>OU466861.1:32440069-32491157 GCA_911865555.2 Thlaspi arvense | reverse complement strand
AGCTTCCTGTGGGAAGTACTTACTCCTGAACATCGCTGAAAATGTCTCATAAGAACAATTTTCGCATTCACCAGCCTTCCAACGATTCCTTTCACCACGTGTGTGCATCACCCTCCAAGTAGTGCACGGCAATGTATCTCTATAACCCTCTGGACATCGGATAGACTCAAAATTCCGTTCCAGTCTCATCCTCCACTCATCTGCCTCAATCGGTGTAGAACCCCAGCAAAGAATTGTTGGTTCCCACCCGCACCATGTGATCCAAAACCTTGAGGTAACTCGGAACCCCTCCCACTTGGTCCGCTTCCTCCCCCAATCACATCCGCGTGAACCCCCACCGTGGTACTACTTGTGGTGCTGCTGCAACCGCCAGAGCAGGAGCCACCGCAGGTAGCCTAGCTAGTACCTGTGCTAACATCCCAAGCACAGCCTCTAACCCCACTGGTGCTACATTTCGCAGCATCCCCAGCTGCACCGCAGCATTCCAAGCCACGTTCTCAGCATCCGCAGCATTCCTTGCTGCTTCCACCAGCTGCCACTCTAGCCGCCTCATTCGCAACCGCAGCTGCCTGTCTCTCGGCTTCCTAGCCCTCTCAGCAACATCACCGTTAACTGAGTTCACAGACCCCGCAGCCTAGTTGTCCCCATTAATTCTCACGGTTCTTCTGGTATCAACCATCTGCAAGTACAAAAATGCCAGTTAGCCGAAGCTAACTCAAAACGTGTTTTACAACACCACACAACAACTTATCGCGAGACCTTGGCAGTTAAGAATGGATCGGACCCCCATAAACCCCAAACAAACAAACAAACAACAGCAGTCACCAATTTCAGTCCTAGAAGCGTTAAAACGCTCTGCTACCAACTTGTGGTAACCCAACCCGGTAAACCGTACCGCGGCTGTGTCCCACAACATTCTCTAAGTCCGTTTCTATACTTAGCCATATTTTCGAACTTTTTCCTTATTTTTCTAATCTTTCTTATCAATACACAGCGGAATATAAATAACTCATTTCATTCATTTAACTCTCAAAAACACTTAAACAGGATTCGGGGTTCCACATAAATAAAAGCACAAGGTTCGCTAAAGATTACAACTGATCATCTAGCAACCTAACGATCAACACCAAAACCATAAGACTCTAAACAAAAGTCTAAACACAAATAAAACCAAGTCCCGATCCATCCATATCCATCACTGCCGCCTGGTATCGCCCTTACTGCTTAGTACTTGCACACTCAAAATGAGAGGCATAAGTATTTCATAAATACTTAGTGAGTACGGTCATCCCGTAACACCTGGTCAGTACCAAAACACGCAGTCATACTTTCGGATTCAACATTCAACACAATCAATTCGCAATAGACATCACAATATCAAACGGCCCATGATCATCTAGCCTAACCAACCAAGATCAATCCCTTTTAAGACTCATGTCTACTTCAGCGAGAATCCCACATCCCCTAAGCTAGTACATGATCCGGATTACCCTGAGGTTAGCTAAATACCATCTATGCCACGGTAAAACACCACAATATATCACAACACAAGGATTGCTTATCAGTTCTAAACACATAATATGAAATCACACAATTAACATGCAAAACACTCAACCCTAGCAATCCTACGGTCCTAGACCTAACCACAGTCACGCACTCACCTTAGACAAGGCTAGAAACAGATTGGTCAGAAGTTTCCCGATGAAAACCGCACCAAAACGAAGATATCCGATCTCCCTAAGAATCTCTTGGCTCACGGTACATCCGATCCTTATCCCCTCGGCTATCTTTTGATCCGTTCACCTTTCTTCGAGCCAAACTCTGTTTTCCCTCAGAAACCCCACAACACAAGGCTATTAGCTCGAGGTTATCCGATGATAACTCAACACTTAGGGAAAATATCCGATCGCTTACCAGTTTATCTTGGCGATGGTCGGTTCTGCTCGGCGATAGCCTGATCTCTCTCGGATATCCTCGGGATAAACTGTTTTTCTTAGAGTTTTCTCTCGACTATTCTCTTCTTTTTTTTATTTTGCTTATTGCTCTCGAATAAACACAACTCTCCCGAGAAAAGTCTCAAAATCCCTTAAATACTCGCAAACCCTAGATAACCCAGACTTATCCGATGTTTTCCCGGTTCCAGTAAGTTTTATCCCAGTCCGATTCGAGTCCGATTCGATTCTCTCGGCTATTCCCTGTACTGTCTCGACCATTCCTTCATAAACCCCAAAATAGCCGACCAAACACTTGGCACAAATAGCGCCAGCCGGCCAAATCCCATCCCACTCGGATAAACCGCCCTTATCCGAGGTGTTTTCCATTTTTCACCCGATATTCCTTTTTCTCTCGGACCACTTGACCCACCTCGGCTAATCCTATTTCTCTCGGAGGTTTCCTATTCCCCCTCGGAGACAGTCCACTGACACTCGGACTAACCTCCCAAACTCTCGGATATAACCCACTGCACTCGATAAATCCCATTTCCCTCGGACTGGACCCCATTTCCTCGGATATGGTCCATCCGGCTCGACTATCCAGCCCATACCCGACTATTTCACCGGTCAACACCCGACCATAGTCCGAACCTCCAATTTCCCAGCTAGTATCCGACCCTTGGCTCGGTCATCCCTCGGACAATGCCCTGTCCGTATGATCATTCCACATTTTCTCGGATACGGATGCTACAACATCCCTCGATGATAGCAGAGGGACATGTACCGCGGTAAGGCAATGATCGAGGGACATGTTCGGATTGGATAACATCTCTCGATGATAGCCGAGGGACATCTACGGCGGTAAGGCAATAATCGAGGGACATGTTCGGATGGGATAACATCTCTCGACGATAGCCGAGGGACATGTACCGCGGTAAGGCATTAATCGAGGGACATGTTCGGATGGGATAACATCCCTCGATCATAGCCGAGGGACATGTACCGCGGTAAGGCAATGATCGAGGGACATGTTCGGATGGGATACAATCTCGAATATAGCCGAGGAACATGTACCGCGGTAAGGCAATGATCGAGGGACATGTTCGGATGTGATAACCTCCCTCGATCATAGCCGAGGGACATGTACAGCGGTAAGGCAATGATCGAGGGACACGTTTGGATGGGATAACATCCTTCGATGATAGCCGCGGATATGTACCGCGGTAAGGCAATGAACGAGGGACATGTTCGGATGGGATAACATCTCTCGATGATAGCCGAGGGACATGTACCGCGGTAAGGCAGTGATCGAGGGACATGTTCGGATGGGATAACATCTCTCGATGATAGCCGAGGGAAATGTTCCCTCTGTAAGGCAATGATCGAGGGACATATTCAGATGGGATAACATCTCTCGATGATAGCCGAGGGACATGTACCGCGGTAAGGCAATGATCGAGGGACATGTTCGGATGGGATAACATCTCTCGATGATAGCCGAGGGACATGTACCGCGGTAAGGCAGTGATCGAGGGACATGTTCGGATGGGATAACATCTCTCGATGATAGCCGAGGGACATGTACCGCTGTAAGGCAATGATCGAGGGACATATTCAGATGGGATAAAACTCTCGATGATAGACCGAGGGAACTGTCCAGCGGTACGAGCATACATCCGAGGGATCATTTCAGATGGGGATTAACTATCTCGATGAATGCCGAGGGACATGTACCAGCGGTAAGTGTCAAATAAGATCGAGGGAATATTCAGATGTGTATAACTCTATCGAATGATCGACAGAGGGACAATGTACATACAGCGGTAAATGCAATGATCGAAGGGGAATGTTCGGATGGGAATAAACAACCCTCGATCTATAGCCGAGGGACATAGTAACCAAGCGCTGTGTGCATGATCGAGGGAACATATGTTCGGGTATGGGATAACATGCCCTCGATGATCGAGCCGAGGGACATGTACCCTGCGATAACGCCAATGAATCGAGGGACATGTTCAGGCGATGAGGGATACTAACATCTCTCGATGATAGGCCCGAGACGATGTAACCGCGGTAAGGCGAATGAATCGTAAAATAGAAGAGAAAAAGAGAGGACAGTTCGCAAATGGGATATATCCCACGCTTATAGCCCAGAGGGACCATGTACCATATTAAAGGCAATGATCGAGGAGCATGTTTGGATAAGTATGGGATACATCTCTATCGAATGATAAGCCTCGAGGATAACATGTATCGCGGTAAGGCAATGATCGAGAGTACACTTCTCGGAAAATGGGATAATGACATCTCTCGATGATGAGCCGAAAGGGACATGTATCTTGTTGTGAGAGTGAGTGGAACGATACCGAACTGGGGTAAGGGAGGTAGTTTCTAATTCTGTTGGGGGAAAAGGTGGGGAAAGATAGTAAAGATGGAATGTAGCAAGGAGATGGAGAGTGCTTCTTGATACAAAACTACTAGAACACAAGGACTAATGACGCCACACTAAGGTTCCTAAGCAGGATCTTTCTCAAGGATATGACGCATCCAACGAAGAGAGATGCAAGCTAATCTGGCAATAGTGGAAGTCTTTATTCAACAGATAGACGCTATATCACAATAAACAAACTAACACAATACAAGTTTCGGTTTTAAAGGGAGAAGAGAGATGGAAGGAAGAGAGAGAACGGCTCAACAAGAGAGCAATATAGTTGGGCTTTGGAAACAAACCCCCAATTGACGTTAACATTAGATAAGAAAGAAAAAGAAGGAGAAAACATAAGAGAGGACAAAAAGAATTGAAATGACTCTTGTTTCAATAGCAACAAACTAAGCAAAGATACAACTAAAACAAAGAAATGAACCTAGACATATCCAGAGACACGGATGGTAGAACGAGTTGGGCCTTGGAACAGAGGCTACATGTTCTTAAATGGCAATGACAATGTGGGAAGATACTGCGCTCGATTAAACAAACTCTTAGTGATAGAAACCCAATGGGACTTAACACTTCCTAAGGGAAAAAGGGAGCACAAAGTATCCCACACCGCACTAGCTTAGTCCTCCAGCTCACATAGCAAGCAACCGATTGGTAGGGACGTGTAAGCCTCCTTAGCTACTAACATATCGTTACATGAAACTGTATAACTGAGTTCAAGATATAACACCATCTAAGGCATTTTGAATGCCTTAGTCTTACACTCGGGTGCATTGGGGAGCCCCATCCTATTCACTTAAGGACTTCTTCAACCGTCCTTCTAGGTCTTGATCGCTTGTTCTTCCAAAGCAGCATCCATGCTCATCCCTTCTAGGTAGATGCTCCCATGCTCATATCATACATGTTACCCCAAGAAACAGGGTAGAGGAAGGCAATGATATGAAGTTGGGGACAAAAATGTGTTCGTATAATAATAGGATACATCCCTGCGATCATAGCACGAGAAAAGGGAACATGTCCCCGACACCACGCGATAAGCAATGGATCGAGGGACAAATGAAATGGGGGATAACATGCAATACGATCCTATTAAATAAGCCGAGGGACATGTACCTAGAAGTAAGTCAAAATGATCGAGGGCAGTCTCGGAAAGAAAGTTGTGAATAACATCTCCTCGAAAGATGATAAAGTATAGTAGTGGACCATGTACGCAAGGCGTTAGGAGCGATATGATCGACAGGGCATGTTCGGAATGAGGAATAACATCTCTCGAATGATATCCTAGGGACATGTAAACACTAAGCGGTAGAGCAGGCAATGATCGAGTGATCATTGTTAGGAACATGAGACATGGAGATAAAACATAACCACTTGATTCAGAGCCGAGTGACACGATTCCGAGCGGTAAGGCATGATAGAAAAAAAAGGGACATAGTTCGGAAGGGGAAATGGTAACATCGCTCATATGGATAGCCGAGGGACATCTACCGCGAGCTGAAAACATGATCGAGGGACGTGTTCCGGATGAAGATAACATCCCATTGATGATAGCCGAGGGGACATGTACAAAGCGTGTAAAGGCAGTGATCGAGGGGACTAAATGTTCGGAAGATGTGATACATCCCCGATGATAGGCTGAGGGGAACATGTATCCCGCGGTGAAGTGGGCAAATGTCAGGGGACAAATGTATAATCAGGATGGGATAAAACTCTCTCGATGGATAGCCGAGGGACTAGTACACTGCGGTAAGGCGTGTGATCGAGGGACATTATCGGTTCATTGGGATAAACATCGTCTCGATGATAGCCGATGTACTGTCCTGCGATGAATATAGGTCATGAAATCGATGGGGGACATTATTCGAGATTGGAATAAACAAATCTCTCGAGTATAGATAGCACGAGGGAATTGTACCGCGGTAAGAGACAAATTATTGAGAGGACTCTTCAGAATTGGTATCATTAACCTATCTAAGATGCTAAGACGAGGTACATGTATCCTGCTGTATACAAGGCAAAGGATTCGACGGAACATATTCCATTATGGGGATATACATCTCTCGATTAACATCCTAATAGTACTGTAACCCTCGGCTACGATAGCAAAAAACAAAAAACATGCAGTTCGAGAGAGGACATGTTTCTGGAAAAACCATTGGGATTACACCCCGTCTTTCCATAGCCGAGGGACAATGTACCTCTGAGCGGTAAGGGATATGTATCTCGTGGACAATGTATCGGGTGATGGATAAACATCCCTCTGAGTTATAATCCGAGGGACATGTCTACTTAAGCGTGTAACGCAGAAGAAGTCGTGATACGGGACATGTTCATGATGAGGATACACGATCACATCCTCGATGATACATACCTGAAGGGAGACAGTGTCCCGCGGTAAGGCAATGATCCGAGGGACATCGTTCGGCAATGACATGGGACTCAATATCCCACGATGATAGCCGAAGGGACATGTTCACACGTATTACGTCGCAAGGCGCGAAGGACAGTTTCCGATGGGGATAAACGAGTCTCTGAATGAAGATGCCGAATTGGACAATGTTAAATGGCGGTAAGGTGGCCATGAATCGGAAAAGGGACCATGTTCGGATGGTATGACATCTGTCTATGATATCTCGAGATGTACTGTAATTGTTGTGAGATGGTGTGAAGACGAATCCGAACGGTGGTAAGGGAGGATTGTATTCTGTTGAGCAACGCAGAGAGGAACAGAAAAGGTATGTAAGAGGAAAAAATAGATTAAGAAGTAATATGTAGCACGAGAGATGGGAGGTTCTCCTGAGACAAAACTATCGATCTAGAACACATAATAGATATGACGCACCTAGGTTTTATCTAAGCAGGAGTTCTTCAAAGGATGAAAATGACGCAACCAGAGAAAATGATCTTATTTTGCAAAGGAAATATTTTATTAGACAAAGATTATTGTACCACAAAAACAACTAACACACGGTCTTTTTTAAGGAGAGTAAGAGAGATAGAAGAATGGATAACGGGTCACAACACGAAGAAGCAATCAGTTTGGTCTTAGGGCAAACCCCCTTAACTAACACATAAAGCTTGATACTCTTGTTTAAAATAATACCAACAACCTAAGTGGAAAGAGGTACAACTAAAACCAATAAAATGCACCTAGACATATCCAATACACGTATGGTAGAAAGACGTGGGCTTGTAGAACCAGGCCAAGCTTATGGGCAATGACATTGTGTAGGAGAGCTCCCTACGTTAAAAACATTAGTTAGGAAAACGAACATGTGGCACACTACAAACAACATCAACAGAAAAAAGATCAAGCACAAAGTATCACGCAAAAACCCAATACAGCTTAGTCCCCAGCTACAAGGCAGACCAAATTGCATGAACGTGGTTAGCCTCCTTAGTCAATTCATTCATTACTTAAACCTGATTAAGCTAGAACCCTCCTACGGTCATTTTGAAAATGTCTTTATGCTCTTAGCTCGGTGTTCAATTGGGCCTTCCTTGCACCTTAAGAACTTCTTCAACCTGCCATATCTGGTCTTGATCTTGTGGATCCAACGCTACAGGCTTCAATCTTCCTAGGTATCGACTAGTACCCCCCCCAATGCCTTACATATCAGACATTTACCGGTGGTAAGGACAGCAACTGACTTGAGGGACATGTTCGTCAATGGGATAACATTCCTCCCTGCGAGCGTGCCGAGGAATCTACCACAACGGTAAGGCGATGTATCGGTGGACATTGGATAGGGCATAATCATCTCTGCGATTATAGTCCGAGGGACATTTACCTGCAGTAATGAGGCACATGATCGATAGAGACAGGTTTTCTAGAAGATTTGGATAACATCTCTCACAACGATGATTTAGTTGATATGGGACATGAAACCTGGCGGTGGAGAGGCAATGATCTGGGATATGTTTCGGTAAATAATTGAGGACACTCTTCTCGATGGATAGCCGCGGGACTATGTTACTTGCGGTAGTAGCAATTTATCCGAGTGACACCTTGTTCGGATGGGAATAGACATCCCCTCGTGATCCTAAGCCGAGGAGACTATGTTCCATGAACGGTATGACAGCAATGATCGACGGGACATGTTCGGTAGGATGGGATTACATCTCTCTCTATGATAGCCAAGGGGACATCTATGCAGCGTGTAAACAATAGATCGAGGGGACAAATTTCGTTGATATGAATAACATCCCTTGATGATAGCCGAGGGATCGTTGTACCTGCGGTAAGGCAATGATCGTAGGGACATGTATCGGAAAAGTGGGAATAACATTCCCTCGATGATAGCTGAGGGACAATTTAGTAAAAGCAGGTAAGGGTGCCAATGATTGCGATGTGCTCTGGTTCTGAATGGGTAATGACCTCTCTCCGAATGATAAAAGACCGCGTGACATGTGTATGATGATATCATCGTTTTTATAATTTTTTTAGTACCATGATTAAGTTGCCTTTTTATTTGAGTCCTTTTTGGTCTTTTTATTGACATGTCCTAGAAGAGGTCTTTGCTAGGTTATAAGCATGTCTGGAGCATAACTGCAAGATATTGGAATCTTTTGGAGGCATTGCAAGTTGAAGCCCTACGAAGTATCCAACTCGGGAAGGAAAAGTATGCATTTGGTGAACGCTCGTCACCCAGAAAGGACAGGGATCGTGGCCTGTTTTAAAAGATTTGGAAGAAATTGCAGTTTTTTGGCCATACTTAAAAGTTTCCATAAATACCCAACTTTGCAAAAAGTTGCAAAAGTACCCTCAGATCGTTGTTTTAGCTTGTATATTATGTTTTTCAGCCATTCTTTTGGCAAAAAATACTTCGTATCTTATTATTCTAGAGAGCTTTTAGAGAGAGATTTTGTAGAAGATCAGCTGTTTGGAGAGGGACAAATCAGAGACTCCTTACAGATAAAGGAGATCCAGATTTGTGAACTCCTTTATTTCTACTTCTTATTTCTTTTATGCAATCTGTTCTTTTCATGAATGTTTTCTCAAATTCACCATGTCTGAGTAGTTTGGTTAGTTCTAAGTTTAGGGGGCTTTTCAAGGGTTGAAGAAGAGTTTTGTAGAATTGGCTAAAACTTAATAGGAAATTCAAAAAGCTATTATGTGGTTCTTCATCTGTGCTTGCCTTCATATTCTCCGTTTCTTAGACACATCGTCTGGATTTTCGAAAACCTAGGTTTTTGATAGATGTGAGAGCATTATTTAATCACAACTTGAACTAGTATTAGATGAGAAAAACGCCCTAGTACAAGGAGATTTTGGCTTAGGACGTTTTGTGAACAATTGAACCTGAGTCATTACTTGCATGTTTAGGTTTGTTAGGGTTTGCAAAGAGATTTGAACTCTGTGATTTAGACAACATAATAACTTCCTGCATGAGAAATGTTGAGTATTAGTTGATATCTTTGCGATTCATGTTCAAGACGGGGTTTTATATTCATTCCTGATTGCATGCATTCTACACTCTTACAGATATCAACCTGCCTCATACTGTCCTGACTTAGCGCCTTTAGCCTTCTGAACTTTTAAGAACAAGCAATAAGAAACCGCCCCTCTTGCATTTATTTTACTGTTTTTTGGCATTTACATTCATTATTTATCGCTTGTAGCTTAATCTGCAATCTATAATCGCTAGTAGTGTGGTTTTACCATACTCCCTTGGGATTCGATAAACCAACCTTGTACTACAAACTAGGCTTTTGCTGTGCACTTGCAGTAGCTTTTTATTTGTGGGGTAAAACCTGACCCTATCAAGTTTTTGGCGCCCTGTGGTTGCCTGCGTTGCCCTGGGAGTAATAGCTTGCCTATCGAATTTTTAGTATGAGGATGTATTGTCTTGTAAGGTTTTTTTTATTTGTTTCTTACTGTGCTTTTCAAGCTAATTTTCTTTGTTCCTGTTTTCAGGTGTATGCTTAATCGCAGAACGCGAGAAGCAACAAAGAGAAAGGAGCTTGTGACTTTGAGCACACGGCGAGCTTGCTAGGTTGGAGAGAACTAACAGGAAAGCTAAGAAGCAAACAATCTACAAATGGTCGCTCCAGCTGATCTTGGTGAAGATGGTCAGAAGGTCACTTGGTTGAACGAGGGAAGAAACGGAGGAACGAAGAAGGGCAGAGACATTGATGCAAGAAGGGAATGTCACCATTGTTGAACGAGCAGGTTCAGCAAAGTGGCTGAGAACGTCGGGGGTCCCCTGCTTGCTGTCAATAACGCTTATGGGCTGGGCGTTTTTTTTTTGTTCAGAGGAAATGCTCTAGGTGACTACAACAGACCTGAGATCAGTTTTCTATGCCAGACAGAGCTGCAATCCGACCTCCTGCCTTCCAGAGGAACGATTTTGAGGTTAAACCTGTCTACTATCAGCTGGTTGGCCAGCATTCCCTTCCATGGCCTATACCTCATGAAGCATATCCCCCATGGATCACATAGAGAGATTTGATGGACTTGAGCTTCCAGTGTCAAAGCTAATGGGGGTTTAGTCAAATGATTTTCTGTCTGCTGCAGCTTTTTTCCTTTACTCTCTTGAAGGAGAAGCTGCATATTGGCCTGAAGCAACTGGAGTCTGCTTCTTGACCACGTTGGGAAGACACCAAAGAATGCCTTTCTGAATAACTTCTATGATGATGCTATCAAGATCAGAGGAAATGAGGACTGAAAATTGCATCCTTTACAACAGGTCCTACTGAAGCTTTTTAAGGCTTCTTGGATTCAAGGTTTTTAAGTCCTATCAAAGGGACTGTCCTCTCCATCATGGTTTCAATCAGGTGCAGCCTGCTTGGTATCTTCTTCAGAGGCATTGACTGGAAATATCAGATGGGTCGCTGGATGCAGCAAGTGCAGGAAAACTTCAACACCAACAGACCAGAAGAAGTCTGTAAGATTGATTGAAAACTTGGCCTGCACCATAACAGCACTAAGAATGCAGATTTTCAGAGAATCATCTGAAGTTAAGGCTAAGTTTGAATGATGGAAACCAAATAGCTGAAGTTAAGGCTAAGTTTTTGACAGCATGCACAGCCTTTTGGTGGGAAAGAAGTCAGTCCAATTTCGCTGCAGAAGTAGAGAGTTTCAAAAAATCCTGAAGAATTTTGAGCAGAAAGGATGTTAATTTTCATCAATGGAGGGGGGTTTTCAGAGCCAAAAGTTTGGAAATCAGGTCAATGAAACAGAGGCTACAACAGCAATAATCAGCAGAGTACCTTTACAGGAGGACAATAGCACGCCTGGTTACACACTCCTAAGCCCCCCCCATTCCAGAAAGCTGATTTTATTATGTTGAGAAACCTTACCAAAACTAGCAGGAATTATGGTTCTTCTTCCTACCAAACTGCACCTCCACAAGAAAATAAAATGGAAGCTATGCTGGAGCAGGTACTTGAAGGACAGCAGAAGATGACAGCGAACTTCAATGGCAAGCTGGGTAGATTCACTGTATCAAAGACCTGAATAGAAAATTGAGAGTCTGGAACTCTCACATGAAGAAGCTTGATGTGCGGTTGCTCAACAAACTGCAGAAGCTGTTCAAAGGCAAGAGGTGATTCCTTTCTGGAAGGACTGATGTCAATCCCAAGCATCAGGTTAATAACTGCCATCACAGTTTAGGAATGAAAATGACAGCTTAAAACAGTGCAGAAAAAGAAGTGTGTTGAGTGCAGAACAGATCGGTGCAACTGAATGGAGTCCTGAAGATGAAATAGTTTTCTGTCTCAGAGGTGAGTGACGAGCGTCACCAAGGAGGAGTGACGCTCGTCACCAACCTACAAGGGTATCGGGGGTGGGTTGTCACAAGTGAGTGACGAGCGTCACCCACCCCAGAACGAAGCTGCTTCGCCTGTACACTGCAAATTATGACCAGGAACGTGTCTATAAACCCAAAACACCATTCCCCAAGCATCCTAGGAAGTCTAAAACAGGAGATAGAAGAAGCCAGATGCAAAGCTATGATAGACAAGCTTGATGCTTGAGATCCCACTTGTTGATGCAACTTGTTCAAGCTTTCACCAACTCTAAGAAGGTATGTAAAGAGAATGGTTGTGAATGGTGTAAGTCCTGAGAAGGAGCATTTGCTTACCAAGACAAGACATCAGTGCAATTTCTCTAGGGCACAGTTCCAAAGAAGAAGAAGAAGGTTGACTGTTTCTATACAAGTCAAATACCATCACTCAAAGCAGAGTTCCAGAGAAGCTATCTGATCCAGGGACCTTTGTGCTTGATTGCTCAATATCTGCAGGACGTTTTCCACACTCTCTATGTGATCTATGGTCAAGTATTAACTTGATGCCTTTCTCATATTGCTGCTGCTGCTAGACTTGGAATGGACTGATTTCAAGCCAGCTGGGATCTCTCTCATCCTAGCAGATCGATCCATAAGGACCCCAGAAGGCATGTTAGAGAATGTTCATGTTAACATTAAAGGCTGCATAATTCCTACAGATTTTGTGGTTCTGAAATATGCTGAAGAACCTAAAGATCCTCTTATTCTGGGAAGACCATTCTTGGCTACTTGCTGGAGCCATCATTGATGTTAGAAGGGGGAACATTGAGCTTGATCTTGGTGATGTTGTCATGAACTTTGACATGGATAAGTGTTTCAGTTAAGGGAGTTCTACTCATTGATGGTCAGACCTTTTCTGTAAGAACTTCTAGAGATGAAGAGACTGTCATGGAGCCATTCAGAAGACACTATTGCTGAGTTGTGTCAATGAATCAGATATAAGTGGCAAGTGAGCAAGATGGCTGTTGAAGAGCCAATATCTGAAACTTCTGCAGAAGCTCTTGGGTTTGAGGATTGCAGTGAGGATCATATTTTCATGACTGGGCTTGAAAAAGAGGTTCTAATGAATGCCAAGGTTGTTGGAGGAAGACTGCATGTATGTGATGGAAGCCAACACTTGCAGAGCTGAATTGCAGGAAAACTGCAGAAACATCGAAACTCGAACTGCAAGAGTCAGTGACGAGCGTCACTGACCTGGGTGACGCTCGTCACCAACCTGGACACAAAAGAGTAGACGTGATAATTTGCTTTACAAGTCCATCATATGCTGCCAATCCGAAAATTCAACAGTCCACAACCCAGAACCTGCAACTAGGCAAAGGTATGCACTTCCTGGAACCAGTTTCCAAACCTCCTAATCTAATCAATAAGAATTTAAAAGGTGAAAAATATGCTTCACACTTTATGCAAGCAACGATATTCTCGTAGAAAGCTTGTGTGTTTCTTTTGATGATTCTGCAGGAAAAACGAAATGTCCCACCCACACTCACGACCCACTCTGCTGATGTTCCCTCACTTCCTTGGAAGTGTTCATACATCTACTGCTTACAAAACCACCATGGATGAGGAGACATTCTTCTCCAAAGGCATTCACTGCCACCTTCTGTTCCACCAGCTGTCTGAGCAGCATTCAAAGTTGAGCTAATGACTTTAAACAAGCGCTTAGTGGGAGGCAAACCCACTAGTAAGTTTTTCTTTTTCATATATTAGTTTAGTTTTTCTATTACACAGCTAAAAAAAAAACCCCAAAAACATGAGAAAATCATCAAAAAAAAAAAAAAAAAAGTCACTTTTGTTCAGTTTTGCTGTTGGATGATATCTTGTGAACTTGTTGGATCATGGATTATGCTTTGTTTTGGATGTTTTGATGTGTGTTTTTAGTGCTCTTACAGTTTTGACTTCGGAGTACACATGATGGCATAGCATTTAAACATCCAACATGACGATTTCTGGAGTATCAGAGATGGTGACGCTCATCACCAATCTGGTGACCGCTCGTCACCAGGTCCTTTGCGAGGTACCACTTTTCCACCTTGGTGTTACAACGTTCTCATGCTTCATTTTGACCAACTCTTGGCTTAATAACAGTGGGGACAGTGTTGTTTTTAAGTCTGGGGGATGTGGTTTACTGACGTTGTGTGCTTTGTGTCATGTTTATAGAGTCTTAAAAGTTGAGTCAAAAACTTGTTTTTATATAGTCAAAATTTTTGAAACTTTCAGTTTTTCTTGGAACTAACCATAGGACGTTTTTTCTGATAAGAACCATTGCCACAGTAGTTGATTACAAGTCTCACTAAAGTTGAAAGTCATAGGTATAGATCAGTCTAGCAATGAAGGTTTTAGGTTCTTAGAGAATCTGGAAAATTTACTGTTAGCTCCACCTTAATGAACTTTAAACTTTGTTGTCTTGGTGATTGATTCTTATTTATCTTGATTCTCTCTTTAAGCACTGACAATAAGGTTAAGATACAGTCTCTCTTTGATCTTCCCTGATGTAGTTTTTAAAAGAGATTAAGTCCAAAGAATGGGGCATTCATGACCCTGTCTTCTCACAAGGAACAACAGTAGTGAACACATTCAAACAACCTGTCTCCTCACAAGGAACACAAGTATTGAGTAGCACCATTTCTTAGACTGAAAAAAGTTTGAGAAAAAGAAGTGAAAAAACAAATCGAAAATATCCTAAGGAAAAATAGATAAAGGGAAGAGAAAATAGGAGAGCTGTGTTTGATATCTATTTGTTAAGGTTGTTAGGAAGAGAAAAGAATCTGCAAAGTGATTAAGATGATATAGTCTTGATGAGATTTCACACTTTAAATAAAAATAAGGAGTTAACAGTAGAAATTTCGGATTTTCTTGAAGGGGTTTGGACTGGATTTGAGAGATTTTGCTAAGCTTGTGATGATTAGACTGAAATTTGATTTTGTGTTGACTATGTGGTATGTGGATTCGAAAGCTCTAACTAGTGTGGTGTTCCCGATGACTGACTAACTGTTTCTTGTTTTCAAACCTCGACCTTATTCTTTGTCTAATGTTTGCTTGAGGGCAAGCAAAAGCTAAGTCGGGGGGGAGTTGATATATCATGGTTTTTATAGATTTTTAACCATGATATAAGTCCTTTTTTATTGAGTCTTTTTGGTCTTTTTTTAAAGTCCTAGAAGAGTTTTTTTGCAGGTTATAGCATGTCTGGAGAATAACTGAAGATATTGGAGCTTTTTGGAGCATTGCAAGTTAAAGCCACGAAGTATCCAACTCGGGAAGGAAAGTATGCATATGGGTGACGGCTCGTCACCAATCTGGTGACGCTCGTCACCCAGAAAGGAAGGGGTCGTGGCCTGTTTTAAAAAAGATTGGGAAGAAATTGCAGTTTTGGCCCAAAAGTTCCAGTATTTACAAAAAACCCCAGATCGTGTTTTAGCTTGTATATTAGGTTTTTCAGCCATTCTTTTGGCAAAAAAATCTTGTATCTTATTATTCTAGAGAGCTTTAGAGAGAGATTTGTAGAAGAGCTTTTGGAGAGCCAAATCAGACTCCTTCAGAGCAGATTTTGAACTCCTTTATTTCTACTTCTTATTTCTTTTATGCAATCTATTCTTTTCATGATGTATTCTCAAATCACCATGTCTGAGTAGTTTGTTAGTTAAGTTAGGGCTTTTCAAAAGTTGAAGAAGAGTTTGTAGAATTGCTAAAAACTTATAGGAAATTCATTGGTTCTTCATTTGTGCTTGCATTCATATCGATTTCTTAGACACATCATCTGGATTTCGAAACCCTAGGTTTTTGATAGATGTGAGAGCATTATTAATCACCTGAACTAGTATTAGATGAGCAAAACGCCCTAGTACAAAGAGATTTGGCTAAGGAGTTTTTGTGAACAATTGAACCTGATCATTACTGCATGTTTAGGTTGTTAGGGTTTGCAAAGAGATTTTGAAACTCTGTGATTTAGACATAGATAACTTCTGCAATGAGAATTGATTAGGTATATCTTTGCGATTCATGTTCAAGACGGTTTTAATTCATTCCTGATTGCATGCATTCTACACTCTCAGATTCAACCTGCGAACTGTCCTGACTTAGCGCCTTTAGCCTTCTGAACTTTAAGAACAAGCATAAAAACGCCCTCTTGCATTTATTTTACTGTTTTGCATTACATTCATTATTTATCGCTTAGCTTAATCTGAATCTATAATCGCTAGTGTGGTTTACATACTCCCTTGGGATTCGATAACCCTTTGTACTACAACTGCTTTTGCTGTGCACTTGCAGTAGTTTTATTTGGGTAAAACCTGACCCTATCAATGTACCGCGGTAAGGCAATGATCGAGGGACATGTTCGAATGGAATAACATCTCTCGATGATAGCCGAGGGACATGTACCACAGTAAGGCAATGATCGAGGGACATGTTCGGATGGGATAACATCTCTTGATGATAGTCGAGGGACATGTACCGCGGTAAGGCAATGATCGAGGGACATGTTCGGATGGGATAATATATCTCAATGATAGCCGAGGGACATGTACTGCGGTAAGGCAATGATCGAGGGACATGTTCGAATGGGATACAATATCTCAGATATAGCCGAGGAACATGTACTGCGGTAAGGCAATGATCGAGGGACATGTTTCGATTGGATACAATATCTCGGATATAGCCGAGGAGCATGTACTGCGGTATGGCAATGATCGAGGGACATGTTCGGATGGGATAACATCCCTCGATGATAGCCGAGGGACATGTACCGCGGTATGGTAATGATCGAGGGACATGTTCGGATGGGATAACATCTCTCGATGATAGCCGAGGGACATGTACCGCGGTAAGGCAATGATCGAGGGACATGTTCGGATGGGATAACATTCCTCGATGATAGCCGAGGGACATGTACCACAGTAAGGCAATGATCGAGGGACATGTTCGGATGGGATAACATCTCTCGATGATAGCCGAGGAACATGTAGTGCGGTAAGGCAATGATCGAGGGACATGTTCGGATTGGATAACATCTCTCGATGATAGCCGAGGGACATGTACCGCGGTAAGGATATGATCGAGGGACATGTTCGGATGGGATAACATCCCTCGATCATAGCTGAGGGACATGTACCGCGGTAAGGCAATGATCGAGGGACATGTTCGGATGGGATAACATCTCTCGATGAGAGCGGAGGGACATGTACCGCGGTAAGGCAATGATCGAGGGACTTGTTCGGATGGGATAACATCTCTCGATGATAGCCGAGAGACATGTACCGCGGTAAGGCAATGATCGAGGGACATGTTCGGATGGGATAACATCCCTCGATCATAGCCGAGGGACATGTACCGCGGTAAGGCAATGATCGAGGGACATGTTCGGATGGGATAACATCCCTCGATCATAGTCGAGGGACATGTACCGAGGTAAGGCAATGATCGAGGGACATGTTCGGATGGGATAACATCTCTCGATGAGAGCGGAGGGACATGTACCGCGGTAAGGCAATGATCGAGGGACATGTTCGGATGGGATAACATCTCTCGATGATATCCGAGGGACATGTACCGCGGTAAGGCAATGATCGAGGGACATGTTCGGATGGGATGACATCCCTCGATCATAGCCGAGGGACATGTACCGCGGTAAGGCAATGATCGAGGGACATGTTCAGATGGGATAACATCTCTCGATGATAGCCTAGGGACATGTACCACGGTAAGGAATTGATCGAGGGACATGTTCAGATGGGATAACATCTCTCGATGATAACCGAGGGACATGTACCTGGGTAAGGCAATGATCGAGGGACATGTTCGGATGGGATACAATATCACGGATATAGCCGAGGAACATGTACCGCGGTAAGGCAATGATCGAGGGCATGTTCGGATGGGATACAATATCACAGATATTGCCGAGGAACAAGTACCGCGGTAAGGCAATGATCTAGGGACATGTTCAGATGGGATAACATTTCTCGATGATGGCCGAGGGACATGTACCGCGGTAAGGCTATGATCAAGGGACATGTTCGAATGGGATAACATCCCTCGAACATAGCCGAGGGACATGCACCGCGGTAAGGCAATGATCGAGGAACATGTTCAGATGGGATATCATCCCTCGATGATAGCCGAGGGACATGTACCGCGGTATGGCAATGATCGAGGGACATGTTCGGATGGGATAACATCTCTCCATAATAGCCGAGGGACATGTACCGTGGTAAGGCAATGATCAAGGGACATGTTCGGATGGGATAACATCCCTCGATCATAGCCGAGGAACATGTACTGTGGTAAGGCAATGATCGAGGGACATGTTCGGATTGGATTCAATATCTTGGATATAGCCGAGGAGCATGTACCGCGGTATGGCAATGATCGAGGGACATGTTCGGATGGGATAACATCCCTCGATGATAGCCGAGGGACATGTACCGCGGTATGGCAATGATCGAGGGACATGTTCAGATAGGATAACATCTCTCGATTATAGCCGAGGGACATGTACCGCGGTTAGGCAATGATCGAGGGACATGTTCGGATGGGATAACATCCCTCGATGATAGCCGAGGGACATGTACTGCAGTAAGGCAATGATCGAGGGACATGTTCGGATGAGATAACATCTCTCGATGATAGCCGAGGGACATGTAGTGCGGTAAGGCAATGATCGAGGGACATGTTCGGATGAGATAACATCTCTCGATGATAGCCGAGGGACATGTACCGCGGTAAGGCAATGATCGAAGGACATGTTCGGATGGGATAACATCCCTCGATCATAGGCGAGGGATATGTACCGCGGTAAGGCAATTATCGAGGGACATGTTCGGATGGGATAACATCTCTCGATGAGAGCCGAGGGACATGTACCGCGGTAAGGCAATGATCGAGGGACATGTTCGGATGGGATTACATCTCTCGATGATAGCCGAGGGACTTGTACCGCGGTAAGGCAATGATCGAGGGACATGTTCGGATGGGATAACATCCCTCGATCATAGCCGAGGGACATGTACCGCAGTAAGGCAATGATCGAGGGACATGTTTGGATGGGATAACATCTCTCGATGATAGCCTAGGGACATGTACCGCGGTAAGGAAATGATCGAGGAACATGTTCAGATGGGATAACATCTCTCGATGATTGCCGAGGGACATGTACCGGATGGGATACAATATCATGTATATAGCAGAGGAACATGTACCGCGGTAAGGCAATGATCGAGGGACATGTTCGGATGGGATACAATATCACATATATTGCCGAGGAACAAGTACCGCTGTAAGGCAATGATCGAGGGAAATGTTCGGATGGGATAACATCTCTCGATGATAGCCGAGGGACATGTACCGCGGTAAGGCTATGATCAAGGGACATGTTCGGATGGGATAACATCCCTCGATCATAGCCGGGGGACATGTACCGCGGTAAGGCAATGATCGAGGGATATGTTCAGATGGGATATAATCGCGGATATTGCCGAGGAACATGTACCGCGGTAAGGCAATGATCGAGGGACATGTTTAGATGGGATAACATCCCTCGATCATAGCCGAGGGACATGTACAGTGGTAAGGCAATGATCGAGGGACATGTTCGGATGGGATAACATCCCACGATGATAAGCCGAGGGACATGTACCGCGGTAAGGCAATGATCGAGGGACATGTTCGGATGGGATAACATTCCTCGATGATAGCCGAGGGACATGTACCGCAGTAAGGCAATGATCGAGGGACATGTTCGGATGGGATAACATCTCTCGATGATAGCCGAGGAACATGTAGTGCGGTAAGGCAATGATCGAGGGACATGTTCGGATTGGATAACATCTCTCGATGATAGCCGAGGGACATGTACCGCGGTAAGGCAATGATCGAGGGACATGTTCGGATGGGATAACATCCCTCGATCATAGCCGAGGGACATGTACCGCGGTAAGGCAATGATCGAGGGACATGTTCGGATGGGATAACATCTCTCGATGAGAGCGGAGGGACATGTACCGCGGTAAGGCAATGATCGAGGGACTTGTTCGGATGGGATAACATCTCTCGATGATAGCCGAGAGACATGTACCGCGGTAAGGCAATGATCGAGGGACATGTTCGGATGGGATAACATCCCTCGATCATAGCCGAGGGTAAGGCAATGATCGAGGGACATGTACGGATGGGATAACATCTCTCGATGATAGCCGAGGGACATGTAGTGCGGTAAGGCAATGATCGAGGGACATGTTCGGATGGGATAACATCTCTCGATGATAGCCGAGGGACATGTACCGCAGTAAGGCAATGATCGAGGGACATGTTCGAATTGGATAACATCTCTCGATGATAGCCGAGGGACATGTACCGCGGTAAGGCAATGATCGAGGGACATGTTCGGATGGGATAACATCTCTCGATGATAGCCGAGGGACATGTACTGCGGTAAGGCAATCATCGAGGGACATGTTCGGATGGGATAACATCCCTCGATCATAGCCGAGGGACATGTACCGCGGTAAGGCAATGATCGAGGGACATGTTCGGATGGGATAACATCTCTCTATGATAGCCGAGGGACATCTACCGTGGTGAGACAATGATCGAGGGACATGTTCGGATGAGATAACATCCCTCGATGGGAGTGTCTTTCAGGGGAATGCATGGATCCACCTAAGCATAAGTCCGCTATGAGTGAGTGATGCATCCCCTGTGCATTGAACGGGCTGGTGGCATAATGCCATTACTTTAACTCTCGCCTAGGTTTGATGGTCATGTTCTTTGTTGGGAAGTCATGGATCTACCTAGGCAATAAGGGGGGCTTTGCTGGATGGTGTCGCCCATGGACACTTATTCAGCCGCGATGATCCGACAAAGTTTTAGTTCGGGGAATCGGCTAGTAAGATACCTAAAGAGTATGCTGAGATATATGTAAAATCAAGGGCGGTGTTAGGGACGGAATGAAGCATTGAAGCCTTACTGATGATTCAAAAGTCTTGAAAGGGCTGGTTTGGAAGTAAGACCTTGCAGTCGTTGTTCAAAACAACTTCATCGCTTGGTTCTTTCCTTCTTGACTAGTTGTCCCGTAGGTGTCCGAAATGTATATACCTTCAAGATTTGAATTCGGATGTTTGGATTTGAGATGTTTTGCACTTTCCCGCAGCACTGTCTTTGATCCCATTCTCTCACCTACTTTTTAGGGGGTCCTAATAGTAAACCCGTCTTCAGCGACGGGGAAAAAGACGGTTAATTCAATATATCGTCTGTCCCATGGGTTCGCGTTTGTGGATGGGCGTGTCTTTCAGGGGAATGCATGGATCAACCTACGCATAAGTCCGCTATAAGTGAGTGATGCATCCCCTGTGCATTGAACGGGCTGGAGGCGTAATGCCATTACTTTCACTCTTGCCTAGGTTTGATGGTCATGTTCTTTGTTGGGAAGTCATGGATCTACCTAGGCATAAGGGGGGCATTGCTGGATGGTGTCGCCCATGAACACTTATTCAGCCGCGATGATCAGACAAAGTTTTAGTTCGGGGAATCGGCTAGTAGGATACCTAAAGAGTCTACTGAGATATATGTAAAATCAAGGGCGGTGTCAGGGACGGAATGAACCATCGAAGCCTTACTGATGATTCAAAAGTCTTGAAGGGGCTGGTTAGGAAGTAAGACCTTGCAGTCGTTGTTCAAAACAACTTCATAGCTTGGTTCTTTCCTTCTTGACTAGTTGTCCCGTAGGTGTTCGAAATGTATATACCTTCAAGATTTGAATTCGGATGTTTGGATTTGAGATGTTTTGCACTTTCCCGCAGCACTGTCTTTGATCCCATTCTCTCACCTACTTTTTAGGGGGTCCTAATAGTTAACCCGTCTTCACCGACGGGGAAAAACACGGTTAATTCAATATATCGTCTGTCCCATGGGTTCGCGTTTGTGGATGGGCGTGTCTTTCAGGGGAATTCATGGATCCACCTACGCATAAGTCCGTTATGAGTGAGTGATGCATCCCCTGTGCATTGAACGGGCTGGTGGCGTAATGCCATTACTTTCACTCTTGCCTAGGTTTGATGGTCATGTTCTTTGTTGGGAAGTCATGGATCTACCTAGGCATAAGGGGGGCTTTGCTGGATGGTGTCGCCCATGGACACTTATTCAGCCGCGATGATCCGACAAAGTTTTAGTTCGGGGAATCGGCTAGTAGGATACCTAAAGAGTCTGCTGAGATATATGTAAAATCAAGGGCGGTGTCAGGGACAGAGTGAAGCATCGAAGCCTTACTGATGATTCAAAAGTCTTGAAGGGCTGGTTAGGAAGTAAGACCTTGCAGTCGTTGTTCAAAACAACTTCATAGCTTGGTTCTTTCCTTCTTGACTAGTTGTCCCGTAGGTGTCCGAAATGTATATACCTTCAAGATTTGAATTCGGATGTTTGGATTTGAGATGTTTTGCACTTTCCCGCAGCACTGTCTTTGATCCCATTCTCTCACCTACTTTTTAGGGGGTACTAATAGTAAACCCGTCTTCACCGACGGGGAAAAAGACGGTTAATTCAATATATCGTCTGTCCCATGGGTTCGCGTTTGTGGATGGGCGTGTCTTTCAGGGGAATGCATGGATCCACCTACGCATAAGTCCGCTATGAGTGAGTGATGCATCCCCTGTGCATTGAACAGGCTGGTGGCGTAATGCCATTACTTTCACTCTTAACTAGGTTTGATGGTCATGTTCTTTGTTGGGAAGTCATGGATCTACCTAGGCATAAGGGGGGCTTTGCTGGATGGTGTCGCCCATGGACACTTATTCAGCCGCGATGATCTGACAAAGTTTTAGTTCGGGGAATCGGCTAGTAGGATACCTAAAGAGTCTGCTGAGATATATGTAAAGTCAAGGGTGGTGTCAGGGACAGAGTGAAGCATCAAAACCTTAATGATGATTCAAAAGTCTTGAAGGGGCTGGTTAGGAAGTAAGACCTTGCAGTCGTTGTTCAAAACAACTTCATAGCTTGGTTCTTTCCTTCTTGACTAGTTGTCCCGTAGGTGTCCGAAATGTATATACCTTCAAGATTTGAATTCGGATGTTTGGATTTGAGATGTTTTGCACTTTCCCGCAGCACTGTCTTTGATCCCATTCTCTCACCTACTTTTTAGGGGGTCCTAATAGTAAACCCGTCTTCACCGACAGGGAAAAAGACGGTAATTCAATATATTGTCAGTCCCATGGGTTCGCATTTGTGGATGGGCGTGTCTTTCAAGGGAATGCATGGATCCACCTACGCATAAGTCCGCTATGAGGGAGTGATGCATCCCCTGTGCATTGAATGGGCTGGTGGCGTAATGCCATTACTTTCACTCTTGCCAAGGTTTGATGGTCATGTTCTTTGTTGGGAAGTCATGGATCTACCTAGGCATAAGGGGGGCATTGCTGGATGGTGTCGCCCATGGACACTTATTCAGCCGCGATGATCCAACAAAGTTTTAGTTCGTGGAATCGGCTAGTAAGATACCTAAAGAGTCTGCTGAGATATATGTAAAATCAAGGGCGGTGTCAGGGACAGAATGAAGCATCGAAGCCTTACTGATGATTCAAAAGTCTTGAAGGGGCTGGTTAGGAAGTAAGACGTTGCAGTCGTTGTTCAAAACAACTTCATAGCTTGGTTCTTTCCTTCTTGACTAGTTGTCCCGTAGGTGTCCGAAATGTATATACCTTCAAGATTTGAATTCGGATGTTTGGATTTGAGATGTTTTGCACTTTCTCGCAGCACTGTCTTTGATCCCATTCTCTCACCTACTTTTTAGGGGGTCCTAATAGTAAACCCGTCTTCACCGACGGGGAAAAAGACGGTTAATTCAATATATCGTCTGTCCCATGGGCTCGTGTTTGTGAATGGGCGTGTCTTTCAGGAGAATGCATGGATCCACCTACGTATAAGTCTGCTATGAGTGAGTGATGCATCCCCTGTGCATTGAACGGGCTGGTGGCATAATGTCATTACTTTCACTCTTGCCTAGGTTTGATGGTCATGTTCTTTGTTGGGAAGTCATGGATCTACCTAGGCATAAGGGGGGCTTTGCTGGATGGTGTCGCCTATGGACACTTATTCAGCTGCGATGATCCAACAAAGTTTTAGTTCGTGGAATCGGCTAGTAGGATACCTAAAGAGTCTGCTGAGATATATGTAAAATCAAGGGCGGTGTCAGGGACAGAATGAAGCATCGAAGCCTTACTGATGATTCAAAAGTCTTGAAGGGGCTGGTTAGGAAGTAAGACCTTGCAGTCGTTGTTCAAAACAACTTCATAGCTTGGTTCTTTCCTTCTTGACTAGTTGTCCCGTAGGTGTCCGAAATGTATATACCTTCAAGATTTGAATTCGGATGTTTGGATTTGAGATGTTTTGCACTTTCTCGCAGCACTGTCTTTGATCCCATTCTCTCACCTACTTTTTAGGGGGTCCTAATAGTAAACCCGTCTTCACCGACAGGGAAAAAGACGGTTAATTCAATATATCGACTGTCCTATGGGCTCGCGTTTGTGGATGGGCGTGTCTTTCAGGAGAATGCATGGATCCACCTACGCATAAGTCTGCTATGAGTGAGTGATGCATCCCCTGTGCATTGAGCGGGCTGGAGGCGTAATGCCATTACTTTCACTCTTGCCTAGGTTTGATGGTCATGTTCTTTGTTGGGAAGTCATGGATCTACCTAGGCATAAGGGGGGCTTTGCTGGATGGTGTCGCCCATGGACACTTATTCAGCCGCGATGATCCGACAAAGTTTTAGTTCGGGGAATCGGCTAGTAGGATACCTAAAGAGTCTGCTGAGATATATGTAAAATCAAGGGCGGTGTCAGGGACAAAGTGAAGCATCGAAGCCTTACTGATGATTCAAAAGTCTTGAAGGGGCTGGTTAGGAAGTAAGACCTTGCAGTCGTTGTTCAAAACAACTTCATAGCTTGGTTCTTTCCTTCTTGACTAGTTGTCCTGTAGGTGTCCGAAATGTATATACCTTCAAGATTTGAATTCGGATGTTTGGATTTGAGATGTTTTGCACTTTCCCGCAGTACTGTCTTTGATCCCATTCTCTCACCTACTTTTTAGGGGGTCCTAATAGTAAACCCGTCTTCACCGACGGGGAAAAAGACGGTTAATTCAATATATCGTCTGTCCCATGGGTTCGCGTTTGTGGATGGGCGTGTCTTTTAGGGGAATGCATGGATCCACCTACGCATAAGTCCGCTATGAGTGAGTGATGCATCCCCTGTGCATTGAACGGGCTGGTGGCATAATGCCATTACTTTCACTCTTGCCTAGGTTTGATGGTTATGTTCTTTGTTGGGAAGTCATGGATCTACCTAGGCATAAGGGGGGCTTTGCTTGATGGTGTCGCCCATGGACACTTATTCAGCCGTGATGATCCAACAAAGTTTTAGTTCGGGGAATCGGCTAGTAGGATACCTAAAGAGTCTGCTGAGATATATGTAAAATCAAGGGCGGTGTCAGGGACAGAGTGAAGCATCGAAGCCTTACTGTTGATTCAAAAGTCTTGAAGGCGCTGGTTAGGAAGTAAGACCTTGCAGTCATTTTTCAAAACAACTTTATAGCTTGGTGCTTTCCTTCTTGACTAGTTGTCCCGTAGGTGTCCGAAATGTATATACCTTCAAGATTTGAATTCGGATGTTTGGATTTGAGATGAATTGCACTTTCCCGCAGCACTGTCTTTGATCCCATTCTCTCACCTACTTTTTAGGGGGTCCTAATAGTAAACCCGTCTTCACCGACGGGGAAAAAGATGGTTAATTCAATATATCGTCTGTCCCATGGGTTCGCGTTTGTGGATGGGCGTGTCTTTCAGGGGAATGCATGGATCCACCTACACATAAGTCCGCTATGAGTGAGTGATGCATCCCCTGTGCATTGAACGGGCTGGTGGCATAATGCCATTACTTTCACTCTTGCCTAGGTTTGATGGTCATGTTCTTTGTTGGGAAGTCATGGGTCTACCTAGGCATAAGGGGGGCTTTGCTGGATGGTGTCGCCTATGGACACTTATTCAGCCGCGATGATCCAACAAAGTTTTAGTTTGGGGAATCGGCTAGTAGGATACCTAAAGAGTCTGCTGAGATATATGTAAAATCAAGGGCGGTGTCAGGGACAGAGTGAAGCATCGAAGCCTTACTGATGATTCAAAAGTCTTGAAGGGGCTGGTTAGGAAGTAAGACCTTGCAGTCGTTGTTCAAAACAACTTCATAGCTTGGTTCTTTCCTTCTTGACTAGTTGTCCCGTAGGTGTCCGAAATGTATATACCTTCAAGATTTGAATTCGGATGTCTGGATTTGAGATGAATTGCACTTTCTCGCAGCACTGTCTTTGATCCCATTCTCTCACCTACTTTTTAGGGGGTCCTAATAGTAAACCCGTCTTCACCGACGGGGAAAAAGACGGTTAATTCAATATATCTAATGTCCCATGGGCTCGCGTTTGTGGATGGGCGTGTCTTTCAGGAGAATGCATGGATCCACCTACGCATAAGTCTGCTATGAGTGAGTGATGCATCCCCTGTGCAATGAACGGGCTGGTGGCGTAATGCCATTACTTTCACTCTTGCCTAGGTTTGATGGTCATGTTCTTTGTTGGGTAGTCATGGATCTACCTAGGCATAAGGGGGGCTTTGCTGGATGGTGTCGCCCATGGACACTTATTCAGCCGCGATGATCCGACAAAGTTTTAGTTCGGGGAATAGGCTAGTGGTTACCTAAAGAGTCTGCTGAGATATATGTAATATCAAGGGCGGTGTCAGGGACAGAGTGAAGCATCGAAGCCTTACTGATGATTCAAAAGTCTTGAAGGGGCTGGTTAGGAAGTAAGACCTTGCAGTCGTTGTTCAAAACAACTTCATAGCTTGGTTCTTTCCTTCTTGACTAGTTGTCCCGTAGGTGTCCGAAATGTATATACCTTCAAGATTTGAATTTGGATGTTTGGATTTGAGATGTTTTGAACTTTCCTGCAGCACTGTCTTTGATCCTATTCTCTCACCTACTTTTTAGGGGGTCCTAATAGTAAACCCGTCTTCACCGACGGGGAAAAAGACGGTTAATTCAATATATCGTCTGTCCCATGGGCTCGCGTTTGTGGATGGGCGTGTCTTTCAGGGGAATGCATGGAGCCACCTACGCAAAAGTCCGCTATGAGTGAGTGATGCATCCCCTGTGCATTGAACGGGCTGGTGGCATAATGCCATTACTTTCACTCTTGCCTAGGTTTGATGGTCATGTTCTTTGTTGGGAAGTCATGGATCTACCTAGGCATAAGGGGGGCTTTGCTGGATGGTGTCGCCCATGGACACTTATTCAGCCGCGATGATCCGACAAAGGTTTAGTTCGGGGAATCGGCTAGTGGGATACCTAAACAGTCTGCTGAGATATATGTAAAATCAAGGGCGGTGTCAGGGACCGAATGAAGCATCGAAGCCTTACTGATGATTCAAAAGTCTTGAAGGGGCTGGCTAGGAAGTAAGACTTTGCAGTCGTTGTTCAACACAACTTCATAGCTTGGTTCTTTCCTTCTTGACTAGTTGTCCCGTAGGTGTCTGAAATATATATACCTTCAAGATTTGAATTCGGATGTTTGGATTTGAGATGTTTTGCACTTTCCCGCAGCACTGTCTTTGATCCCATTATCTCACCTACTTTTTAGGGGGTCCTAATAGTAAACCCGTCTTCACCGACGAGGAAAAAGACGGTTAATTCAATATATCGTCTGTCCCATGGGTTCGCGTTTGTGGATGGGCGTGTCTTTCAGCGGAATGCATGGATCCACCTACGCATAAGTCCGCTATGAGGGAGTGATGCATCCCCTGTGCATTGAATGGGCTGGTGGCGTAATGCCATTACTTTCACTCTTGCCTAGGTTTGATGGTCATGTTCTTTGTTGGGAAGTCATGGATCTACCTAGGCATAAGGGGGGCATTACTGGATGGTGTCGCCCATGGACACTTATTCAGCCGCGATGATCAGACAAAGTTTTAGTTCGGGGAATCGGCTAGTAGGATACCTAAAGAGTTTGCTGAGATATATGTAAAATCAAGGGCGGTGTCAGGGACGGAATAAAGCATCGAAGCCTTACTGATGATTAAAAATTCTTGAAGGGGCTGGTTAGGAAGTAAGACCTTGCAGTCGTTGTTCAAAACAACTTTATAGCTTGGTTCTTTCCTTCTTGACTAGTTGTCCCGTAGGTGTCCAAAATGTATATACGTTCAAGATTTGAATTCGGATGTTTGGATTTGAGATGTTTTGCACTTTCCCGCAGCACTGTCTTTGATCCCATTCTCTCACCTACTTTTTAGGGGGTCCTAATAGTAAACCCGTCTTCACCGACGGGGAAAAAGACGGTTAATTCAATATATCGTCTGTCCCATGGGTTCGCATTTGTGGATGGGCGTGTCTTTCAGGGGAATGCCGCGTAAGTCCGCTATGAGTGAGTGAGATATCCCCTGTGCATTGAACGGGCTGGTGGCGTAATCCAATTACTTTCACTCTTGCCTAGGTTTGATGGTCATGTTCTTTGTTGGGAAGTCATGGATCTACCTGGGCATAAGGGGGGCTTTGCTGGATGGTGTCGCCCATGGACACTTATTCAGCCGCGATGATCCGACAAAGTTTTAATTCAGGGAATCGGCTAGTAGGATGGATACCTAAAGAGTCTACTGAGATATATGTAAAATCAAGGGCGGTGTCAGGGACGGAATAAAGCATCGAAGCCTTACTGATGATTCAAAAGTCTTAAACGGGCTGGTTAGGAAGTAAGACCTTGCAGTCGTTGTTCAAAACATCTTCATAGCTTGGTTCTTTCCTTCTTGACTAGTTGTCCCGTAGGTGTCCGAAATGTATATACCTTCAAGATTTGAATTCGGATGTTTGGATTTAAGATGTTTTGCACTTTCCCGCAGCACTGTCTTTGATCCCATTCTCTCACCTACTTTTTACGGGGGTCCTAATAGTAAACCCGTCTTCACCGACGGGGAAAAAGACGGTTAATTCAATATATCGTTTGTCCCATGGGTTCGCGTTTGTGGATGGGCGTGTCTTTCAGGGGAAGGCATGGATCCACATACACATAAGCCCTTGATGAGTGAGTGATGCATCCCCTGTGCATTGAACGGGTTGGTGGCATAATGCCATTACTTTCACTCTCGCCTAGGTTTAATGGTCATGTTCTTTGTTGGAAGTCATGGATCTACCTAGGCAACAAGGGGGGCTTGGCTGGATGGTGTCGCCCATGGAAACTTATTCAGCCGCGATGATCCGACAAAGTTTTAGTTCGGGGAATCGGCTAGTAGGATACCTAAAGAGTCTGCTGAGATATATGTAAAATCAAGGGCGGTGTCAGGGATGGAATAAAGCATCGAAGCCTTACTGATGATTAAAAATTCTTGAAGGGGCTGGTTAGGAAGTAAGACCTTGCAGTCGTTGTTCAACACAACTTCATAGCTTGGTTCTTTCCTTCTTGACTAGTTGTCCCGTATGTGTCCGAAATGTATATACCTTCAAGATTTGAATTCGGATGTTTGGATTTGAGATGTTTTGCACTTTCCCGCAGCACTGTCTTTGATCCCATTCTCTCACCTACTTTTTAGGGGGTACTAATAGTAAACCCGTTTTCACCGACGAGGAAAAAGATGGTTAATGCAATATATCGTCTGTCCCATGGGTTCGCGTTTTTGGATGGGCGTGTCTTTCAGGGGAATGCATGGATCCACCTACGCATAAGTCCACTATGAGGGAGTGATGCATCCCCTGTGCATTGAATGGGCTGGTGGCGTAATGCCATTACTTTCACTCTTGCCTAGGTTTGATGGTCATGTTCTTTGTTGGGAAGTCATGGTTCTACCTAGGCATAAGGGGGGCATTGCTGGATGGTGTCGCCCATGGACACTTATTCAGCCGCGATGATCAGACAAAGTTTTAGTTCGGGGAATCGGCTAGTAGGATACCTAAAGAGTCTCCTGAGATATATGTAAAATCAAGGGCGGTGTCAGGGACCGAATGAAGCATCGAAGCCTTACTGATGATTCAAAAGTCTTGAAGGGGCTGGTTAGGAAGTAAGACCCTTCAGTCGTTGTTCAACACAACTTCATAGCTTGGTTCTTTCCTTCTTGACTAGTTGTCCTGTAGGTGTCTGAAATGTATATACCTTCAAGATTTGAATTCGGATGTTTGGATTTGAGATGTTTTGCACTTTCCCGCAGCACTGTCTTTGATCTCATTCTCTCACCTACTTTTTAGGGGTTACTAATAGTAAACCCGTCTTCACCGACGGGGAAAAATAAGGTTAATTCAATATATCGTCTGTCCCATGGGTTCGCGTTTATGGATGGGCGTGTCTTTCAGGGGAATGCATGGATCCACCTATGCATAAGTCCGCTATGAGGGAGTGATGCATCCCCTGTGCATTGAATGGGCTGGTGGCGTAATGCCATTACTTTAACTCATGCCTAGGTTTGATGGTCATGTTCTTTGCTGGGAAGTCATGGATTTACCTAGGCATAAGGGGGGCATTGCTGGATGGTGTCGCCCATGGACACTTATTCAGCCGCGATGATCAGACAAAGTTTTAGTTTGGGGAATCGGCTAGTAGGATACCTAAAGAGTCTCCTGAGATATATGTAAAATCAAGGGCGGTTTCAGAGACCGAATGAAGCATCGAAGCCTTACTGATGATTCAAAAGTCTTGAAGGGGCTGGTTAGGAAGTAAGACCTTGCAGTCGTTGTTGAAAACAACTTCATAGCTTGGTTCTTTCCATCTTGACTAGTTGTCCCGTAGGTGTCCGAAATGTATATACCTTCAAGATTTGAATTCGAATGTTTGGATTTGAGATGTTTTGCACTTTCCCGCAGCACTGTCTTTGATCCCATTCTCTCACCTACTTTTTAGGGGGTCCTAATAGTAACCCTTCTTCACCGACGGGGAAAAAGACGGTTAATTTAATATATCGTCTGTCCCATGGGTTCGCGTTTGTGGATGGGCGTGTCTGTCAGGGGAATGCATGGATCCACCTACGGATAAGTCCGCTATGAGTGAGTGATGCATCCCCTGTGCATTGAACGGGCTAGTGGCGTAATGCCATTACTCTCACTCTTGCCTAGGTTTGATGGTCATGTTCTTTGTTGGGAAGTCATGGATCTACCTAGGCATAAGGGGGGCTTTGCTGGATGGTGTCGCCCATGGACACTTATTCAGCAGCGATGATCCGACAAAGTTTTAGTTCGGGGAATCGGCTAGTAGGATACCTAAAGAGTCTGCTGAGATATATGTAAAATCAAGGGTGGTGTCAGGGACGGAGTGAAGCATCGAAGCGTTACTGATGATTCAAAAGTCTTGATGGGGCTGGTTAGGAAGTAAGACCTTGCAGTCGTTGTTCAAAACAACTTTATAGCTTGGTTCTTACCTTCTTGACTAGTTGTCCCGTAGGTGTCCGAAATGTATATACCTTCAAGATTTGAATTCGGATGTTTGGATTTGAGATGTTTTGCACTTTCCCGCAGCACTGTCTTTGATCCCATTCTCTCACCTACTTTTTAGGGGGTCCTAATAGTAAACCCGTCTTCACCGACGGGGAAAAAGACGGTTAATTCAATATATCGTCTGTCCCATGGGTTCGCGTTTGTGGATGGGCGTTTCTTTCAGGGGAATGCCGCGTAAGTCCGCTATGAGTGAGTGAGATATCTCATGTGCATTGAACGGGCTGGTGGCGTAATCCCATTACTTTCACTCTTGCCTAGGTTTGATGGTTATGTTCTTTGTTGGGAAGTCATGGATCTATCGAGGCATAAGGGGGGCTTTGCTGGATGGTGTCGCCCATGGACACTTATTCAGCCGCAATGATCCGACAAAGTTTTAATGCAGGGAATCGGCTAGTAGGATACCTAAAGAGTCTACTGAGATATATGTAAAATCAAGGGCGGTGTCAGGGACGGAATGAAGCATCGAAGCCTTACTGATGATTCAAAAGTCTTGAAGGGGCTGGTTAGAAAGTACGACCTTGCAGTCGTTGTTCAAAACAACTTCATAGCTTGGTTCTTTCCTTCTTGACTAGTTGTCCCGTAGGTCTCCGAAATGTATATACCTTCAAGATTTGAATTCGGATGTTTGGATTTGAGATGTTTTGCACTTTCCCGCAGAACTGTCTTTGATCCCATTCTCTCACCTACTTTTTGGGGGGTCCTAATAGTAAACCCGTCTTCACCGACGGGGAAAAAGACGGTTAATTCAATATATCGTCTGTCCCATGGGTTCGCGTTTGTGGATGGGCGTGTCTTTCAGGGGAAGGCATGGATCCACCTACGCATAAGTCTGCTATGAGTGAGTGATGCATCCCCTGTGCATTGAACGGGCTGGTGGCATAATGCCATTACTTTCACTCTCGCCTAGGTTTGATGGTCATGTTCTTTGTTGGGAAGTCATGGATCTACCTAGGCAACAAGGGGGGCTTTGCTGGATGGTGTCGCCCATGGACACTTATTCAGCCGCGATGATCTGACCAAGTTTTAGTTCGGGGAATCGGCTAGTAGGATACCTAAAGAGTCTGCTGAGATATATGTAAAATCAAGGGCGGTGTCAGGGACGGAATAAAGCATCGAAGCCTTACTGATGATTAAAAATTCTTGAAGGGGCTGGTTAAGAAGTAAGACCTTGCAGTCGTTGTTCAAAACAACTTCATAGCTTGGTTCTTTCCTTCTTGACTAGTTGTCCCGTAGGTGTCCGAAATGTATATACCTTCAAGATTTGAATTCGGATGTTTGGATTTGAGATGTTTTGCACTTTCCCGCAGCACTGTCTTTGATCCCATTCTCTCAACTTCTTTTTAGGGGGTCCTAATAGTAAACCCGTCTTCACCAACGGGGAAAAAGACGGTTAATTCAATATATCATCTGTCCCATGGGTTCCCGTTTGTGGATGGGCGTGTCTTTCAGGGGAAGGCATGGATCCACCTACGCATAAGCCCGTTATGAGTGAGTGATGCATCCCCTGTGCATTGAACGGGCTGGTGGCATAATGCCATTACTTTCACTCTCGCCAAGGTTTGATGGTCATGTTCTTTGTTGGGAAGTCATGGATCTACCTAGGCAATAAGGGGGGCTTTGCTGGATGGTGTCGCCCATGGACACTTATTCAGCCGCGATGATCCGATAAAGTTTTAGTTTGGGGAATCTGCAAGTAGGATACCTAAAGAGTCTGCTGAGATATATGTAAAATCAAGGGCAGTGTTAGGGACGGAATGATGCATTGAAGCCTAACTGATGATTCAAAAGTCTTAAAGGGGCTGGTTTGGAAGAAAGACCTTGCAGTCGTTGTTCAAAACAACTTCATAGCTTGGTTCTTTCTTTCTTAACTAGTTGTCCTGTAGGTGTCCGAAATGTATATACCTTCATGATTTGAATTCGGATGTTTGGATTTGAGATGTTTTGCACTTTCCCGCAGCACTGTCTTTGATCCCATTGTCTCACCTACTCTTTAGGGGGTCCTAATAGTAAACCCGTCTTCACTGATGGGGAAAAAGACGGTTAATTCAATATACGTCTGTCCCATGGGTTCGCGTTTGTGGATGGGCATGTCTTTCAGGGGAATGCATGGATCCACCTACGCATAAGTCCTCTATGAGTGAGTGATGCATCCCATGTGCATTGAACGGGCTGGTGGCGTAATGCCATTACTTTAACTCTTGCCTAGGTTTGATGGTCATGTTCTTTGTTGGGAAGTCATGGATCTACCTAGGCATAAGGGGGGGCTTTGCTGGATGGTGTCGCCCATGGACACTTATTCAGCCGCAATGATCCGACCAAGTTTTAGTTCGGGGAATCGGATAGTAGGATACCTAAAGAGTCTGCTGAGATATATGTAAAAATCAAGGGCGGTGTCAGGGACGGAATGAAGCATCGAAGCCTTACTGCTGATTCAATAGTCTTGAAGGGGCTGGTTAGGAAGTAAAACCTTGCAGTCATTGTTCAAAACAACTTCATAGCTTGGTTCTTTCCTTCTTGACTAGTTGTCCCGTAGGTGTCCGAAATGTATATACCTTCAAGATTTGAATTTAGATGTTTGGATTTGAGATGTTTTGCACTTTCCCGCAGCACTGTCTTTGATCCCATTCTCTCACCTACTTTTTAGGGGGTCCTAATAGTAAACCCGTCTTCACCGACAGGGAAAAAGACGGTTAATTCAATATATCGTCTGTCCCATGGGTTCGCGTTTGTGGATGGGCGTGTCTTTCAGGGGAATGCATGGATCCACCTACGCATAAGTCCGCTATGAGTGAGTGATGCATCCTCTGTGCATTGAAGGGGCTGGTGGCGTGATGCCATTACTTTCACTCTTGCCTAGGTTTGATGGTCATGTTCTTTGTTGGGAAGTCATGGATCTACCTAGGCAGAAGGGGGGCTTTGCTGGATGGTGTCGCCCATGGACACTTATCCAGCCGCGATGATCCGACAAAGTTTTAGTTCGGGGAATCGGCTAGTAGGATACCTAAAGATTCTGCTGAGATATATGTAAAATCATGGGCGGTGTCAGGGACAGAATGAAGCATCGAAGCCTTATTGATGATTAAAAAGTCTTGAAGGGGCTGGTTAGGAAGTAAAACCTTGCAGTCGTTGTTCAAAACAACTTCATAGCTTGGTTCTTTCCTTCTTGACTAGTTGTCCCGTAGGTGTCCGAAATGTATATACCTTCAAGATTTGAATTTAGATGTTTGGATTTGAGATGTTTTGCACTTTCCCGCAGCACTGTCTTTGATCCCATTCTCTCACCTACTTTTTAGGGGGTCCTAATAGTAAACCCGTCTTCACCGACAGGGAAAAAGACTGTTAATTCAAAATATCGTCTGTCCCATGGGTTCGCGTTTGTGGATGGGCGTGTCTTTCAAGGGAATGCATGGATCCACCTACGCATAAGTCCGCTATGAGTGAGTGATGCATCCCCTGTGCATTGAACGGGCTGGTGTGATGTTACTGCATATTACATACATTTTGCATACTCATTAGTTAGCTTTTCATGCATTTGTATCACGTTTTAGGTTAGATTGCACCACTTAGAGTCCTAGAGCATTCTTGCACCAGCATACGCATGTTCCTTGCATTTTCCTTCACATTTAGGTTGTTTCTGGCTGCTTTGGAGTCGTGGAGGCTCGTGGACATGTTGAGGCTGTTGTAGCAGTTCGTGGAAGCTCGGATATTTGCTAAGGATTAGAGATCGAGGAGCAGATCGAGCATGGCCGGTCGATCTAGGATGTGATCGACCAGAAGATCAAGCCAACCAGGCGATCCAAGGAGAATGATCAAGACGAGGATCGAGTGAAGCAGTCGATGAAACGGTACGGACGTAAATGACGCCATGCAGAGCGAGAGCCAGATCGAGTACACCACCCGATCCAACCGAAGATCAATACCGAGATCGGTTGCAACACTCGATCCGCCGATGATGATCGAGACCCAGATCGAGCTGAAGACACGATGTCCGGAGATGATCGAGAGAACCGCTCGATCCCGGAGTCGATCTCTGTCCTTTCAACCACTTTTGGCCGCTAGCGAGGGGGGAACCATCAACTTGTTTTGGCCATTTTGGGAAGGCGGTGACGTCCTTTTCCCAGACAATTTTCAATCCTTATCTTTTTATGTATGTTTTCTCTCTGGTCTTGACAAGGAACACCATTGTCGAACCTTGAGTTTTCTTAAGCTTTGTAATCGAATCGTTTTCATCTTAATCTAGTTTTCTTTTCATGTTCATCGTTTCCTTTTACATGCTTTGCTTGATTTACCTTATGTGTAGTGAGTAGTTTATTTGGGTTTGGGGTTGAGAGGATTAAGGGGTCTAGAGGGTTTCGATCTTGGGGTTTTTCTAAGTGTTTTCAACGGCTATCTCTTCTAGGGTGTTGAGATCTTAATGCTTGAAGACTCTCACGCCAAGAGCTTTATGATCCGAGAGGTTCCTTACCTTGACAGGATTCAGGAGCCTCGGAAGATCACACCTTAGAGAATAGTTACCCCCTCCCAAAACCCTTGGAAGTTTGGGGGACTAGTTAAGCCACTCATTTGAAATCTGTTTTCCATGCCCTTCGACCTCTCTTTCCACCAAAAGCCATGGGTTTGGAGGAGGGGATGAAGGAGTGATCTATACCGAAAGCCACAGATAGATCTTGCTTAGTTTTCAAGGCTTAGAGATCCTCACAAAATGAGTCGATTTAAAGTTTTCAACCCAAGGTCGAACCTTTGAAACCCTTGACCATGAATCTCAACCCTAGGCCCTTTCTTTTAGCATCTTTACATCTTCTCTCGTCCTTCTCTTGATCTTTGATAGCATCCCGGTCGTTAGTTTTACTGTTCTTGCATTTTTAGATGAGATCGATTGTTATTGCTCGATCTAGTGGTCGATCTCGTGGTCGATCCACTAGTCGAATTTTAGTAATTCGAAGCTTTGTCCTTTAATTATTCTGTTTGTTCCTCGTGGTAGTTTCATCATTTCTAGTAATTTTAAAATAGGTTGCATTCTATTTAAGTTGCTGCATCTAGTTTTTAGGGATTTTCTCATAACTCATCTCGTTTCGCTTAGATTTGCATTAGTCCTTGTATTCTCTTTGCATTCTCTATCATCCTAGGTGTGGATTGACTCTCTCTTGCTTGCTGTACTACAACCTGTCTTGCATTTGAGTTTGATAACCTCATTGCATTCTCACCCTTGCAAATAAAGTGTTTATCAAATGGCGCCGTTGCCATCGTAGGACTGTTTAGAGAACATAGAGCTTTGGGACTTAGCAAAGACTAAGTCTTTACCTTTTTCAAGTTACTAATCATTCTACTCTCAAACGTGTGTTTTCAGGTTTATGAATCTTCGTTCACGGGGAGATAACAATCTATTTCCACTTTGGACAATATTCATCAGCTTGGTCACTCACGGCAAAGAAGAGACATAGACCAAGCCAGAGCCTTTGAGGAGATTGTTCAGCACGGTTTGGTTGACTTTGAAGCTATGGCTGAACACGAGCATCCAGAAGGACCTCCTCCACCTCACGGGGCAGTAGGAAGGGGCAATGGAAACCCCCAACATGCTGCTAGACCCCCAAGGATCATAGGAGCCGGAGATGCTCCCAATACTCATCACAATAGGTTTGGGATCACTCCTCCTCCTGTACAAAACAACACCTTCGAGATCAAGCCAGGTTTCATCTCCATGGTGCAAAACAACAAGTTCCACGGCTTAGCAATGGAAGATCCCTTGGAGCACCTTGACAACTTCGAGCAAGTATGTGGGATGATCAAGATCAATGGCATATCCGAAGATGCTTTCAAGCTGCGTCTCTTCCCCTTTTCACTCGGAGACAAGGCTAGGCATTGGGAGAAGACCCTCCCACAAGGCACCATCACCTAATGGGCCGAGTGTAAGAAGGCCTTTCTCTCAAAGTTCTTCTCTAGCACCAGGACAGCACGGTTGAGAAGCGAAATCAGCGGCTTCACTCAACGGAACAATGAGACATTCAACGAGGCAATGGAGCGTTTCAAAGACTACACGATCCAATGTCCTCATCACAGTTTCAGCGAGGAGACACTACTCAGTACCATATAACGTGGAGCTTGACACAGCTAGCAAAGGGAACTTCCTTGGTCAGGAGGTAGAAGAGGGTATGGAGCTGATAGAAAACTTGGCATTGAGTGATGGCAACTACGCTGAGGACTATGACCGTGCACCGAGAGGATCAGAGCTAGAGTCTCACAAAAAGGAGCTGAAATCTTTGCATGAGAAGATAGATAAGCTGGTGTTAGCCAATCAGAAGCATGTTCACTTTGTTGGTGAAGCTGATGAGAATCAAGAGGAGTTAGAGTTGAGCTAAGAAGAAGCCAATTGGGTGGCGGGACAGAACAACTACAAACCTCAAGGCTACAACCAAGGCTACCAGAACAACAACCTCTCCTACCGAAGCACCAACGTAGCCAACCCTAAAGATCAAGTGTACCCTGCTCAGCAAACAAAACCTTTCATCCCTCACAACAAAGGTTTTCAACCGAGTGGTGGTTTCCAAGGTCAAGGGCAGAACAACTTCCAAGGGCAACATCAAAGTAACAAGGGTTATACGCCTAACTACCCTCCGGGCTTTGCACCTCAGCAGCAACAGCCGATGCAACAACAAGTTGATCCGGTTCAAGCAATGTTTCAACAGCTGATACAAGGGCAAGCCTCTACAAAACAGAAGTTCGCTGAGATGAACACTCGTCTAGACTCGTCTCTCACTGACTTCTCCACTCAGATCACCAACTTAAACAACAAGATCAAGCAGCTAGAGAAAGGGAAAGCGAGTACGAGTGGTCAGAATAGTCTTCCGGGAAAGTGTGAGCTGAATCCTAAGGAGTATGCTAACGCCATAATGTTGAGAAGCGGCAAAGAGCTCGAACCTCCGGTCTCTACTAAGGAAAACGAGGATGTTGTAATTCAAGAGGGGGAGGGTAAACCTTCAGCTGATGATGATGAGATTAACTTTGACAACGTTTGGATCCAAGGGCCAAGAAGAGGAGACAAAGCAGTTGTTGAGAAGAAAGCTGAGCAAACTACTAAGGAGAAGAATGCTTATGTGCCTCCACCGTATGTACCTAAGCTGTCTTTTCCTGGCCGTTTCAAGAAGCAACTCATAGAGAAGCATAGAATCCTCTTTGAGAAGCATCTTAAGGACGTAGAGATCAAGCTACCTCTCGTTGACTGCCTTGCAACGATGCCTAAATGCGCCAAATTCTTCAAAGACACTCTCGTGAAGAAGAATAAGGAAAGCAAAGAGGTACTTGTTCTAAGTGAAGAGTGTAGTGCTGTGATACATAAGGAGATAGTCCCCAAGAAGTTGGGAGACCCTGGAAGCTTCACTATACCCTGCGCTTTAGGTCCTCTAGAGTTCAAGAGTTGCCTATGTGATCTCGGAGCTAGCATAAACCTGATGCCTCACTCTGTGGCTAAGAAGCTTGGCTTTACTCGTTTCAAAGACTGTTGGATCTCGTTGGTACTGGCTGATAGGAGTGTGAGGCTACCAGTGGGGCTGCTTGAAGATTTACCGGTGCGAATCAGTAGTGTGAACGTGCCTACGGACTTCGTCGTGTTGGAGATGGATGAGGAGCCTAAAGATCCACTCATCTTAGGGAGACAATTCCTTGCAACCGCCGGGGCTATCATAGATGTCAAGAATGGGAAGATTGCCTTGCACTTGGGAAAGGAGATAAGGCTGGATTTCGATATCAATGAAGTTCTGAAGAAGCCGACCATAGAAGGGCAAGCTTTCTACATTGAAACGATGGATGCCTTAGCGGATGAGTTGCTGGAAGAGCTGGCTCTAGAAGACCATCTGAAGCTAGCACTGATTAAGGAGCCAGGGGAGTTGGGCTATGTGGATCAGAGGACCCATGATCATTTTGGGGTCCAATCAGGAGATCGACTCAGCGTCTCGATCCCTTACTCGATCCACATCAAATCGAGTAAGTGAATCGAGCGAAATGGCTCGATCTAGACGACATCGAGAGGAGAATCGACTGGAGGAATCGATTTCAGAAGGGATAGCGATGGAGGAAAGCAGTCTTAAGGGTCATGCCTCGGGGTCTAAGGAGGGTTCCAAGGAGGAAAGCAACAACAACAGCCACGAGGATGACTGGAGCGAGCTGTTAGCCCCAAAGGTGGACCTTAAGGAGCTCCCAAAAGGGCTAAGGTATGCTTTCTTAGGGCCTAATAACACATATCCCGTGATTGTGAATGAAAACCTAAGTGATGATGAGTTGCACTCGCTCCTGACTGAGCTGAGAAAGTATAGGAAGGCCATTGGGTACTCTTTAAGTGACATCAAGGGCCTTTCACCAATGCTTTGCACTCATAGGATTCACTTGGATAATAAGAACGCCTCTTCTATAGAACATCAAAGGCGTTTGAATCCTAATTTGAAAGAGGTTGTTAAGAAAGAGATCCTCAAGCTTTTAGAGGCTGATGTGATCTATCCCATAAGTGACAGCACGTGGGTTTCTCCTGTACACGTGGTGCCTAAGAAGGGAGGGATCACGGTCATAAGGAATGAAAAGGATGAGCTTATTCCTACTAGAACCATCACTGGTCATAGGATGTGTATTGATTATAGGAAACTTAACCTTGCGACTAGGAAAGACCATTTCCCTTTGCCTTTTATTAATCAAATGCTTGAGAGACTTGCTAATCACCCTTACTACTGTTTCCTCGATGGGTATAGCGGTTTCTTTCAGATACCAATTCACCCAAATGATCAGGAGAAGACGACCTTCACATGTCCCTACGGTACCTTCGCATATCGAAGGATGCCGTTTGGATTGTGTAATGCACCGGCTACGTTTCAGCGGTGTATGATGTCGATCTTCTCCGATCTAATAGAGGAGATGGTAGAGGTGTTCATGGATGACTTCTCTGTCTATGGTGCGTCCTTTTCTGCGTGTTTGTTGAATCTTTGCAGGGTACTAAAACGTTGTGAAGAGACAAACTTGGTGCTGAACTGGGAGAAATGCCACTTTATGGTTAAGGAACGGATCGTGCTTGGTCATAAGATATCAGAGAAGGGCATTGAGGTTGATCAGGCTAAAGTGGAAGTCATGATGGGTCTTGAGCCGCCGGTTAACGTCAAGGGAGTCAGAAGCTTCTTGGGACACGTAGGGTTCTGTAGGCGCTTCATCAAAGATTTCTCCAAGATTGCACGCCCTCTTACACGGTTGTTGTGCAAGGAAGCTGAGTTTGTGTTTGATGAGGAGTGTTTGAGAGCTTTCGTGACCATCAAGGAAGCCCTTACATCAGCTCCTATAGTCCAAGCACCAGACTGGTCTCTTCCCTTTCAGATCATGTGTGATGCTAGTGACTACGCTGTGGGAGCTGTTCTTGGTCAGAAGAAAGACAAGAAACTACACGTGATCTACTATGCTTCAAGAACCTTGGATGACACGCAAAAAAGGTACACCACTACAGAGAAGGAGTTGCTTGCAGTAGTGTTCGCCTTTGAGAAGTTCAGATCATATCTCGTTGGTTCGAAGGCTATTGTATACACAGATCACGCTGCCTTGCGATACATCTATTCGAAGAAAGACACTAAGCCTCGACTCTTAATATGGATTCTCTTGCTCCAGGAGTTTGACATGGAGATTAAAGATAAGAAAGGAATAGAAAATGGAGTCGCTGACCACCTCTCACGGCTAAGGATCAACGAGTCTCTCCCCTTAGATGACTCTCTTCCAGAAGAGCAGCTCATGGAGATTACCACGGCTGTTTGTGGAAAGCTAGAAGGGAGGTTTGAAGAGGTGTTGAGTTTCAAAGAGGAGGATCTACCGTGGTATGCTGATGTAGTGAACTATCTAGCGTGTGGTGAGGAGCCAACACATCTCAAGAGCTATCACAAGAAGCGGTTTATTAGAGAGGCTAGCGATTACTTTTGGGACGAGCCCTACTTATACAAGAGAGGAGTAGACAGTTTGTAGCAGAGATGTGTTACAAAGGAAGAAGCTAGGGACATCCTCTATCATTGCCATGGCTCTTCCTACGGAGGACACTTCGCCTCATTCAAGACTGCCACGAAAGTGTTGCAAGCCGGTTTCTGGTGGCCGTCCATTTTTAAAGATGCACACGAGTTTGTGAAGAGCTGTGAGGCATGTCAACGAGCAGGGAATATCACTAAGAGGAACGAAATGCCTCAAGTTCCCATCTTCGAGGTTGACATGTTCGACGCGTGGGGCATAGACTTCATGGGGCCATTTCCTTCTTCATATGGCAACAAATACATCTTAGTAGCAGTGGATTATGTCTCTAAATGGGTTGAGGCGGTTGCTTCCCCTACAAATGACTCTAAGGTGGTAATCAAGCTGTTCAAGAGTATCATCTTCCCGAGGTTTGGGGTACCTAAGGTGGTTATAAGCGATGGAGGAAGCCACTTCATAAACAAGGTCTTTGAGAACCTCTTGAGAAAGTATGGAGTTAAGCATAAGGTGGCTGCACCGTATCATCCTCAAACAAGCGGTCAAGTGGAAGTCTCCAACCGGCAAATCAAGGCTATACTAGAGAAGACTGTCGGAGCAACAAGGAAAGACTGGGCAGTGAAGCTGGACGACGCTCTTTTGGGCCTACCGTACCGCCTTCAAAACGCCGATTGGTACAACCCCTTTCACTCTACTCTATGGCAAGGGCTGTCATCTCCCGGTTGAGCTGGAACACCGTGCGTTGTGGGCTGTGAAGAGGCTGAACTTTGACCTCAAGACTGCTCAGGAGAGGCGCCTTATTCAGCTACACGAACTGGATGAGTTAAGACTGAACGCTTATGAGAGCTCTCGGATATACAAGGAGCGGACTAAGGAGACTCATGACAAGAAGTTGGTTGCCAAGGAGCTTAAGGAAGGAGGGTTAGTGTTGCTGTACAACTCAAGGCTCAAACTCTTCCCGGGAAAGCTGAAGTCAAGGTGGAGCGGACCGTTCGTGATTCAAGAAGTGTTGCCTTATGGAGCTGTTACTCTGATGGGAAAAAGTGGCAGTGCATTCACCGTCAACAGACACAGAGTCAAGCCTTACTTGGCAAACAGCTATGACAAGGAGAGTACCTCGGTGCTTCTCCAAGACCCACCATCCGCCTAAACCAAGTAAAGTCTAGCTAAAGACGTTAAAGAAAGCGCACTTGGGAGGCATTCCCATGTTTATCTTATACATATTTCTGCTTTATTTCTCTTTCAGTTTTATGTTTTTATTCTGCAAATGCGTAGAAACAGGTATGAGGAGTCTAAACCTTGCTCTTAAAGTCCAAAAGAGGAGATAAGGGTTAAGATGAGGCTAGAGATCGAGTGCTAGATCGACTGATCCTGACTCGATCTTTGCTAGATCGAGTCAGTGAATCGAGAGGAGCCAGTCGATCTAGACGAGAACGAGTGATAAGATCGACCTTGACGAAAAAGGATCGATCGATCCAAAACGGATCGACCGATCTAATTTCTCTCGGGAAAATCTGTTGAAAACAGATCGATCACTCGACTCGATCCATCATTCGATCTGTGCCACATCGACCCCTAAATCGAGGACATAGCTCGATCATGAGGAGTTAGCCGTGGAGCCAACATCTCTATGATCGAGAGAGCCAATCGATCCAAGACTTGATTCATCATGAATCGAGTCTCAAATCGAGTAACCCTCTCGATCTAAGCCATTATGGGCATGAGATCGAGTCATAGATCGACCAAATGGACTCGATCTCATGCCGAGGTAACATTTTCTTTCCCTCCTTTATTCTTTTCCCTCCAATTTTTAAATTCAAAACTTGGTCAAGGCAAGCATCTTTGACCATGAAAGATGTGCCTTGACCAAGACTTTGTCAGAAAACCACCTTTACTACCCATGGTTTTGCTCTTTGCTAGTCTTTAAATGTTTCAACAACCTCTCACCCTCTCATTCCTATTCTTCTCGAAAATTTTAAACAAAGAGAGTGAGAGTTTCACTTATTAGAAGCTAGCAAAGATCTTTTACATTTCTTGCAAAGATATTTTCAAAATTTAATGATTTATCTTTAGGAAAATTTCCTTTAAATTTGCAAGATATTGTTCTAGAATATAGGGTCGGTTTTGATTTTTAAAAATTAGCTAAGTAAAAGGAATAATTCTAGATTTTCTAGTATCTAAAGATCTGATTCTCCTTTATTTAGCTATGATTTTTGTTAATTCCCCAAAATTCTAGGGTAGTACTTATAAGTTTTCTCCTTCTCCTCTCTCATTCTCATCAAACCGCCGTTTTGCTTATCAAGCTTCTTGAGAAACTTGTTTCAGTACAATGGCCCCCAAAAGAACAAGAGAAGAGACAGCACAAGAGGGAGAAGGACAAGAGGTGGCAGTTCAAGAGAGGGTCAGATGGACTAAGGATGAGAAGAGGGACAAGAAACGGCTGGAAAGGCTTCGGTTTGAGCCTACCAAGTTTGCTGATCGAGAGCTGCTGTCCAAGCTAGGAATTCTTGGGGATTTCGACCAACTCCTCCAGAACATTGGCCTAAGATGTCTGTCACGGATGGATTGCCCAACCATTCCAGAAGTGACAATAGACTTCCTTGCCACGTTGGAGTTCCGTTACGAGAATCTTAGCACACCCGTCCCTTCACAAGGTCGCCTCTACTTCAAGGTTGGCCATCAAGCCTACACCCTCTCCATCCCTGAGCTATGCCAAGCTTATGGTCTCAACGCGGATACCAACAAGGTCGAGTTCCCCGCCTTCAAGAAAGCCAACGACTTTTGGGACCTGATTAGCAATGAGGACTACAAAGCCAACACTACCAAGATCAAGCGAGTGAGAAGCCCGGTGCTGAGGTACACTCTGAAGCTGATTGCCAACACGTTTAGTGGAAGATCTGTTGCTCTCACGGTCACAAAGACCGGGCTTTGCTTCCTGTTCCAAGGCGTGAAGCATTTAGTGTGTGATCCGGATGCAAATGACAAGCCTATGGAGGATGAACTCGGCAATAAGGTGAACTACGGATGTGTGCTTGCTGCTTCCTTGGTGAAATACAAGGCTTATGCCTTGCGGTGCAAGGCAACTTCTTCTTACATTGGCGGCTTCCTCACTCCTCTATTCTTGCAAGCTGGTGTGCCTATTCACGACTTCGCCCATGTACCAGCCAGAGCTTTCATGGATGAGGTGTACATGAGGAATACCGACAGCTTGGGACGCACGCCAGCAGAAGGGTTCTACGCCTACCTCTTCATAGACGACGAAGACAAGAAGAGAGTGTGCATCTTGCCAAACAAAGACGAAACCGAGCTGCTTGGTGTTGGGAACATCGAGTTCTTGCCCACGGAGGAAGAGTGCTTTGCCCCTCTAGGAGGACCACCTGCTTCAGCGATTGCTCCTCGTCAAAGGTCCGAATCTTCAGCCACGGAAGATGAGATGCCCGAGGCCTACACACTTCCCAAGTTAGACTTTAAGCCGAGGACAAAAACCGAGAAGTTCCTAGCATCTGTCATGGAGATGCAAAGGAAGATCAATAAGTGGCAAGGCAAAATGCTGAAGAAACTTAGAAAGAAAGTCAAGGCACTTCAAGGAGGCTCGCCTAAGAAGGATGCAAGTAAGGAGGCTCAACAACCCGAGAAGAGAAGGCTCTCAACCGGTGGAGTTGTCATCCGCGAGGCACAAAGCAGCACCATTCAGCCGGCGCGCCATTCTCTCCAAGAACCAGGCAACAAGGGCAAATCAACAATCTCTAGCTCCTCTGGAACATCCTCAAGTTCCAGCCGAGACTAGACCAGAGGTAACAACCTTCTTCCATTGTACATAACCGCTCATATTTGCTTCTTTTTGCTTTGTGTTTTGTTGCTCCTTCGAATCAGTTTGCCACCGGGACGGTGTCAAGCAAGTTTGGGGGAGTACATGTGTGATTTGACATGTGTTTTGTGATCTTATTTTTCTTTAGCATCCTTGAGTCTTTAGTTCATGAAAAATTGGTAAAATTTTTAAAAATTATTTTCAAAGATTCATGTAGTTGCATTCATCTTGTCAAAACATGTTAGGATTGAGTCTAGAGTTTCTCATAGCATCTAGGTTGTTTGCATTTTGCATAACGGGTTAGAGTTTCTTAAAAATGTGTTTTTACTTATGAATTGTTTCAATGCCCTAGTTAGTAGTTCTCTAATGCTTTGTCTATGCTTTGAAAGTAAGTTCTTACCATGCTTGGATCACTTGTTAGGATTTTCGTGACTTGAATTGAACTCTCATGATTTGAAACTTGCCCTAATAAGTGAGAACCTTAATTTGAAATTCTAATTATCATCCTTATGCATTTGAAAATGAACACATGGTTTTAAAATATTTAGGCTCTCTTCTTCCTTTTTACCACTCTTTGTGAGCCTAAGTAGAACTCCCACCTTGAACCTTACCCTTCTTTGAAGCTAAATGTTCTTGTGTGACATCCTTGTGAGGCCTTCCTTTCGGTTTGAACTTGGCATAAAGTGTTAGGTTTAGGCGACATGATTTGGTTCTCATAAGATTGCTAGCTTTGCATTTTGAAGCTAGGTTTAGGCTTAGGATAAGTTTGGGGGATCATTGGGGTTTTTTCATTTCTATTTGTTCTCGGTTTCAAGGAGTTTGGTGTTTTAAAAAAAGAAATGGATTTTAAGTGAAAGGTTGTGTTTAAAAACTAAGTATATGCTCTAATAAATTTCAGGAGGTAGCTCTCCCAATAATAAAAAAAGAAGAAAAAAAATAAATAAAAGACAAAGAAAAAGAAATAAAAGAGCCTAAGTGCCAAATAAAAATAAAAAGAAAAAAAAAAGAGAAAAGAAAAAAATAATAAGAGAGCTACCAATAAGAAATATTTAAAGAGCAAAGTTATTTTCAAAACCTTTTCACTAGCCTTAAGAGTTTAAAAATGTTTTTGTTTCGAATCGGGGATTGCTAAGTTTTGTGAAGAAAAAGGGTAGACTCTAAGTGGTGAGTGAGGATAAAAGTTGTTAAATGAGAGGGGTTTAGGATCATTTGTTAGTTTACATGGGTAGATGAGAATCTAATCATGTATGCATCAATTGTCTTTACCTTTAGCATTATGCATAAGTTCAACCATTTTTGAGAGAAACCTTTGTTCTAATTATAAACCATTTTCAAATGAGATCATTCAATGCTCATAACCTTCACCATTAGCCAAATGTGTTTTGCTTTAAAGTGCATAAGTTTGATTCATGGTTCTAATGTTAATGAATGTTAAAGGATGAATTTCTTTGATTGTTAGGAATAGGAGAGTCATCATTCTTTGTGTGATGAGTATGGCTAAGTTCTTTGGAGTATGAGTGTAAGCATAGCATTTTAGAACTGTTAACTAGGACATTGAGATTGATTCATTTGAAAGGCACCTTTGGAAGAAGTTCAAACCCCCATTCGTTTTTTTTTTTTTTTTTTTTGAAAACCTCTCTTCCTTACTTATTTTCTGTTACTTGAGGGCAAGCAAGAAGTAAGTTTGGGGGAGTTGATGTTACTGCATATTACATACATTTTGCATACTCATTAGTTAGCTTTTCATGCATTTGTATCACGTTTTAGGTTAGATTGCACCACTTAGAGTCCTAGAGCATTCTTGCACCAGCATACGCATGTTCCTTGCATTTTGCATCACATATAGGTTGTTTCTGGCTGCTTTGGAGTCGTGGAAGTTCATGGACATGTTGAGGCTGTTGTAGCAGTTCGTGGAAGCTAGGATATTTGCTAAGGATCAGAGATCGAGGAGCAGATCGAGCATGGCCGGTCGATCTAGGATGTGATCGACCAGAAGATCGAGCCAACCAGGCGATCCAAGGAGAATGATCGAGACGAGGATCGAGTGAAGCAGTCGATCAAACGGCACGGACGTAAATGACGCCATGTAGAGCGAGAGCCAGATCGAGTACACCACCTGATCCAACCGAAGATCGATACCGAGATCGGGTGCAACACTCGATCCGCCGATGATGATCGAGACCCAGATCGAGTTGAAGACACGATGTCCGGAGATGATCGAGAGAACCGCTCGATCCCGGAGTCGATCTCTGTCCTTTCAACCACTTTTGGCCGCTAGCGAGGGGGGGACCATCAACTTGTTTTGGCCATTTTGGGAAGGCGGTGACATCCTTTTCCCAGACAATTTTCAATCCTTATCTTTTTATGTATGTTTTCTCTCTGGTTTTGACAAAGAACACCATTGTCGAACCTTAAGTTTTCTTAAGCTTTGTAATCGAATCGTTTTCATCTTAATCTAGTTTTCTTTTCATGTTCATCGTTTCTTTTTACATGCTTTGCTTGATTTACCTTATGTGTAGTGAGTAGTTTATTTGGGTTCGGGGTTGAGAGGATTAAAGGGTCTAAAGGGTTTTGATCTTGGGGTTTTTCTAAGTGTTTTCAACGGCTATCTCTTCTAGGGTGTTGAGATCTCAATGCTTGAAGACTCTCACGCCAAGAGCTTCATGATCCGAGAGGTTCCTTACCTTGACAGGATTCAGGAGCCTCGGAAGATCACACCCTAGAGACCAGTTACCCCTTCCCAAAAGCCATGGAAGTTTGGGGGACTAGTTAAGCCACTCATTTGAAATCTGATTTCCATGCCTTTCGACCTCTCTTTCCACCAAAAGCCATGGGTTTGGAAGAGGGGATAAAGGAGTGATCTATACCGAAAGCCACAGATAGATATTGCTTAGTTTTCAAGGCTTAGAGATCCTCACAAAGTGAGTCGATTTAAAGTTTTCAACCCAAGGTCGAACCTTTGAAACCCCTGACCATGAATCTCAACCCTAGGCCCTTTCTTTTAGCATCTTTACATCTTCTCTCATCATTCGCTTGATCTTTGATAGCATCCTGGTCGTTAGTTTTACTGTTCTTGCATTTTTAGACGAGATCGATTGTTATTGCTCGATCTAGTGGTCGATCTCGTGGTCGATCCATTAGTCGAATTTTAGTAATTCGAAGCTTTGTCCTTTAATTATTCTGTTTGTTCCTCGTGGTAGTTTCATCATTCCTAGTAATTTTAAAATAGGTTGCATTCCATTTAAGTTGCTGCATTTAGTTTTTAGGGATTTTCTCATAACTCATCTCGTTTCGCTTAGATTTGCATTAGTCCTTGTATTCTCTTTGCATTCTCTATCATCCTAGGTGTGGATTGACTCTCTCTTGCTTGCTGTACTACAACCTGTCTCGTATTTGAGTTTGATAAACTCATTGCATTCTCACCCTTGCAAATAAAGTGTTTATCATGGTGGCGTAATGCCATTACTTTCACTCTTGCCTAGGTTTGATGGTCATGTTCTTTGTTGGGAAGTCATGGATCTACCTAGGCATAAGGGGGGGCTTTGCAGGATGGTATCGCCCATGGACACTTATTCAGCTGTGATGATCCGACAAAGTTTTAGTTCGGGGAATCGGCTAGTAGGATACCTAAAGAGTCTGCTGAGATATATGTAAAATCAAGGGCGGTGTCAGGGACGGAATGAAGCATCAAGCCTTACTGATGATTCAAAAGTCTTGAAGGGGCTGGTTAGGAAGTAAAACCTTGCAGTCGTTGTTCAAAACAACTTCAAAGCTTGGTTCTTTCCTTCTTGACTAGTTGTCCCGTAGGTGTCCGAAATGTATATACCTTCAAGATTTGAATTCGGATGTTTGGATTTGAGATGTTTTGCGCTTTCCCGCAGCACTGTCTTTGATCCCATTCTTTCACCTATGTTTTAGAGGGTCCTAATAGTAAACCCGTCTTCACCGACGGGGAAAAAGATGGTTAATTCAATATATCGTCTGTCCCATGGGTTCCCGTTTGTGGATGGGCGTGTCTTTTAGGGGAATGCGTGGATCCACCTACGCATAAGTCCGCTATGAGTGAGTGATGCATCCCCTGTGCATTGAACGGGCTGGTGGCGTAATGCCATTACTTTCACTCTTGCCTAGGTTTGATAGTCATGTTCTTTGTTGGGAAGTCATGGATCTACCTAGGCATAAGGGGGGCTTTGCTGGATGGTGTCGCCCATGGACACTTATTCAGCCGCGATGATCCGGCAAAGTTTTAGTTCAGGGAATCGGCTAGTAGGATACCTAAAGAGTCTGCTGAGATATATGTAAAATCAAGGGCGGTGTCAGGGACGGAATGAAGCCTCGAAGCCTTACTGATGATTCAAAAGTCTTGAAGGGGCTGGTTAGGAAGTAAGACCTTGCATTCGTTGTTCAAAACAACTTCATAGCTTGGTTCTTTCCTTCTTGACTTGTTTTCCCGTAGGTGTCCGAAATGTATATACCTTCAAGATTTGAATTCGGATGTTTGGATTTGAGATGTTTTGCACTTTCCCGCAGCACTGTCTTTGATCCCATTCTCTCACCTACTTTTTAGGGGGTCCTAATAGTAAACCCGTCTTCACAGACAGGGAAAAAGACGGTTAATTCAATATATCGTCTGTCCCATGGGTTCGCGTTTGTGGATGGGCGTGTCTTTCAAGGGAATGCATGGATCCACCTACGCATAAGTCCGCTATGAGTGAGTAAGGCATCCCCTGTGCATTGAACGGGCTGGTGGCGTAATTCCATTACTTTCACTCTTGCCTAGGTTTAATGGTCATGTTCTTTGTTGGGAAGTCATGGATCTACCCAGGCAAAAGGGGGGCTTTTCTAGATGGTGTCGCCCATGGACACTTATTCAGCCGCGATGAACCGACAAAGTTTTAGTTTGGGGAATCGGCTAGTAGGATACCTAAAGACTCTGCTGAGATAAATGTAAAATCAAGGGCGGTGTCAAGGACGAAATGAAGCATAGAAGCCTTACTGATGATTCAAAAGTCTTGAAGGGGCTGGTTAGGAAGTAAGATCTTGCAGGCGTTGTTCAAAACAACTTCATAGCTTGGTTCTTTTTTTCTTGACTAGTTGTCCCGTAGGTGTCCGAAATGTATATACCTTCAAGATTTGAATTCGGATGTTTGGATTTGAGATGTTTTGCACTTTCCCGCAGCACTGTCTTTGATCCCATTCTCTCACCTACTTTTTAGGGGGTCCTAATAGTAAACCCATCTTCACCGACGGGGAAAAAGACAGTTAATTCAATATATCGTCTGTCCCATGGGTTCACGTTTGTGGATGGGCGTGTCTTTGATGGGAATGCATGGATCCACCTACGCATAAGTCCGCTATGAGTGAGTGATGCATCCCCTGTGCATTGAACAGCCTGGTGGCGTAATGCCATTACTTTCACACTTGCCTAGGTTTGATGGTCATGTTCTTTGTTGGGAAGTCATGGATCTACCTAGGCATAAGGGGGGCTTTGCTGGATGGTGTCGCCCATGGACACTTATTTAGCCGCGATGATCTGACAAAGTTTTAGTTCGGGGAATCGGCTAGTAGGATACCTAAAGAGTCTGCTGAGATATATGTAAAATCAAGGGCGGTTTTAGGGACGGAATGAAGCATCGAAGCCTTACTGATGATTC
>OU466861.1:32295069-32435069 GCA_911865555.2 Thlaspi arvense | reverse complement strand
CCAGTTATCAAATGGCGCCATTGCCATTCTAGGAGTGTTAGAAATCATAGAGATTTGGAGCTTAGTAAAGACTAAGCCTTACTTTGTTTAAGTTACTAATCTCTCTACTCTCAAAGTGTTTCTTCCAGGTACATGCATCTTCGTTTTAGGGGAGACAACCATCTACTTCAACCCTTGGACAACATCCATCAACTTGGTCATTCACGGCAAAGAAGAGTACGAGAACAAGCTAGAGCTTTTGAGGAGATTGTTCAGCACGGTTTGATTGACTTTGAAGCTATGGCTAACACGAGCATCCAAAGGGACCTCCTCCAGCTCACGGGGCAGTGGGAAGGGGCAATGGAAACCCCCAACACGCGGCTAGACCCCCAAGGATCATAGGGGCCGGAGATGCTCCCAATACTCATCACAATAGGTTTGGGATCACTCCTCCTCCTGTACAAAACAACAACTTCGAGATTAAGCCAGGTTTCATCTCCATGGTGCAAAACAACAAGTTCCACGGTTTAGCAATGGAAGATCCCTTGGAGCACCTTGACAATTTCGAGCAAGTATGTGGGATGATCAAGATAAACGGCATATCCGAAGATGCTTTCAAGCTGCGTCTCTTTCCATTCTCTCTTGGAGACAAGGCTAGACATTGGGAGAAAACACTTCCTCAAGGGACCATCACTTCATGGGCCGAGTGTAAGAAGGCTGTCCTCTCAAAATTCTTCTCTAGCACTAGAACGGCAAGGCTAAGAAGCGAGATCAGCGGCTTCACGCAAAGGAATAATGAGACTTTCAATGAAGCCATGGAATGATTCAAGGACTATATTATCCAATGTCCTCACCACGGCTTCAGCGAAGAGACCCTACTAAGCACTATCTACCGCGGAGCTTCACCAAAGATAAGGTTGTTGCTTGACACGGCCAGTAAGGGGAACTTCCTTGGTCAAGAGGTAGAAGAAGGCATGGAGCTGATTGAGAACTTAGCACTAAGTGACGGCAACTATGCTGAAGATTATGACCGTGCACCACGAGGTTCTGAGCTAGAGTCTCACAAGAAAGAGTTGAAATCATTACATGAGAAGATTGACAAGTTGGTTTTGGCAAATCAGAAGCATGTTCACTTTGTTGGTGAAGCGGATGAGAGCCAAGAGGAGCTTGAGTTGAGCCAAGAAGAAGCCAATTGGGTGGCGGGTCAAACCAACTACAAACCTCAAGGCTATTCACAAGGTTACAACCAGAACAACAATCTCTCATACCGCAGCACCAATGTAGAAAACCCTAAGGATCAAGTGTACCCTGCTCAGCAAGCAAAGTCTTTCGTGCCCTACAACAAAGGTTTTCAGCCGAGTGGTGGCTTCCAAGGGCAAGGGCAGAACAACTTCCAAGGAAAATAGCAAGGGAACAAGGGTTATACGTCAATGTACCATCCGGGCTTTGTACCTCAGCAGCAACAACCAATGCAACAACAAGTTGATCCTGTCCAAGCTATGTTCCAACAATTGATTCAAGGGCAAGCCTCTACAAACCAGAAGTTTGCCGAGATGAACACTCGTCTAGACTCGTCTCTCACTGACATCTCTACTCAGATCACCAACTTAAACAACAAGATCAAGCAGCTAGAGAAGGGGAAGGCAAGTACAAGTGGTCAGAATACCCTACCGGGCAAGTGTGAGCAGAATCCTAAGGAATATGCCAACGCCATCACATTAAGAAGCGGCAAAGAGCTACCACCTACGGTTACTCCTAAGAACAACGAGGATGTTGTAATTCAAGAGGGGGAGGGTAAGGTTTCCGCTGATGATGAGATCAACTTCGACAATGTCTGGATTCAAGGGCCAAGAAGAGGAGACAAAGCGGTTGTTGAGAAGAAAGCGGAGCAAACTAGTAAGGAGAAGGATGCTTACGTACCTCCACCGTATGTACCTAAGCTGTCTTTTCCTGGCCGTATCAAGAAGCAACTCATAGAGAAGCATAGAGTCTTGTTTGAGAAGCATCTTAAGGACGTAGAGATCAAGCTACCTCTCGTGGACTGCCTTGCAGTGATGCCTAAATGCGCCAAATTCTTCAAAGACACTCTCGTGAAGAAGAATAAGGAAAGTAAGGAAGTGCTTGTTCTAAGTGAGGAGTGAAGTGCTGTGATACACAAGGAAATAGTCCCTAAGAAGTTGGGAGACCCTGGAAGCTTCACTATACCTTGCGCTTTAGGTCCTTTGGAGTTCAAGAGTTGCCTTTGTGATCTCGGAGCTAGCATAAATCTGATGCCTCATTCCGTGGCAAAGAAACTCGGCTTTACCCGTTTCAAGGACTGTAGAATCTCGTTGGTACTAGCTGACAGGAGTGTGAGGTTACCCGTAGGATTGCTTGAGGACTTGCCAGTGAAGATCAGTGGAGTGAACGTGCCTACAGACTTCGTTGTTTTGGAAATGGATGAAGAGCCAAAGGATCCACTCATTCTCGGTAGACCCTTCTTAGCTACCGGCGGCACCATAATAGACGTCAAGAACGGGAAGATTGCCTTGCACTTGGGTAAATATATAAGGCTAGACTTCGATATAAATGAGGTTTTGAAAAAGCCTACGATAGAAGGGCAAGCTTTCTACATTGATACATTGGATGCCTTAGCGGATGAGTTGCTGGAAGAGCTGGCTCAGGAACATCATTTGAAGCTGGCACTGACTAAGGAGCCAGGAGAGTTTGGTTATGTGGATCAGAGGACTCAGGAGTACGTCAACTTGCTTGATTCGAGGAAAGTTGTGCTTGAAGATGTAGGCGTTTGCCTAGAGATCGACTCCAAGATCGATGACATTACTCGATCTAGGGGTCAAATCGACAAGACAATCGAGAGCACAACTCGATCCGATGCAGAAATCGACAGTCAGATCGAGGAGGGTGATCGATCCAGGAAAACAATCGTGTCCGAGATCGAGAAAGGCCTTCCGATCAATTTGAGGTCCAATCCGGATATCGACTCAGCGTCTCGATCTCTCACTTGATCCACATCAAATCGAGTGAGTGAATCGAGCGAAACTGCTTGATTTAGACGACATCGAGAGCAAGATCGACCAGACGACTCGATTTCAGAAGGGATAGCGGTTGGAGAAAGCAGTCTTAAGGGCCATGCCTCGGGTTCTAAGGAGGGTTCCAAGGAGGAAAACAACAGCAACAGCCACGTGGATGACTGGAGCGAGCTGTTAGCCCCAAAGGTGGACCTTAAGGAGCTCCCAAAAGGGCTAAGGTATGCTTTCTTATGGCCTAATAACACCTATCCCGTGATTGTGAATGAAAACTTAAGTGATGATGAGTTGCACTCGCTCCTGACTGAGCTGAGAAAGTATAGGAAGGCCATTCGGTACTCTCTAAGTGACATCAAGGGCCTTTCACCGATGCTTTGCACTCATAGGATTCACTTGGATAATGAGAACGCCTCTTCTAGAGAACATCAAAGGCGTTTGAATCCAAATTTGAAAGAGGTAGTCAAGAAGGAGATTCTTAAGCTTTTAGAGGCTGACGTGATCTATCCCATAAGTGACAGCACGTGGGTTTCTCCCGTACACGTGGTGCCTAAGAAGGGAGGGATCACGGTCGTTAAGAATGACAAAGATGAGCTTATACCTACTAGGACTATTACTGGACACCGTATGTGTATTGATTATAGGAAGCTTAATCTTGCTACTAGAAAGGATCATTTTCCCTTGCCTTTTATTGATCAAATGCTTGAAAAACTTGCTAATCACCCCTACTATTGCTTTCTTGATGGATATAGTGGATTTTTCCAAATACCAATCCATCCCAACGATCAGGAGAAGACGACCTTTACATGCCCTTATGGTACTTTTGCGTATCGAAGGATGCCATTCGGGTTGTGTAACGCACCGGCTACGTTTCAGCGGTGTATGATGTCGATCTTCTCTGATCTAATAGAAGAGATGGTAGAGGTGTTTATGGATGACTTCTCGGTCTATGGTGCGTCCTTTTCTGCATGTTTGTTGAATATTTGCAGGGTTTTAAAGCGTTGTGAGGAGACAAACTTGGTGCTCAACTGGGAAAAATGCCACTTCATGGTTAAGGAGGGGATCGTGCTTGGACATAAGATAACATAGAAGGGTATTGAAGTCGACAAGGCAAAGATTGATGTGATGACAAGCCTTGAGCCGTCAGTTAACGTAAAAGGGGTGAGAAGCTTCTTGGGACACGCCGGCTTCTACAGGCCTTTCATTAAATACTTCTCTAAGATTGCACGCCCTCTCACACGGTTGTTGTGCAAGGAGGCTGAATTCGTCTTTGATGAGGAGTGTTTGCAATCTTTCGTGACAATCAAGGAAGCCCTAGTATCCGCGCCTATAGTGCAAGCACCAGATTGGACTCTCCCATTCGAGATTATGTGCGATGCTAGTGACTACGCCGTGGGAGCTGTCCTAGGCCAAAGGAAGGATAAGAAGCTGCACGTGATATACTATGCTTCAAGGACCTTGGATGACACGCAAACGAGGTACACCACTACTGAGAAGGAGCTATTGGCGGTTGTATTCGCCTTTAAGAAGTTCAGAGCTTACTTTCTGGGTTCCAAGACCATAGTTTACACGGATCACGCAGCTTTGCGCTACATCTATTCCAAGAAAGACACTAAGCCGAGGCTTTTGAGATGGATCCTCTTACTCCAGGAGTTTGACATGGAGATCAAAGACAAGAAAGGAATAGAGAACGTGGTTGTTGACCACCTCTCTCGGCTAAGGATCAACGAGTCTCTGCCCTTAGATGATTCTCTCCCCGAAGAGCAACTCATGGTGATCACTACGGCTGTTTATGGAAAGCTAGAAGGGCAGTTTGAGGAGGTGTTGAGCTTCAAGGAGGAGGATCTTCCCTGGTACGCTGATGTTGTGAACTACTTAGCGTGTGGTGAGGGGCCAACACATCTCAACAGCTATCACAAGAAGAGGTTTATGAGAGAGGCGAGTGACTACTTTTGGGACGAGCCCTACTTGTACAAGAGAGGGGTGGACAGTTTGTACCGGAGGTGTGTTACAAAGGAAGAAGCTAAAGACATCCTCTTTCACTGTCATGGCTCATCCTATGGAGGACACTTTGTTTCGTTCAAGACCGCTACGAAAGTGTTGCAAGCTGGCTTCTGGTGGCCGTCTATCTTCAAGGATGCACACGAGTTCGTGAAGAGCTGTGAGGCGTGTCAACGAGCAGGAAATATCACTAAGAGGAACGAGATGCCTCAAGTTCCTATCTTCGAGGTAGATGTCTTTGACGCATGGGGCATAGACTTCATGGGGCCGTTCCCTTCATCATACTGCAACAAGTTCATACTCGTAGCTGTAGACTACGTCTCTAAGTGGGTTGAGGCCATTGCTTCCCCAACAAACGACTCTAAGGTGGTGATCAAGCTCTTTAAGAGCATTATTTTTCCGAGGTTTGCAGTTCCCAAGGTGGTGATAAGCGACGGAGGGAGCCATTTCATCAACAAGTTGTTTGAAAATCTGCTAAAGAAGTATGGTGTGAAGCATAAGGTAGCTACGCCTTACCATCCTCAAACGAGTGGCCAAGTAGAGGTCTCTAACCGTCAGATCAGGGCGATACTCAAGAGAACATTTGGGACTACTCGGAAGGACTGGGCTATGAAGTTAGATGACGCTTTATGGGCGTACCGGACTGCCTTCAAGACGCCTATTGGTACCACTCCCTTCACTCTCCTCTACGGTAAAGGCTGTCACCTTCCTGTTGAGCTGGAGCATAGGGCGTTGTGGGCTGTGAAGCAGCTGAATTTTGATCTGAAGACGGCTCAGGAGAAGCGTTTGATCCAACTGCACGAGCTTGATAAGCTAAGGCTGGATGACTACGAAAGCGCTCGGATCTACAAGGAATGTACCAAGGCTGCTCATGACAAGAAGCTGGTACCTAAGGAGCTTAAGGAAGGGAGTTTGGTGCTGCTTTACAACTCGTGGCTTAAGCTCGTTCCAGGAAAGCTGAAATCACGGTGGAGCGGTCCGTATGAGATCAAGGAAGTACTACCTTACGGGGCTGTCACGTTGGTCGGCAAGAGTGGAGATGCATTCACAGTGAAAGGGCACAGAGTTAAGCCGTACATAGCGAGTGCATTAGACAAGGCTCTCTCTTCAGGAGCCAGGCTCCAAAGGCAAAGCCGTAGCATCTAGCTCCTCTGGAACATCCTCAAGTTCCAGCCGAGACTAGACCCGAGGTAACAACCTTCTTCCATTGTACATACCGCTCATGTTTGCTTCTTTTTGCTTTGTGTTTTGATGCTCCTTTGAATTTGTTTGCCACCGGGACGGTGTCAAGCAAGTTTGGGGGAGTATGTGTGGTTTGACTTGTGTTTTCTGATCTTATTTTCCCTTTAGCATCCTTGAGTTTTCATTACATGAAAAATTGGTAAAATTTTTTAAATTTTTTCAAAGATTCATGTAGTTGCATTCATCTCATTAAGTATTTTAGGATTGAGTCTAGAATCTTAAAGCATCTAGGTTGTTCATATTCGCATAAGGGGTTAGAGTTTTTCTTAAAAAGGTATTTTATACTCATGAATTGTTTTGATACCCTAGTTAGTAGTTCTCTAATGCTTTGCTAATACTTTGAAAGTAAGGTCTTACCATGCTTGGATCACTTGCTATGGTTTTCGTGACTTGAATTGAACTCTCATGATTTGAAGCTTGTCCTAATAAGTGAAAACATTAATCTGAAATTTCAATTATCATCCTTATGCATTTGAAAATGAACACATGGATTTTAAAATATTTAGGCTCTCTTCTTCCTTTTACCACTCTTTGTGAGCCTAAGTAGAACTCCCACCTTGACCCTTACCCTTCTTTGAAGCCAAATTTTTCTTGTGTGAAATCATTGTGAGGCCTTCTTTTTCGGTTTTGAACTTAGCATAAAGTGTTAGGTTTAGGCGACATGATTGGGTTCTCATGTGATTGCTAGCTTTGCATTTTGAAGCTAGATATAAGCTTAGGATAAGTTTGGGGGATCATTGGGGCTGTTTTCATGTTTATGTGTTCTCGGTTTCAAAAGAGTGATATTTGAAAGAAAGAAAAAGGTTTTAAGTGAAAGGTTTGTGTTTAAAAATTTATATGCTCTAATAATTTCAGAAGGCAGCTCTCTCAAAATAAAAATAAAAAAAAAGAAAAGAGCTTAAGTGCCAAAATAAAAGAAAAAGAAAAAAAAATAAATATAAATAAACAAGAGAGCTGCCAATAAGAATTATGTAAAGAGCAAATTGTTTTCAACCTTTTCACTAGCCTAAAAGAGTAAAAAAATATTTTCTGTTTTGAATTGGGGAATGCTAAGCTTTTGCTATGAGAAAAGGGTAGATTCTAAGTGGTGAGTGAGGATAAAAGTTGATAAATGAGAGGGGTTTAGGATCATTGTTAGTTTACATGGGTAGATGAGAATCTGATCATGTATGCATCAATTGCCTTCACCTTTATCATTATGCATAAAGTTCTTGCCATTTTTTGAGAGAAACCCTTATTTTAAATAAAAAACCCTTTTCGAATGACATCATTCTATGCTCATAGCCTGCACCCTTACCCAAATGTGTTATGCTTTAAAGTGCATAAGTTTGATTCATGGTTCGGTCTTTAATTAATGTTAAAGGATGAGTTTCTTTGATTGTTAGGAATAGGAGAGTCATGATCTGAATTTCTTTGTGTGATGAGTATGGCTAAGTTCTTTGGAGTATGAGTGTGCGCATTGCATTTTAGAACTGTTAACTAGGACATTGAGATTGATTCATTTGAAAGGCACCTTTGCAAGAAGCTTAAAACCCCCGTTTGTATTAAAACCTCTCTTCCTTTCTTATTTTTTGTTACTTGAGGGCAAGCAAGAAGTAAGTTTGGGGGAGTTGATGTCACTACATATTGCATGCATTTTGCATACATATAAGTTAGTTTCTCATGCATTTACATCACACTTTAGGCTAGATTGCATCACTTTAGATCCTAGAGCATTCTTGCACCAGCATACGCATGTTCCTTGCATTTTGCATCACATTCAGGTTGTTTCTGGCTACTTTGGAGTCGTGGAGGTTCTTGGACGTGCTGAAGCTGTTGTGGAGGTTCTTGGACTTGCTGAAGTTGTTGTGGTGGTTCGTCGAACATCGGATGTTTGCTAAGGACCAGAGATCGGGGAGCAGATCGAGCATGGCAGGTCGATCTAGATGAGATCGACCAGAAGATCGGCCCAGGCGATCCAAGGGAAATGATCGAGACAAAGATCGAGTGGAGCAATCGATCAAATGGTACGGACGTAAATGACGCCATGCAGAGCGAGAGCCGGATCGAGTCCACCACTCGATCCGACCGAAGATCGATACCAAGATCGGATGCAACACTCGATCCGCCGAAGAAGATCGAGACCCAGATCGAGTAGAAGACACGATGTCCGAAAGTGATCGAGAGAGCCGCTCGATCCCTGATATGAGCATGGGGACATCTAACCTAGAAGATGAGAATGTAGCCGTTGGACAACAAGATCAAGACCAGAAGGAGGTTGAAGAAGTTCTTAAGGTGTAAGGAGGCCCAATGACCCGAGCTAAGACTAAGGCATTTCAAAATGCCTTAGAGGTTCTACTTAATCAGTTTAAGTATGAATCAAGTACTAAGGAGGCTACACGTTCCACACTGGTCTGCATTGTAGCCGGGGACTAAGCTAGTGGGTTTGTGGGATACTTTGTGCTCTTTTTTCCTTAGTGAGTTTTGTCCCATTGGGTTTTCTCACTAAGGTTTTTAACGAGGCAAGTATTCCCACAATGTCATTTCCCATTAAGCTTGGCGTTGTTCCAAGCCCACTTCTTTCTACCATCAGTGGCTTGGATATGTCTAGGTTCATTTCTTTGTTTTAGTTGTGTCTTTCCTTGTAGTTTGTGATATTTTGAACAAGAGTCATGCATGGTTAGTCAAGGGGGTTTGTCCCAAGACCAACTTATTGCTCTCTTGTTGACCGTTCTCCTTCCTCTCTCTCTTCTCTCCTTTAAACCGTGTGTTAGCTGTTTTTGTGGTTTCATCTATCTTTGAATAAAATTTTCTTTGCAAAATAGATCATCTCTCTTGGTGCGTCATATCCTTGAGAAATCCTGCTTAGAACCTAGGTGCGTCATATCCTTGTGTTCTAGTAGTTTTGTATCAAGAGCCTTCCATCTATCTTGCTACATTCCATCTTCACTCTTTCCCCACTTTTCCCCTTCAACCGAAACAACCCCCTTACCACCGTTCAGATCATTCCACCATCTCACAACAAGTAAATCATCACTTAGCTTGAAAGGATCGATCATTGACCGGGATCATATCAATCCCGAAGTCGATCTCTGTCCTTTCAACCGTTTTTGGCCACTAGCGAGAGGGGACCATCAAGCTGTTTTTACCTTTTTGGGAAGGCGGCGATGATTTTTTCCCACACACTTTTCATTCTTATCTTTTTTTTATGCTTTTCTCTCTGGTTTTTGAGGCGATCCGCCATTGTTAGACTTGGAGCTTTGTTATTGAGTATTTTTGAATCGTTTAAGTTTAATCCATCGTTCTTATGTTTATCGTTTCATTCTTCATGCTTTGCTTAGTTTATTTAATGTGTAGTGAGTAGTTTCATTTGGGTTTCGGGGTTGAGAGGATTCACGGGGTCGAAAAGGTTTTCAAAGCTTGGTGTTTTCTTGTTCTTAATGGCTTTCTTTTCTAAGATGTTGAGTTCTTAAGGATTAAAGAGTCTCACGCCAAGATCTTTATGATCAGAGAGAGCTCTTACCTTGACAGGATCAAGAGATCTCTGAAAATCACATATTAGAGGCTAGTTACTCTTTCCCAAATGCCATGGTAGTTTAGAGGACTAGTTAAGCCGCGTGGTTGAAATCTGTTTTCCTTGCCTCTCAATCTCCTTTTCCGCCAAATGCCATGGGTCTGGAGGAGAGAATGAGAGAGTGATCCATACCACACGCCATGGATGGATCTTGTTTTGTTTTCAAGGCTTAGAGAATCTCACAAAGTGAGTAGATCTAGAGTTTTCAAGCCAAGCTTGGACCTTTGAAAACCCTAACATGAATCTCAACCCTAGACCATTCTTTCTTAGCAATCTTACACCTTCGTTTGTCATTCGCTTGATATTCGCCGCATCTTGGTCATTAGTTTCTTCATACTTGCATTTTTAGACGAGATCGATCCAAACTGCTTGATATAGTGGTTGATCCTGTGGTCGATCCACTAGTCGATTTTTGTTAAATCATAGCCTTGCATTTTAATTTTTCTGTTTGTTCCTCGTAGTAGTTCAATCACTCTTGGTAATTTTAAAATAGTTTTGCATTCCATTCAGTCGTTGCATATAGTTTTTAGGATTTTCACAATATCGCTTGTCATTCGCTTAGCTTCACACTGCTCTTGCATTCTCTTTGATCTTCCTAGCCCCTAGAAATGGATTGACTCACACTTGCATACTGTACTACAACCTAAGTGTTGCATTTGAGTTTGATAGCCTCATTGCATCCTCACCCTTGCAAAGAAACCAGTTTTCAGTACCACGGTAAGGCAATGATCGAGGGACATGTTCGGATGGGATACAATATCTCGGATAAAGCCGAGGAACATGTACCGCGGTAAGGCAATGATCGAGGGACATGTTCGGATGGGATAACATCCCTCGATCATAGCCGAGGGACATGTACAGCGGTAAGGCAATGATCGAGGGACCTGTTCAGATGGGATAACATCCCTCGATGATTAGCCGAGGGACATCTACCGCGGTAAGGCAATGATCAAGGGACATGTTCGGATGGGATAATATCTCTCGATGATAGCCGAGGGACATGTACCGTGGTAAGGCAATGATCGAGGGACATGTTCGCATGGGATACAATATCTCGGATATAGCCGAGGAACATGTACCGCGGTAAGGCAATGATCGAGGGACAAGTTCGGATGGGATACAATATCTCGGATATAGCCGAGGAGCATGTACCCCGGTATGGCAATGATCGAGGGACATGTTCGGATGGGATAACATGTCTCAATGATAGCCAAGAGACATGTACCGCGGTAAGGCAATGATCGAGGGACATGTTCGGATGGGATAACATCTCTCGATGATAGCCGAGAGATATGTACTGCGGTAAGGCAATGATCGAGGGACATGTTCGGGTGGGATAACATCTATCGATGATAGCCGAGAGACATGTACAGCGATAAGACAATGATCGAGGGACATGTTCGGGTGGGATAACATCCTCGATGATAGCCGAGGAACATATACCGCTGTAAGGCAATGATCGAGGGACATGTTCGGATGGGATAACATCCCTCGATGATAGCCGAGGGATATGTACCGCGGTAAGGCAATGATCGAGGACATGTTCGGATGGGATAACATCTCTCGATGATAGCCGAGGGACATGTACCGCGGTAAGGAAATGATCGAGGGACATGTTCGGATGGGATAACATCTCTCGATGATAGCCGAGGGACATGTACCGCGGTAAGGCAATGATCGAGGGACATGTTCGGATGGGATAACATCCCTTGATCATAGCCTAGAAACATGTACCGCGATAAGGCAATGATCGAGGGACATGTTTGGATGGGTGATAGGGCTCAGGTTTTATCCAAATAAAACTACTGCAAGTGCACAGCAAAAGCAGTTGTAGTACAAGGGGTATCAAAATCCCAAGAGAGTAATGCAGACTACACTATCGAATGTAGATTCGGATTAAGCTAAGCAAGATATGATGTATGTAATGCGAATGAATGAATGAAAGTAACCAAACGATTTTGTAAGATAATCTAAGTTCCAGAAGACTAAAAGCGCTAAGTCAGGGTAGTTCGCAGGTTGAATCCAAGAATGTATGACGCAGGAAATCAGGAATGATTAAGAACCGTTTTAAACATGAATCACTGATGTATAACTAATCAATTCTCATTGCAAAAGTTATCTATGCCTAAATCCCAGAGTTTCAAATCTCTTTGCAAACTCTAACAACCTAAACATGCAGGAATGATCAGATTCAATTGTTTACAAAACTCCTAAGCCAAATCTCTTTGCACTAAGTTGCTATGCTCATCAAATACTAGTTCAGGTTATGAATAATGCTCTCACATATATTTAACAACTTAAGATTTTCGGATTCCTAGATGATGTGTCTCAGAAATTCAATTTTAAAGCAAGCAGAGATGAAAAACCATAAGATATTCCTAACAGATAGCGATTCTACAATCTTTTCATCAACCTTTGAAAAACCCTAACTTAACTTGCAGATTACTCAGACATGATTATGAGATCACAAAACATAACTGAATAAAATTGCAGTAAGAGAAAGAGTAAGAAATAAAGGGGGTTCGAAATCTTCTCAAAAGAGTACAGGATTTGTCTCCCCAAAAAGCTCTGAATAAATCTCTCTCTAAGCTCTTTGAATTCTCAAAAACTAAGATAATAGCCAACAATGGCTAAAAAACCTAATAAATAGAGGCTAAACACGATCTGGGGTCTTCATGTAAATAAGACGTGTCCACTTGTTTGGGGATGATAGGACATGGCCACTCTGTGCTGTACACCATACTTCTTCAAAAGCTTGTCAAAGACCTTGTTGACAAAGTGAGAACCACCATCACTTATGACAATCCGCGGGACACCAAATCTGGGAAAGATAATGGTCTTAAACAGCTTCAAAACTACTGCAGCATCATTAGTAGGAGTAGCCAACGCCTCTACCCACTTAGATACATAGTCAACAGCAACCAGAATGTATCATTCCCATAAGATGAGGGAAAAGGTCCCATGAAGTCAATATCCCAACAATCAAAAACTTCAACTTCCAGAATGAAGTTCTGTGGCATCTCATGTCTCCTGCTGATTTTTCCTCTTCTCTGACAAGTATCACAGCTTGTGATGAAGGCTTGGGCGTCTCTGAACATAGTAGGCCACCAAAATCCAGCTTGCAATACCTTATAGACAGTCTTGAATGTAGCAAAGTGTCCAGCATATTCTGATCCATGACAGTGAAAAAGGACGTCCTGGACTTCTTCTTCTGCTAAGCATCTTCTGTAGATACCATCAGTACAATGCTTGTAGAGGTATGGCTCATCCCAATAGAATAAAAAGTTCTCTCAAGAACTTCTTCTTAGAATAGCCTTGAAAATCATGTGGTTCATCCTCTGCAGCAAGATAATTTGCAATATCAGCATACCAGGGCCTCTTTGGATCATGTAAAGCATAAACAGGTTCTTCAAAAGTCATCCCCAAGCTTGCACAAATCGCAGATAAGTGTTGAGATTGGTGACGAGCGTCACCAATATTGGTGATGGGCGTCACCTTTCTCGTATACTTTGGTCGCGACTGAACTGGGTTGGTGACGAGCGTCACCCTCCTGGTGTCGCTCGTCACTCCCCTGCAATTTCGTGAAAACTGCAGGTTTTCAGTACTTTCCTCCGTTCTCTGGTTTCCACCAAGTAAACATTCTCTTCAGGCAAGAAATCATTGATTGGAACACTGTCTTCTACCTGAATCCGGGATAAATGGTCAGCAACTCCATTCTCAACCCTTTTCTTGTCCTTCACTTCAATATCAAATTCCTGAAGCAGCAGGATCCATCTTAACAGCCTTGGTTTTGCATCTTTCTTCTGCATTAGGTACTTCAGTGCTGAATGGTCAGTATGGACCACGACCTTGGAGCGAACAAGATACTGCCTGAACTTCTCAAAAGCAAACACAACAGCTAGCAATTCTTTCTCAGTTGTTGCATAATTCTTCAGAGCATCATCCAAAGTCCTACTTGCATAGTAGATGGCGTGGAGTTTCTTGTCTTTCCTCTTTCCTAGCACTGCTCCAATTGCAAAATCGCTGGCATCACACATTACCTCAAAAGGTAAGTCCCAATCTGGAGGCTGCACAACAGGGGCTGTAACCAAAGCCTGTTTGATCTGTTCAAAAGCAGATTTGCACTCTTCTGTGAACTCAAACTTCACATCCTTGCAGAGGAGAGCAGTAAGTGGGCGTGCTATCTTGCTAAAATCCTTGATGAATCTTCTGTAGAAGCCTGCATGACCCAGAAATCTTCTCACTGCTTTGACTGAATCAGGTGCTTGCATACTTGTCATCACCTCAATTTTCGCCCTATCCACCTCTATACCGTCTCCTGAGACTCTGTGACCAAGTACAATACCATCCTGCACCATAAAATGACACTTCTCCCAGTTTAAAACCAAGTGCTTCTCTTCACATCTCTGCAGAACTGCACACAGATTATCCAAGCAGTTCTTGAAAGAGGACCCATAAACAGAGAAGTCATCCATGAACACTTCCATAAACTTCTCTATCATGTCTGTGAAAATCACATCATGCATCTCTGGAAGGTTGCAGGAGCATTACACAGCCCAAAAGGCATTCTGCGATATGCAAAAGTGCCATAGGGACAAGTAAAAGTGGTCTTCTCCTGATCATCTGGATGGATGGGGATCTGAAAGAAGCCTGAATACCCATCAAGGAAGCAGTAATACTTGTGATTCGCCAGCCTCTCTAGCATCTGATCGATGAAAGGGAGAGGAAAGTGATCCTTCCTTGTTGCTGCATTCGGTTTCCTGTAGTCTATGCACATCCTGTGTCCTGTCACAGTCCTGGTTGGAATCAGCTCATCCTTGTCATTCTTTACCACTGTGACACCTCCTTTCTTAGGCTCCACGTGCACTGGACTCACCCAAGCACTGTCTGATATAGGATAGATGATACCAGCCTGCAACAACTTCATGATCTCTTTCTTGACCACATCCTGCAAATTCGGATTCAGCCTCCTCTGGTGCTCAACTGATGATTTCGACTCATCCTCCAAGTGTATCCTATGCATGCACAAGTCTGGGGAGATGCCTGAAATGTCATCAAGAGAATAACCAAGAGCTTTGCGAAATTTTTACAGCTTACTTAGCAAAAGGGTGAGCTCTGCATTGTTCAATGAAGCATTAACAATAACAGGATATGTGGAGTTTTCTCCCAGAAATGCGTACCTTAGCCCTGCAGGGAGCTGTTTAAGCTCAACTTTTGGTGCTTTTGCTGCAGACCAATCACCCATTGTGGCAGCTTTCGCAGATGTGGAGACAAACTCATCCTGTGCAACCAGTTGCATTACTTGTGCAGTAGCATCCATCATCTTTGTGTAGCCTGTTGCAGCAGCATCTAAATGCTCATACTCAGCTGTAGAAGTGGTCAATGCCCTTTCCAAGGGATCCTCTGAACTCATCTCATTGAAGATCTGATCAGCAATGTTTGTGAGAACATCCACATAAAAAGTCTGTCCATCTATGGTTGGCCTCTTCATCAGCTTGTCTATTTCGAATTTCATCACTAAATCGCCAACATTCAGCTCTATTCTACCCTTCCTGACGTCAATAATAGCTCCTGCAGTAGCTAAGAAGGGTCTGCCAAGAATCAAGGGGTCTTTGGGCTCTTCTCCATACTCTAGAACCACAAAATCAGTAGGGATCATACAATCTCCTATTTTGATAGGAACATCCTCTATCACTCCTTCAGGAACTCTGACTGATCTATCAGCTAGGACAAGAGATATCCTTGTAGCCTTAAAATCGGTCATCCCCAAACTCTTGGCAACAGAATGAGGCATGAGGTTCACACTAGAACCAAGATCACACAATGACCTCTCAAACTTGTCATTGAAGATAGTGCAGTCTAAAACAAAGCTTCCTGGGTCTGAAAGCTTCTCTGGAACTCTGTTTTGAATCACTGCACTGACCTGCTCGTTGATCATCATAGCTCCAACCTCAAGACTCAAGTTGTTGGTCACCATCCTCTTCACATACCTCCTTATTACAGGAGTGATCCTTACAACATCTATTAATGGGATCTCTATTACCAACTTGTCCATGATAGCCTTGCATCTTGCATCTTCAAGCTCTTGCTTAGACTTCTTAGGATGCTTAAGATAGGGTATCATGGGTTTATACACGGCCTCCTTAGCATTATCTGAAGTCTTAGGCGAAACTGCAGCATGTGGTGTCTGGTGACGAGCGTCACTGGAATGGTGGCGAGCGTCACACACTTTGGACGAGTCGGGATTGATCTGTGGATATGGGTGACGAGCGTCACCCATCTGGTGACGGTCGTCACCAATTTGTGAAGAGTCGGGGTCGGGGTTATGCTCGATGGGTGACGAGCGACACCCATTATTGGTGACGAGCGTCACTGATATATCATGGTTTTTATGGTTTTTAACCATGATATAAGTTCTTTTTATTGAGTCTTTTTGGTCTGTTTAGAGTCCTAGAAGAGTCTTTGCAGGTTATAGCATGTCTGGAGCATAATTGGAGATTTTGGAACCTTTTGGAGCATTCTGAGTTGAAGCCACGAAGTACCTAGCTCGAAGAAGAAAAGTATGCATATGGGTGACGCTCGTCACCCAGAAAGGAAGGGGTCGTGGCCTGTTTTTAAAAGATTGGGAAGAAATTGCAGTTTTGGCCCAAAAGTTCTAATATTTGCAAAAAGGTCCCAGATCGTGTTTTAGCTTATATATTAGGTTTTTCAGCCATTCTTTTGGCAGATATCTTGTATCTTATTATTTTTGAGAGCTTTAGAGAAAGATTTGTAGAAGAGCTTTTGGAGAGACAAATCAGACTCCTTCAGCGCAGATTTTGAACTCCTTTATTTCTACTTCTTATTTCTTTTATGCAATCTATTCTTTTCATGATGTTTTCTCAAATCACCATGTCTGAGTAGTTTGTTAGTTAAGTTAGGGCTTTTCAAAGGTTGAAGAAGAGTTTGTAGAATTGCTAAAAACTTATAGGAAATTCATTGGTTCTTCATCTGTGCTTGCATTCATATCGATTTCTTAGACACATCATCTGGATTTCGAAACCCTAGGTTGTTTGATAGATGTGAGAGCATTATTAATCACCTGAACTAGTATTAGATGTGCAAAACGCCCTAGTACGAAGAGATTTGGCTTAGGAGTTTTGTGAACAATTGAACCTGATCATTACTGCATGTTTAGATTGTTAGGGTTTGCAAAGAGATTTGAAACTCTGTGATTTAAACATAGATAACTTCTGCAATGAGAATTGATTAGTTATAGCTTTGCGATTCATGTTCAAGACGGTTTTAATTCATTCCTGATTGCATGCATTCTACACTCTCGAATTCAACCTGCGAACTGTCCTGACTTAGCGCCTTTAGCTTTCTGAACTTTAAGAACAGTCTCAAAAACGCCCACTTGCTTTTATTACTTTAGTTATTTCGCATTACATTCATTACTTATCGTTTAGCTTAATCCAAACCTGAACTCTTTAGTGTAGTTTACTTACTCCCTTGGGATTCGATAACCCCTTGTACTACAACTGCTTTTGATGTGCACTTGCAGTAGTTTTATTTGGGTAAAACCTGAGCCCTATCAAGTTTTTGGCGCCGTTGCCGGGGAGTAATAGCTGCCTATCGATTTTTAGTATTAGGATTTTGTCTAAGTTTTTATTTGTTTACTGACTTTCAGCTACTTTTCTTTGTTCCTGTTTCAGGTGTATGCCTAATCGCAGTACCAGAAGCAACAAAGAGAAGGAGCTTGTGACTTTGAGCATCGACGAGCTTGCTAGGTTGGAGAGAACTAACAGGAAAGCTAAGAAGCAATCTACAATGGTCGCTCCACTTATCTTGGTTGAAGATGCAGAAGGTCACTTGGTTGACAGGGAAGGAAATAGGAGGAACGAAGAGGGGCAGAGAATTGATCAAGAGGGGAATGTCATTGTTGAACAGCAGGTTCAGCAAGTGGCTGAGAACGTGGGAGTCCCTGCTACTGTCAATAACGCTGCTGGGCGTTTTGTTCAGAGGACTCTAGGTGACTACAACAGACCTGATCAGTTCTATGCCAACAGAGCTGCAATCTGACCTCCTGTCTTCCAGAGGAACGATTTTGAGGTTAAACCTGTCTACTATTAGCTGGTTGGCCAGCATCCATTCCATGGTTTACCTCATGAGCATCCTATGGATCACATAGAGAGATTTGAGGACTTGGCTTCCAGTGTCAAAGCTAATGGGGTTAGCAATGACTTTCTGTTCTGCAAGCTTTTTCCTTACTCTCTTGAAGGAGAAGCTGCATATTGGCTGAAGCAACTGGAACCTGCTTCATTGACTACTTGGGAAGACACCAAGAATGCCTTTTTGAATAACTTCTATGATGATGCAAGATCAGAGGACATGAGGACGAAAATTGCATCATTTACACAAGGCCCTACTAAAGCTTTTAAGGCTTCTTGGATCAGGTTTAAGTCTTATCAAAGGGACTGTCCTCATCATGGTTTCAATCAGGTGCAGCTGCTTGGTATCTTCTTCAGAGGCATTGACTTGAAATATCAGATAGCGCTGGATGCTTCAAGTAGTGGAAACTTCAACACCAACAGACCAGAAGAAGCTGTAAGATTGATTGAAAACTTGGCCTGCAGTAACAGCACTAAGAATGCAGATTTTCAGAGAAAGCAGCAGGCTGGTTTGAATGATGGAAACCAAATAGCTGAAGTTAAGGCTAAGTTGGACAGCATGCACACCTTTTGGTGGGAAAGAATTCAGTCCAATTCGCTGCAGAAGTGGAGAGTTTCGAAAATCCTGAAGAATTTGAGCAGAAAGATGTTAATTTCATCAATGGAGGGGGTTTTCAGAGCCAAAAGTTTAGAAATCAGCAATGGAACAGAGGCTACAACAGCAATAATCAGCAGAGTACCTTTACAGGAGGACAGAGCACGCCTGGTTACACTCCAATGCCCCCATTCCAGAAGACTGAAGTTGAGAAACCTTACCAAAACAGCAGGAATTTTGGTTCTTCTTCCTACCAAACTGCACCTCCAAAAGACAATAAAATGGAAGCTATGCTGGAGCAGGTACTTGAAGGACAGCAGAAGATGACAGTGAACTTCAATGGCAAGCTAGATTCGCTGTATCAAGACCTGAATGGAAAAATTGAGAGTCTGAACTCTCACATGAAGAAGCTTGATGTGCAGGTTGCTCAAACTGCAGGAGCTGTTCAAAGGCAAGAGGGATTCCTTCCTGGAAGGACTGATATCAATCCCAAGCATCAGGTTAACGCCATCACAGTCAGGAATGAAAAGGAGCTTAAAACAGTCCAGAAAAAGAGGTTGAGTGCAGAACAGATCGTGCAACTTATGGAGTCTGAAGATGAATTTTTTTCTGTCTCAGAGGTGAGTGACGAGCGTCACCAAGGAGGAGTGACGCTCGTCACCAACCTACAAGGATATCGGGGGTTGTCACAAGTGAGTGACGAGCGTCACCCCCTTGGTGACGGTCGTCACCCACCCCAGAACGAAGCTGCTTCGCCTGTAACTGCAAATTATGACCAGGAACGTGTCTATAAACCCAAAACACCATTCCCCAAGCATCCTAGGAAATCTAAACAGGAGATAGAAGAAGCCAGATGCAAAGCTATGATAGACAAGCTGATGCTTGAGATCCCACTTGTTGATGCAGTCAAGCTTTCACCAGCTCTAAGAAGGTATGTAAAGAGAATGGTTGTGAATGGTGTAAGTCTTGAGGAAGGAGCATTGCTTACCAGAGACATCAGTGCAATTCTCTTAGGCACAGTTCCAAAGAAGAAGAAGAAGGTGACTGTTTCTGAACAAGTCAATACCATCACTCAAAGCAGAGTTCCAGAGAAGCTATCTGATCCAGGGACCTTTGTGCTTGATTGCTCAATATTTGCAGGACGTTTTCCCCACTCTCTATGTGATCTAGGGTCAAGTATTAACTTGATGCCTTTCTCTGTTGCTGCTAGACTTGGAATGACTGATTTCAAGCCAGCTGGGATCTCTCTCATCCTAGCAGATCGATCCATAAGGACCCCAGAAGGCATGTTAGAGAATGTTTATGTTAACATTGAAGGCTGCATAATTCCTACAGATTTTGTGGTTCTGAAATATGCTGAAGAACCTAAAGATCCTCTTATTCTGGGAAGACCATTCTTGGCTACTGCTGGAGCCATCATTGATGTTAGAAAGGGGAACATTGAGCTTGATCTTGGTGATGTTGTCATGAACTTTGACATGGATAAGTTAAGAAAGAGTTCTACCATTGATCGTCAGACCTTTTCTGTAAGAATTTCCAGAGATGAAGAGACTGTCATGGAGCATTCAGAAGACACTATTGCTGAGTGTGTCAATGAATCAGATATTAGTGGGCAAGTGAGCAAGATGGCTGTTGAAGAGCCAATATCTGAAACTTCTGCAGAAACTGTTGGGTTTGAGGATTGCAGTGAGGATCATATCTTCATGACTGGGCTTGAAAAAGAGGTTCTAATGAATGCCAAGTTGCTGGAGGAAGACGTGTATGTGATGGAAGCAACACTTGCAGAGCTGAATTGCAGGAAAACTGCAGAAACTCGAACTGTAGAGTCAGTGACGACCGTCACTGACCTGGTGACGCTCGTCACCAACCTGAACACAAAGCAGCAACGTGATTTTACAGCTACAAGTCCATCATATGTTGCCAATCCGAAAATTCACCATTCCACAACCCAGAAACCTGTAACTAAGCAAAGGTATGCACTTCCTGGAACCAGTTCCAAACCTCCTAATCTCATCAATAAGAATTTAAAAGGTGAAAAAGTTGCTTCACACTTATGCAAGCAACGAGATTCTCGTAGAATGCTTGGTGTTTCTTTTGATGATTCTGCAGGAAAAAGAAGTATCCCACCCACAGTCACGACCCAATCTGCTGATGTTCCTCACTTCCTTGGAAGTGTTCATACATCTACTGCTTACAAACCACCATGGATGAGGAGACATTCTTCTCCAAGGAATTCACTGCCACCTTCTGCTCCACCAGCTGTCTGAGCAGCAATCAAAGTCGAGCTAATGACTTTAAACAAGCGCTTAGTGGGAGGCAACCCACTAGTAAGTTTTCTTTTTCATATATTAGTTTAGTTTTCTATTACATAGCTAAAAAAAAAAAAAACCCAAAAACATGAGAAAAAATCGAAAAAAAAAAAGAGTCACTTTGTTCAGTTTGCTTGGATGATATCTTGTGAACTTGTTGGACCATGTATTATGCTTCGTTTGGATGTTTTGATGTGTGTTTTGAGTGCTCTTACAGTTTGACTTCGGAGTACACATGATGGCATAGCATTTAAACATCCAACATGTCGATTTCTGGAGTATCAGAGATGGCGACGCTCGTAACCAATCTGGTGACGCTCGTCACTAGCTCCTTCGCTAGGTACCACTTTTCCACCTTCGTTTTACACGTTCTCATACTTCATTTTGACCAACTCTTGGCTTAATAACACTGGGGACAGTGTTGTTTAAGTCTGGGGGAGGTGGTTACTGACGTTGTGTGCTTTGTGTCATGTTTATAGAGTCTTAAAGTTGAGTAAAAAACCTGTTTTTCTAGAGTCAAAATTTTTGAAACTGTTAGTTTTTCTTGGAACTAACCATATGACGTTTTTGCTGATAAGAACCATTGCCACAGTAGTTGATTACAAGTCTCACTAAGTTGAAAGTCATAGGTAGATCAGTCTAGCAATGAAGGTTTAGGTTCTTAGAGAGTCTGGAAAAATTGCTGTTAGCTCCACCTTAATGAACTTTAAACTTCTTGTCTTGGTGATTGATTCTTATTGATCTTGATTCTCTCTTTCAACACTGACAATAAGGTTAAAATACAGTCTCTCTTTGATTTTTCCTGATGTAGTTTTTAAAAGAAATTAAGTCCAAAGAATGGTGCATTCATGACCCTGTCTCCTCACAAGGAACAACAGTAGTGAACACAGTCAAGAACCTGTCTCCTCACAAGGAACACAAGTATTGAGTAGCACCATATCTTAGACTATAAAAGTTGAGAAAAAAAGAAGTGAAAAATCGAAAATATTCGAAGAAAAAGATCAAGGGAAGAGAAAATAGGAGAGCTGTGTTGAGATTGATTTGTTCAGTTGCTAGGAAGGGAAAAGAATCTGTAAAGTGATTGAGATGATAGAGCCTTGATGAGATATCACACTTAGATAAAAAATAAGGAGTTAACAGTAGAAATTTCGGATTTCTTGAAGGGATTTGGACTGGACTTGAGAGATTTGCTAAGCTTGTGATAATTAGACTGAAATTTGATCTTGTGTTGACTATGTGGTATGTGGATTCGAAAGCTCTAACTAGTGTGGTGTTCCTGATGACTGACTGACTGTTTCTTGTTTTCAAACCTCGACCTTGTTCTTTGTCTGATGTTTGCTTGAGGGCAAGCAAAAGCTAAGTCTGGGGGAGTTGATATATCATGGTTTTTATGGTTTTTAACCATGATATAAGTTCTTTTTATTGAGTCTTTTTGGTCTTTTTAGAGTCCTAGAAGAGTCTTTGCAGGTTATAGCATGTCTGGAGCATAATTGGAGATTTTGGAACCTTTTGGAGCATTCTGAGTTGAAGCCACGAAGTACCTAGCTCGAAGAAGAAAAGTATGCATATGGGTGACGCTCGTCACCAAGCTGGTGACGCTCGTCACCCAGAAAGGAAGGGGTCGTGGCCTGTTTTTAAAAAATTGGGAAGAAATTGCAGTTTTGGCCCAAAAGTTTTAATATTTGCAAAAAGGTCCCAGATCGTGTTTTAGCTTGTATATTAGGTTTTTCAGCCATTCTTTTGGCAGATATCTTGTATCTTATTATTTTTCAGCCATTGTTTTAATTTGTGAAGAGTCGGGGTCTGGGTTATGCTCGATGGGTGACGAGCGACACCCATTATTGGTGACGAGCGTCACCCGTGGTTCTTCAGCAAATATTTCTTCATCTTCATACTCTTCCATATTCACGAAATTCCTTGATGTTAAATCCTTCTGCAACACTGGTTGCAAGTTCTTTCCACTCTTCAATGTGATGGCATTCACATGGTGTTTGGGATTAGCATCAGTTCTTCCTGGAAGAAATCCTTCTTGCCTCTGAACAGCTCCTGCAGTTTGGGCAACTTGAACATCGAGATTCTTCATATGAGAGTTCAGACTCTCAATTTTTCCATTCAAATCCTGATAGAGCGAATCTATCTTGCTATTAAAGTCCACTGTAAGCTTCTGTTGTCCTTCTAAGATCTGTTCAAACATTGCTTCCATTTATTCCCTTGTGGAGGTGCTGGTTGATAGGAAGAAGAACCATAGTTTCTGTAATTTCCACTGTTCTGGAATGGCTTCTGATACTCTGTCTTCTGGAATGGGGGTCTAGGATTGAAACCAGGCATGCTCTGTCCACCTGTAACGGCGTTCTTCTGATTATTGTTGCTGTATCCTCTGTTCCACTGTTGATTCCCATACCTTTGTCCCTGAAAACCACCAGAATTGATGAAATTTACATCCTCCTGCTCAACTTCCTCTGGAGCTTCGAATGTTTCCACTTCTGCAGCAAAGTGAACCGACTTCTTCCCCACCAAAAGGCTGTGCATATCATCCAACTTAGCCTTAACTTCAGCAATCTGATTTCCATCAGCTACACCAGCTTGTTTCATCCTCTGAAAGTCTGCATTTTTAGTGCTGTTGCTGCAGACCAAGTTCTCAATCAGTCTGATCGCCTCTTCTGGTCTGTTGTAGCGCCATCTGATATTTCCAGTCAATGCCTCCGAAGAAAATCCCAAGTAATTGCACCTGACTGAAACTATGATGAGGACAGTCCCTTTGATAAGACTTGAACCTGATCCAAGAGGCCTTGAAAGCTTCAGTAGGGCCTTGTGTAAATGATGCAATTTTCGTCCTCATGTCCTCTGATCTTGCATCATCATAGAAGTTGTTCAAAAAGGCATTCTTGGTGTCTTCCCAAGTGGAAAATGAAGCAGGTTCCAGTTGCTTCAGCCAATATGCAGCTTCTCCTTCAAGAGAGTAAGGAAAAAGCTTGCAGAACAGAAAGTCCTTGCTAACCCCATTAGCTTTGACACTGGAAGCCAAGTCCTCAAATCTCTCTATGTGATCCATATGATGCTCATGAGGTAAACCATGGAATGGATGCTGGGCAACCAGCTGATAGTAGACTGGTTTAACCTCAAAATCGTTCCTCTGGAAGGCAGGAGGTCGGATTGCAGCTCTGTTGGCATAGAACTGATCAGGTCTGTTGTAGTCACCTAGAGTCCTCTGAACAAAAAGCCCAGCAGCGTTATTGACAGCAGCAGGGACTCCCACGTTCTCAGCCACTTGCTGAACCTGCTGTTCAACAATGACATTCCCCTCTTGATCAATTCTCTACCCCTCTTCGTTCCTCCTATTTCCTTCCCTGTCAACCAAGTGACCTTCTGCATCTTCAACCAAGATAAGTGGAGCGACCATTGTAGATTGCTTCTTAGCTTTCCTGTTAGTTCTCTCCAACCTAGCAAGCTCGTCGATGCTCAAAGTTACAAGCTCCTTCTCTTTGTTGCTTCTGGTTCTGCGATTAGGCATACACCTGAAACAGGAACAAAGAAGAGTAGCTGAAAGTCAGTAAACAAATAAAAACTTAGACAAAATCCTAATACTAAAAATCGATAGGCAGCTATTACTCCCCGGCAACGGCGCCAAAAACTTGATAGGGCTCAGGTTTTACCCAAATAAAACTACTGCAAGTGCACAGCAAAAGCAGTTGTAGTACAAGGGGTATCGAAATCCCAAGAGAGTAATGCAGACTACACTATCGAATGTAGATTCGGATTAAGCTAAGCAAGATATGATGTATGTAATGCGAATGAATGAATGAAAGTAAGCAAACGATTTTGTAAGATAATCTAAGTTCCAGAAGACTAAAAGCGCTAAGTCAGGGTAGTTCGCAGGTTGAATCCAAGAATGTATGACGCAGGAAATCAGGAATGATTAAGAACCGTTTTAAACATGAATCACTGATGTATAACTAATCAATTCTCATTGCAAAAGTTATCTATGCCTAAATCACAGAGTTTCAAATCTCTTTGCAAACTCTAACAACCTAAACATGCAGGAATGATCAGATTCAATTGTTTACAAAACTCCTAAGCTAAATCTCTTTTCAATAAGTTGCTTTGCTCATCAAATACTAGTTCAGGTTATGAATGGAAAGATTGATGTTATTGGGACAATTGAACGTTCGGCGTATGAGTGGTAATCGGATAGCTAGTGTTTGTAGGCTCCATGCTCGCGCATCCAACTACTTACCACCTATCCTTCTCACTTCACGGGCAAAGTTATGCTTGTTGACTAGACCCAGGGCTTGTGTTGCGTACCTAACTAGAAGGAATTGTTGAGTTTCGCTTGAAACATTATTCGCGGCGTCTCTTTAGATAGGGAAGTTGTGAACACAAAAGCTGGCACTTGTGATCCTTGCTTCTTTGCATCAAAAAATGCTGAGATTGCAAAGGTGAATAAGAAGTTGAAATCTTGGATGCGGAAATATTATGGACGGTCACTTGAAGTAATTCAGTCCTGCCAAAGCACATTTGTCCCTTGGGCAAAAGATGATGGTCAAGACCATGCTGTTCTTTCTTACCGAGTGTTTGCGGGAATTAGTCGGGGTCTTGCCGTGATTAATGAATGCTACCTGGTTGATCCTGCCAGTAGTCATATGCTTGTCTCAAAGATTAAGCCATGCATGTGTAAGTATGAAAAAATTCAGACGGTGAAACTGCGAATGGCTCATTAAATCTGTTATAGTTTGTTTGATGGTAACTACTACTCGGATAACCATAGTAATTCTAGAGCTAATACGTGCAACAAACCCCGACTTCTGGAAGGGATGCATTTGTGAAAGACGAACAACTGTGAAAGCATTTGCCAAGGATGTTTTCATTAATCAAGAACGAAAGTTGGGGGCTCGAAGACGATTAGATATCGTCCTAGTCTCAACCCTAAACGATGCCGACCAGGGATCAGCGGATGTTGCTTTTAGGACTCCGCTGGCACCTTATGAGAAATCAAAGTTTTTGGGTTCCGGGGGGAGTATGGTCGCAAGGCTGAAACTTAAAGGAATTGACTGAAGGGCACCACCAGGAGTGGAGCCTGCAGCTTAATTTGACTCAACACGGGGAAACTTACCAGGTCTAGACATAGTAAGGATTGACAGACTGAGAGCTCTTTCTTTGATTCTATGGGTGGTGGTGCATGGCCGTTCTTAGTTGGTGGAGCGATTTGTCTGGTTAATTCCGTTAACGAACGAGACCTCAGCCTGCTAACTAGCTACGTGGATGCATCCCTTCACGGTCGGCTTCTTAGAGGGACTATGGCCGTTTAGGCCAAGGAAGTTTGAGGCAATAACAGGTCTGTTATGCCCTTAGATGTTCTGGGCCGCACGCGCGCTACGCGCGCGGTAAGGCAATGATCGAGGGACATGTTCGGATGGCATAACATCTCTCGATGATAGCCGAGGGACATGTTCGGATGGTATACAATATCTCGGATATAGCCGAGGAACATGTACCGCGGTAAGGCAATGATCGAGAGACATGTTCGGATGGGATACAATATCTCGGATATAGCCGAGAAACATGTACCACGGTAAGGCAATGATCGAGGGACATGTTCGGATGGGATACAATATCTCGGATATAGCCGAGGAACAAGTACCGCGGTAAGGCAATGATCGAGAGACATGTTCGGATGGGATACAATATCTCGGATATAGCCAAGGAACATGTACCGCGGTAAGGCAATGATCGAGGGACATGTTCGGATGGGATACAATATCACGGAAATAGCCGAGGAACATGTACCACGGTAAGGCAATGATCGAGGGACATGTTCAGATGCGATACAATATCACAGATATTGCCGAGGAACAAGTACCGCGGTAAGGCAATGATCGAGGGACATGTTCGGATGGGATAACATCTCTCGATGATAGCCGAGGGACATGTACCGCAGTAAGGCTATGATCAAGGGTGATGTAAGAATGGATTGCAATTCACTTAACACAACCAAGAAGTGGAGCCTTGAAGCTAAGGATGGTGCAGAACAGCTTGAACCCGTGGAGAAAGGAGAGCTTGTAGCTGAGCTTGGAGCTGTTCAGGATGAAACCACCATACATCGTCGTTCTAGACCTCACAAGGAGTCAAATGGTCGAGCCAAACCCCAACCGGTCCGAGTTAATTCAGGAGTTATTCCATCTAAACCGCCAAGACATCTATTTAGACCTACATATACATATGGCGAGTTATATGAGGCAAGCACGACTTTACCTTATATTTTGGAGCATTTAGAAGATAATAATGAAGATAAGGAAGCTGCAAACCGGAGTCATCTCATTCAAATCAAGCCAGAACCACCAAATCTCTCTAAACCACCAAAAGGAGCAACATTGGAGCTAGTTAAGGAAACAAGGGTTCATATGACATTTTATTCACCCCACCATCATATCTGACCACCAAGACATATTTCAAGATATTCAAGACCAGAAAATCAACTTCTGAACCGCCCCAAACCGAGCCAAAACCAAGAAGATATCAAAGAGGAGCCACTTGCCAAAGATGGAACCATTTTGGTTGATTGAAGGAGAAAAGAAGGCAAGAACGACCAAAGACTACATCATATCATTACTCTTGATCCATCAGTCAAGCTACATGATCATACACATTCATTTCGACCTCAAGACCCCAAGATTTCCCCCTTTGACCGCCCCATTCAAGCACCATCACCTTTAAAGCCTAACAGCTAGGAGAATGAAGCCAAGAAGACTATCCCACATTTTATGCTTTTTATTTACTTTGTTACCGTTTTATTTCATTACTCTTGAGCATTATATAATCTCCTCAGTTCATGTATTTTCGTCACCCAAGTTATAATCAAAGAAAGTTTATTTTTGTTTCAAAGAAAAGTTTGTCTTTTGAATCAAATTCTGTTCCTGCTTTTCTTCTTGTGTTTCGTGGAATCAAAGCTTGAAGAATTGTGTAGAATTTATTAACTCCTGTGAGGATTAGCCCTTGAGTTAGTAAAGTATAAACTCTTGTGCTTGGAGTTCAAGCACACTGGTTTATCAACCATCAAACCATTCCTCCATCAACTTTAGCTTCAAGCAACAGATTTCAAAGGGACATTACTTGAAGCCTTTCAAGTATTGTATCATTGGTATCAGAGCTAAAAGCTCCTTATCCAGGTGTTTTCAGTTCCCTTCTCAAGTTTTTGATTTTGTTTTTCATTCATTTTTCCCCTCTTTTAAAACTAAAAACCCACAAAAACTGTTTTAATTTTCATCTGTCTTCTGCAAATTCTATAAAATCTAAAAATCCATAAAAATTGTTTTTTCTTTTTGTTTCGGTTTATTTAATCTCTTAAAAACATAAAAAAAATATTTCCCAAAATTATTCAGATCGTTTGTTAATTTGTTTTGATTTTTCAACTCAATTGGTCAAATCCGCTTAATTCTGTGTTCTTCATTTTGTCCAATTTTTATAAAATCCATAAAAACTAAAAAAAATTAATTTCTTTTTTTCTGTTAAATTAAACCCTTAAAACAACAAAAAATTGTTTCTTGAATTTTTCAAATCATTTGATAATTTATATTTGATTTTTCATTCAACTGCTAAACAGCGTGGAGACTGTTCTTGTGTTCTTGTGATTTACCTTGAACAAACTTTGATCTTTTGTACTTGAATCTTATTTGCAAGGTACTAGATGGAAGATCCACCACCAGTAGACCCAATGCAGGTAATGATGGCCATGATGCAAACACAATTCGCAGCCATCAACGAAAATCTAGCCAACCTCAATGCCAATACCCAAGCCACTGCTGAAAGGCTAAATCGCTTGGAGAACCCAGCACGCCCTCCTCATCTATTGCCAAGAAGAAACATTCCTGGAGGTCAACAAGATGCAGACCGTGTAGAGGAGCCCCCTGATGCACCACCACGAGCACCAGACCATGTACAAGCTGCCCCAGAAATTTTAAATAGAAGAAATGCTGAGCGCAACAGGCCATACCCAGAGGACAGAAAATTGCCACCAGAAGTCAAGCTTGCTGCTCCAACTTTTGCAGGAAAGATTGATCCAGCCGCCTACCTAGAGTGGGAAAGAAGAATGGAACATTTGTTTGAGTATTACTCTTATAATGAACCAAAGAAGATGGCCTTAGCAATTGCAAGTCTCACTGATCATGCCTTAGCTTGGTGGGACAGAGAAACAGCTGAAAAGAGGAGACTAAGATATCCTCAAATCAACAGATGGACAGACATGAAATTTGAGCTACAAAAGAGGTATGTGACCCCTCATTATCACACAAATTTACTAAAAAGATTTAGGTCTTTGTATCAGGGAACCAAGAGTGTAGAAGAATACTTTGAAGAATTTGATGTTCTAAGAAGTAGGCTGGAGTTAGAAGAATCAGAGGAGTCCCTCATGTCTCAATTCATGGATGGCTTACAAGAGAAGATACAAAGAAAGGTGGAAATGCAGCCTTACCACTCTTTACAAGAACTTCTCCACTTGGCCATTCAAAGAGAGCAACAAATCAAGAAGAAAACCTCTACTAGAAGAGGCTCAAACAACAATGCTTGGAACCAACAAAATCAACCCCAACAGCGGCAACAACCAACGCCAACACCCTTGGTAGATAAAGGCAAAGCCATTGCCATAGAATCAAGATTCAAAACCAATGAATCACGCCAAGAGAAAGGTAAGTCTAGCAACTCCAATAGACATCATGACATTATTTGTTTTAAATGTCAAGGCAGGGGTCATGTTTCAAGGGAATGTCCAAACAAGAGGACCATGATTATTAGACCAGATGGTGGATATGATTCACAAGATGAGACTATGGCTGAAGAATCAGAAGAAGAAATCATTGTATATGCTGATGAAGGAGAGCTGTTAGTCATTCAAAGAGCTATAAACTCTCAACCAGTTTTGGAGGACTTAGAACAAAGAGACAATCTCTTTCACTCCAGATGCAGTATTCAGAACAAGGTATGTCATTTAATAATTGACAATGGTTCTTGTGCTAATATTGCTAGTGTTTGTTTAGTAGAGAAGCTAGGCCTTAAAGTTAAACCTCACCCAAGGCCATACAAGCTTAAATGGCTTAATGACAAAGAAGAGTTGAAGGTGAACAAGCAAGCAGAAGTTCCTCACTCCATTGGCCAGTGCAAAGACCAGATTTTATGTGATGTGGCGCCAATGCAAGCTGGGCATGTACTGCTTGGAAGGCCATGGCAGTATGATAGAGATGTTGCACACAAGGGGAGGACCAATGAATATTCATTCTCTTTCAACCATTGTAAGTTTATTCTTGCTCCTTTACCTCAAAAAGAAGTTAGAGTTTTACAAAACAGAGCTAAAGGAAAGAGTAGTTATTTTGCTATTAAAGAGTTTTCAGATTTAAATTCCACAGATATGATGCACTTGTCTTTGTCAAAGAATTGTTTTGCAGGAATTAAAGAGCAAGAGTTCAAAGATGAGAAGGCTAAGGAGATTGGCGTGGGTAATAGTGGTGAAAGCTTGATGTTTACTAAGGAGAAATCACCATTAGTTGATTTTAAATCAACACTGGAGCTTAAAGAAGCCAAAAACATTCCATTCATTCATCTCATGGAGAATTTACAAGCCAATTCCCAAGGTAAGTTCTTAAACATAAAACATTTTCCAAGGACTAACTTAAGGTTGTTTGATGCAGGTTCTACAGTTTTGAGGACAAAACCTCTACAAGAGGGAGAGGATGATGTAAGAATGGATTGCAATTCACTTAACACAACCAAGAAGTGGAGCCTTGAAGCTAAGGATGGTGCAGAACAGCTTGAACCCGTGGAGAAAAGAGAGCTTGTAGCTGAGATTGGAGCTGTTCAGGATCAAACCACCATACACCGTCGTTCTAGACCTCACAAGGAGTCAAATGGTCGAGCCAAACCCCAACCAGTCCGAGTTAATTCAGGAGTTATTCCATCTAAACCGCCAAGACATCTATTTGGACCTACATATACATATGGCGAGTTATATGAGGCAAGCACGACTTTACCTTATATTTTGGAGCATTTAGAAGATAATAATGAAGATAAGGAAGCTGCAAACCGTAGTCATCTCATTCAAATCAAGCCAGAACCACCAAATCTCTCTAAACCACCAAAAGGAGCAACATTGGAGCTAGTTAAGGAAACAAGGGATCATATGACATTTTATTCACCCCACCATCATATCCCACCACCAAGACATATTACAAGATGTTCAAGACCAGAAAATCAACTTCTGAACCGCCCCAAACCGAGCCAAAACCAAGAAGATATCAAAGAAGAGCCACTTGCCAAAGATGGAACCATTTTTGTTGATTCAAGGAGTAAAGAAGGCAAGGACGACCAAAGACTACATCATATCATTACTCTTGATCCATCAGTCAAGCTACATGATCATACACATTCATTTCGACCTCAAGACCCCAAGATTTCCCCCTTTGACCGCCCCATTCAAGCACCATCACCTTTAAAGCCTAACGGCTAGGAGAATGAAGCCAAGAAGACTATCCCACATTTTATGCTTTTTCTTTACTTTTTTACCGTTTTATTTCATTACTCTTGAGCATTATACAAGCTCCTCACTTCATGTATTTTCGTCACCCAAGTTATAATCAAAGAAAGTTTATTTTTGTTTCAAATAAAAGTTTACCTTTTGAATCAAATTCTGTTCCTCCTTTTCTTCTTGTGTTTCGTGGAATCAAAGCTTGAAGAATTGTGTAGAATTTATTAACTCTTGTGAGGATTAGCCCTTGAGTTAGTAAAGTCTAAACTCTTGTGCTTGGAGTTCAAGCACACTGGTTTATCAACCATCAAACCATTCCTCCATCAACTTTAGCTTCAAGCAACAAATTTCAAAGGGACATTACTTGAAGCCTTTCAAGTATTGTATCAAAGGGACATGTTTGGATGGGATAACATCCCTCGATGATAGCCCAGGGACATGTACCGCGGTAAGGCAATGATCGAGGGACATGTTCGGATGGGATAACATCCCTCAATGATAGACGAGGGACATGTACCGCGGTAAGGCAATGATCGAGGGACATGTTCGGATGGGATAACATCTCTTGATGATAGCCGAGGGACATGTACCGCGGTAAGGCAATGATCTAGGGACATGTTCAGATTGGATAACATCTCTCGATGATAACCGAGGGACATGTACCGCGGTAAGGCAATGATCAAGGGACATGTTCGGATGGGATAACATCCCTTGATCATAGCCGAGGGACATGTACCGCGGTAAGGCAATGATCAAGGGCCATGTTCGGATGGGATAACATCTCTCGATGATAGCCGAGGGACAAGTACCGCGGTAAGGAAATGATCGAGGGACATGTTCGGATGGGATAACATCTCTCGATGATAGCCGAGGGACTGTACCGCGGTAAGGCATTGATCGAGGGACATGTTCAGATGGGATAACATCCCTCGATCATAGCCAAGGGAAATGTACCGCAGTATGGAAATAATCGAGGGACAAGTTCGGATGGGATAACATCTCTCGATGATAGCCGAGGGACATGTACCGCGGTAAGGCAATGATCGAGGGACATGTTCGGATGGGATAACATCCATCGATGATAGCCGAGGGACATGTACTGTGGTAAGGCAATGATCGAGGGACATGTTCGGATTGGATAACATCTCCCGATGATAGCCTGATATGAGCATGGGGACACCTAACCTAGAAGATGAGCTTGTAGCCGCTGGACAACAAGATCAAGACCAGAAGGAGGTTGAAGAAGTTCTTAAGATGCAGGGAGGCCCAATGACCCGAGCTAGGACTAAGGCATTTCAAAATGCCTTAGAGGTTCTACTTAATCAGTTTAAGTATGAATCAAGTACTAAGGAGGCTACACGTTCCACACTGGTCTGCATTGTAGCCGGGGACTAAGCTAGTGGGTTTGTGGGATACTTTGTGCTCTTTTTCCCTTAGTGAGTTTTGTCCCATTGGGTTTTCTCACTAAGGTTTTTAACGAGGCAAGTATTCTCACAATGTCATTGCCCATTTAGCTTGGCCTTGTTCCAAGCCCACTTCTTCCTACCATCCGTGGCTTGGATGTGTCTAGGTTCTTTTCCTTGTTTTTAGTTGTGTCTTTCTTGTAGTTTGTGTTTTTTTTGAACAAGAGTCATGCATGGTTAGTGAAGGGGTTTTATCCCAAGACCAACTTATTGCTCTCTTGTTGACCGTTCTTCTCCCTCTCTCTCTTCTCCTCTTAAAACCGTGAGTTAGTTGTTTGTGTGGTTTCATCTATCTTTTGAATAAAATCTCTTTTGCAAACTAGATCATCTCTCTCGGTGCGTCATATCCTTGAGAAATCCGACTTAGAACCTAGGTGCGTCATATCCTTGTGTTCTAGTAGTTTTGTATCAAGAGCTTTTCATCTCTCTAGCTACAATCCATCTTCACTCCTTCCCCACTTTTCCCCTTCACTGAAACAACCCCCTTTTCCACCATTCGGATCATTCCACCATTCACCACGAATTCTTCCTCACTTAGCTTGAAAGGAACGATCACAGACCGGGATCATATCATAGCCGAGGGTCATGTACCACGGTAAGGCAATGATCGAGGGACATGTTCGGATGGGATAACATCCCTCAATGATAGACGAGGGACATGTACCGCGGTAAGGCAATGATCGAGGGACATGTTCGGATGGGATAACATCTCTCGATGAAAGCCGAGGGACATGTACCGCGGTAAGGCAATGATCGAGGGACATGTTCGGATTGGATAACATCTCTCGATGATAACCGAGGGACATGTACCGCGGTAAGGCAATGATCAAGGGACATGTTCGGATGGGATAACATCCCTTGATCATAGCCGAGGGACATGTACCGCGGTAAGGCAATGATCGAGGGCCATGTTCGGATGGGATAACATCTCTCGATGATAGCCGAGGGACATGTACCGCGGTAAGGCAATGATCGAGGGACATGTTCGGATGGAATAACATCTCTCGATGATAGCCGAGGGACATGTACCACGGTAAGGCATTGATCGAGGGACATGTTCGGATGGGATAACATCCCTCGACGATAGCCGAGGGACATGTACCGCGGTAAGGCAATGATTGAGGGACATGTTCGGATGGGATAACATCCCTCGATGATAGCCGGGGATGTACCGCGGTATGGAAATGATCGAGGGACATGTTCGAATGGGATAACATCCCTCGATCATAGCCGAGGGACATGTACCGCGGTAAGGCAATGATCGAGGGACATGTTCGGATGGAATAACATCTCTCGATGATAGCCGAGGGACATGTACCGCGGTAAGGCAATGAACGAGGGACATGTTCGGATGGGATAACATCCCTCGATGATAGCCGAGGGACATGTACTGCGGTAAGGCAATGATCGAGGGACATGTTCGGATGGGATAACATCCCTCGATCATAGCCGAGGGACATGTACCGCGGTAAGGCAATGATCGAGGGACATGTTCGGATGGGATAACATCTCTCGATGATAGCCGAGGGACATGTACCACGGTAAGGCAATGATCGAGGGACATGTTCGGATGGGATAACATCCCTCGATCATAGCCGAGGGACATGTACCGCGGTAAGGCAAGGTTCGAGGGACATGTTCGGATGGGATAACATCTCTCGATCATAGCTGAGGGACATGTACCGCGGTAAGGCAACGATCGAGGGACATGTTCGAATTGAATAACATCTCTCGATGATAGCCGAGGGACATGTACCGCGGTAAGGCAATGATCGAGGGACATGTTCGGATGGGATAACATCCCTTGATCATAGCCGAGGGACATGTACCGCGGTAAGGCAATGATCGAGGGCCATGTTCGGATGGGATAACATCTCTCGATGATAGCCGAGGGACATGTACCGCGGTAAGGAAATGATCGAGGGACATGTTCGGATGGGATAACATCTCTCGATGATAGCCGAAGGACATGTACCGCGGTAAGGCATTGATCGAGGGACATGTTCGGATGGGATAACATCCCTCGATCATAGCCGAGGGACAAGTACCGCGGTACGGCAATGACCGAGGGACAAGTTCGGATGGGATAACATCTCTCGATGATAGCCGAGGGTCATGTACCGCGGTAAGGCAATGATCGACGGACATGTTCGGATGGGATAACATCCATCGATGATAGCCGAGGTACATGTACCGTGGTAAGGCAATGATCGAGGGACATGTTCGGATTGGATAACATCTCTCAATGATAGTCGACGGTCATGTACCGCGGTAAGGCAATGATCGAGGGACATGTTCGGATGGAATAACATCTCTCGATGATAGCCGAGGGACATGTACCGTGGTAAGGCAATGAACGAGGGACATGTTCGGATGGGATAACATCCCTCGATGATAGCCGAGGGACATGTACTGCGGTAAGGCATTGATCGAGGGACATGTTCGGATGGGATAACATCCCTCGATCATAGCCGAGGGACATGTACCGCGGTAAGGCAATGATCGAGGGACATGTTTGGATGGGATAACATCTCTCGATGATAGCCGAGGGACATGTATCACGGTAAGGCAATGATCGAGGGACATGTTCGGATGGGATAACATCTCTCGATGATAGCCGAGGGACATGTACCGCGGTAAGGCAATGATCAAGGGACATGTTCGGATGGGATAACACCTCTCGATGATAGCTGAGGGACATGTACCGCGGTAAGGCAATGATCGAGGGACATGTTCGCATGGGATAACATCTCTCGATGATAGCCGAGGCACATAAACCAAGGTAAGGCAATGATCGAGGGACATGTTCGGATGGGATAACATCCCTCGATGATAGCCGAGGGACATGTACCGCAGTAAGGCAATGATCGAGGTTCATGTTCGGATGGGATAACATCTCTCAATGATAGTCGAGGGACATGTACTGCAGTAAGGCAATGATCGAGGGACATGTTCGGATGGGATAACATCCCTCGATGATAGCCGAGGGACATGTACCGCGGTAAGGAAATGATTGAGGGTCATGTTCGGACGGGAAAGCATCCCTTGATCATAGCCGAGGGATATGTACCGCGGTAAGGCAAGGATCGAGGGACATGTTCGGATGGGATAACATCTCTCGATCATAGCTGAGGGACATGTACCGCGGTAAGGCAATGATCGAGGGACATGTTCGAATTGAATAACATCTCTCGATGATAGCCGAGGGACATGTACCGCGGTAAGGCAATGATCGAGGGACATGTTCGGATGGGATAACATCCCTTGATCATAGCCGAGGGACATGTACCGCGGTAAGGCAATGATCGAGGGCCATGTTCGGATGGGATAACATCTCTCGATGATAGCCGAGGGACATGTACCGCGGTAAGGCAATGATCGAGGGATATGTTCGGATGGGATAACATCTCTCGATGATAGCCGAAGGACATGTACCACGGTAAGGCATTGATCGAGGGACATGTTCGGATGGGATAACATCCCTCGATCATAGCCGAGGGACAAGTACCGCGGTAAGGGAATGACCGAGGGACAAGTTCGGATGGCATAACATCTCTCGATGATAGCCGAGGGTCATGTACCGCGATAAGGCAATGATCGACGGACATGTTCGGATGGGATAACATCCATCGATGATAGCCGAGGTACATGTACCGTGGTAAGGCAATGATCGAGGGACATGTTCGGATTGAATAACATCTCTCGATGATAGTCGACGGTCATGTACCGCGGTAAGGCAATGATCGAGGGACATGTTCGGATGGAATAACATCTCTCGATGATAGCCGAGGGACATGTACCGCGGTAGAGCAATGAACGAGGGACATGTTCGGATGGGACAACATCCCTCAATGATAGCCGAGGGACATGTACTGCGGTAAGGCAATGATCGAGGGACATGTTCGGATGGGATAACATCCCTCGATCATAGCCGAGGGACATGTACCGCGGTAAGGCAATGATCGAGGGACATGTTCGGATGGGATAACATCTCTCGATGATAGCCGAGGGACATGTACCGCGGTAAGGCAATGATCGAGGGACATGTTCGGATGGGATAACATCCCTCGATGATAGCCGAGGGACATGTATCGCGGTAAGGCAATGATCGAGGTTCATGTTCGGATGGGATAACATCCCTCGATCATAGCCGAGTGACATGTACTGCGGTAAGGCAATGATCGAGGGACATGTTCGGATGGGATAACATCTCTCAATGATAGTCGAGGGACATGTACCGCAGTAAGGCAATGATCGAGGGACATGTTCGGATGGGATAACATCCCTCGATGATAGCCGAGGGACATTTACCGCGGTAAGGCAATGATTGAGGGACATGTTCGAATGGAATAACATCCCTCGATCATAGCCGAGGGACATGTACCGCGGTAAGGCAAGGATCGAGGGACATGTTCGGATGGGATAACATCTCTCGATCATAGCCGAGGGACATGTACTGCGGTAAGGCAATAATCGAGGGACATGTTCGGATGGGATAACATCTCTCGATGATAGCCGAGGGACATGTACTGCGGTAAGGCAATGATCGAGGGACATGTTCGGATGGGATAACATCTCTCGATGATAGCCGAGGGACATATACCGCGGAAAGACAATGATCAAGGGACATGTTCGGATGGGATAACATCTTTTGATGATAGCCGAGGAACATGTACCGCGGTAAGGCAATGATCGAGGGACATGTTCGGATGGGATAACATCTCTCGATGAAAGCCGAGGGACATGTACCGTGGTAAGGCAATGATCGAGGGACATGTTCGGATGGGATAACATCCCTCGATGATAGCCGAGGGACATGTACCGCGGTAAGGCAATGATCGAGGTTCATGTTCGGATGGGATAACATCCCTCGATCATAGCCGAGGGACATGTACCGCGGTAAGGCAATGATCGAGGGACATGTTCGGATGGGATAACATCCCTCGATGATAGCCAAGGGACATGTTCGGATGGGATAACATCCCTCGATGATTGCCGAGGGTCATGTACCGCAGTAAGGCAATGATCGAGGGACATGTTCGGATGCGATAACATCCCTCGATCATAGCCGAGGGACATGTACCGCGGTAAGGCAAAGTTCGAGGGACATGTTCGGATGGGATAACATCTCTCGATCATAGCTGAGGGACATGTACCGCGGTAAGGCAATGATCGAGGGAAATGTTCGGATGGGATAACATCTCTCGATGATAGCCGAAGGACATGTACCGCGGTAAGGCATTGATCGAGGGACATGTTCGGATGGGATAACATCCCTCGATCATAGCCGAGGGACAAGTACCGCGGTAAGGCAATGACCGAGGGACAAGTTCGGATGGGATAACATCTCTCGATGATAGCCGAGGGTCATGTACCGCGATAAGGCAATGATCGACGGACATGTTCGGATGGGATAACATCCATCGATGATAGCTGAGGTACATGTACCGTGGTATGGCAATGATCGAGGGACATGTTCGGATTGAATAACATCTCTCGATGATAGTCGACGGTCATGTGCCGCGGTAAGGCAATGATCGAGGGACATGTTCGGATGGAATAACATCTCTCGATGATAGCCGAGGGACATGTACCGCGGTAAGGCAATGAACGAGGGACATGTTCGGATGGGATAACATCCCTCGATGATAGCCGAGGGACATGTACTGCGGTAAGGCAATGATCGAGGGACATGTTCGGATGGGATAACATCCCTCGATCATAGCCGAGGGACATGTACCGCGGTAAGGCAATGATCGAGGGACATGTTCGGATGGGATAACATCTATCGATGATAGCCGAGGGACATGTACCGCGGTAAGGCAATGATCGAGGGACATGTTCGGATGGGATAACATCCCTCGATGATAGCCGAGGGACATGTATCGCGGTAAGGCAATGATCGAGGTTCATGTTCGGATGGGATAACATCCCTCGATCATAGCCGAGGGACATGTACCGCGGTAAGGCAATGATCGAGGGACATGTTCGGATGGGATAACATCTCTCAATGATAGTCGAGGGACAAGTACCGCAGTAAGGCAATGATCGAGGGACATGTTCGGATGGGATAACATCCCTCGATGATAGCCGAGCGACATGTACCGCGGTAAGGCAATGATTGAGGGACATGTTCGGATGGGATAACATCCCTCGATCATAGCCGAGGGACATGTACCGCGGTAAGGCAAGGATCGAGGGACATGTTCGGATGGGATAACATCTCTCGATGATAGCCGAGGGACATGTACTGCAGTAAGGCAATGACCGAGGGACAAGTTCGGATGGGATAACATCTCTCGATGATAGCCGAGGGACATATATCGCGGTAAGGCAATGATCAAGGGACATGTTCGGATGGGATAACATCTCTCGATGATAGCCGAGGAACATGTACCGTGGTAAGGCAATGATCGAGGGACATGTTCGGATGGGATAACATCTCTCGATCATAGCCGAGGGATATGTACTGCAGTAAGGCAATGATCGAGGGACATGTTCGGATGGGATAACATCTCTCGATGATAGCCGAGGGACATGTACTGCAGTAAGGCAATGATCGAGGGATATGTTCGGATGGGATAACATCTCTCGATGATAGCCGAGGGACATATACCGCGGTAAGACAATGATCAAGGGACATGTTCGGATGGGATAACATCTCTCGATGATAGCCGAGGAACATGTACCGCGGTAAGGCAATGATCGATGGGATAACTTCCCTCGATGATAGCCAAGGGACATGTTCGGATGGGATAACATTCCTCGATGATTGCCGAGGGACATGTACCGCAGTAAGGCAATGATCGAGGGACATGTTCGGATGGGATAACATCCCTCGATCATAGCCGAGGGACATGTACCGCGGTAAGGCAAAGTTCGAGGGACATGTTCGGATGGGATAACATCTCTCGATCATAGCTGAGGGACATGTACCGCGGTAAGGCAATGATCGAGGGACATGTTCGGATTGAATAACATCTCTCGATGATAGCCGAGGGACATGTACCGCGGTAAGGCAATGATCGAGGGACATGTTCGGATGGGATAACATCTTTTGATCATAGCCGAGGGACATGTACCGCGGTAAGGCAATGATCGAGGGCCATGTTTGGATGGGATAACATCTCTCGATGAAAGCCGAGGGACATGTACCGCGGTAAGGCAATGATCGAGGGACATGTTCAGATGGGATAACATCTCTCGATGATAGCCGAAGGACATGTACCGCGGTAAGGCAATGACCGAGGGACAAGTTCGGATGGGATAACATCTCTCGATGATAGCCGAGGGACATGTACCGCGGTAAGGCAATGATCGACGGACATGTTTGAATGGGATAACATCCATCGATGATAGCCGAGGTACATGTACCGTGGTAAGGCAACGATCGAGGGACTTGTTCGGATTTGATAACATCTCTCGATGATAGTCGAGGGTCATGTACCGCGGTAAGGCAATGATCGAGGGACATGTTCGGATGAAATAACATCTCTCGATGATAGCCGAGGGACATGTACCGCGGTAAGGCAATGAACGAGGGACATGTTCGGATGGGATAACATCCCTCGATGATAGCCGAGGGACATGTACCGCGGTAAGGCAATGATCGTGGGACATGTTCGGATGGGATAACATCCCTCGATCATAGCCGAGGGACATGTACCGCATTAAGGCAATGATCGAGGGACATGTTCGGATGGGATAACATCTCTCGATGATAGCCGAGGGACATGTACCGCGGTAAGGCAATGATCGAGGGACTTGTTCGGATGGGATAACATCCCTCGATGATAGCCGAGGGACATGTACCGCGGTAAGGCAATGATCGAGGGACATGTTCGGATGGGATAACATCCCTGGATGATAGCCGAGGGACTTGTACCGCGGTAAGGCAATGATCGAGGGACATGTTCGAATCGGATAACATCTCTCGATGATAGCCGAGGGACTTGTACCGCGGTAAGGCAATGATCAAGGGACATGTTCGGATGGGATAACATCTCTCGATGATAGCTGAGGGACATGTACCGCGGTAAGGCAATGATCGAGGGACATGTTCGCATGGGATAACATCTCTCGATGATAGTCGAGGGACATGTACCGCGGTAAGGCAATGATCGAGGGACATGTTCGGATGGGATAACATCCCTCGATGATAGCCGAGGGACATGTACCGCGGTAAGGCAATGATCGAGGGGCATGTTTGGATGGGATAACATCCCTCGATCATAGCCAAGGGACATGTACCGCGGTAAGGCAATGATCGAGGGACATGTTCGGATGCGATAACATCTCTCGATTATAGCCGAGGGACATGTACCGCGGTAAGGCAATGATCAAGGGACATGTTCGGATGGGATAACATCCCTCGATGATTGCCGAGGGACATGTACCGCGGTAAGGCAATGATCGAGGGACATGTTCGGATGGGATAACATCCCTCGATCAAAGCCGAGGGACATGTACCGCGGTAAAGCAATGATCGATGGACAAGTTCGGATGGGATAACATCTCTCGATGATAGCCAAGGGACATGTACTGCGGTAAGGCAATGATCGAGGGGCATGTTCGGATGGGATAACATCTCTTGATGATAGCCGAGGGACATATACCGCGGTAAGGCAATGATCAAGGGACATGTTCGGATGGGATAACATCTCTCGATGATAGCCGAGAAACATGTACCGCGGTAAGGCAATGATCGAGGGACATGTTCGGATGGGATAACATCTCTCTATCATAGCCGAGGGATATGTACTGCAGTAAGGCAATGATCGAGGGACATGTTCGGATGGGATAACATCTCTCGATGATAGCCGAGGGACATGTACTGCGGTAAGGCAATGATCAAGGGATATGTTCGGATGGGATAACATCTCTCGATGATAGCCAAGGGACATATACCGCGGTAAGACAATGATCAAGGGACATGTTCGGATGGGATAACATCTCTCGATGATAGCCGAGGAACATGTACCGCGGTAAGGCAATGATCGAGGGACATGTTCGGATGGGATAACATCTCTCAATGATAGTCGAGGGACATGTACCGCGGTAAGGCAATGATCGAGGGACATGTTCGGATGGGATAACATCCCTCGATGATAGCCGAGGGACATGTACCGCGGTAAGGCAATGATCGAGGGACATGTTCGGATGGGATAACATCCCTCGATCATAGCCGAGGGACATGTACCGCGGTAAGGCAATGACCGAGGGACATGTTCGGATGGGATAACATCCCTCGATGATAGCCGAGGGACATGTACCGCGGTAAGGCAATGATCGAGGGACATGTTCGGATGGGATAACATCCCTCGATCATAGCCGAGGGACATGTACCGCGGTAAGGCATGGATCGAGGGACATGTTCGGATGGGATAACATCTCTCGATCATAGCTGAAGGACATGTACCGCGGTAAGGCAATGATCTAGGGACATGTTCGGATTGAATAACATCTCTCCATGATAACCGAGTGACAAGTACCGCGGTAAGGCAATGATCAAGGGACATGTTCGGATGGGATAACATCTCTCGATGATAGCTGAGGGACATGTACCGCGGTAAGGCAATGATCGAGGGACATGTTCGCATGGGATAACATCTCTCGATGATAGTCGAGGGACATGTACCGCGGTAAGGCAATGATCGAGGGACATGTTCGGATGGGATAACATCCCTCGATGATAGCCGAGGGACATGTACCGCGGTAAGGCAATGATCGAGGGGCATGTTTGGATGGGATAACATCCCTCGATCATAGCCAAGGGACATGTACCGCGGTAAGGCAATGATCGAGGGACATGTTCGGATGGGATAACATCTCTCGATTCTAGCCGAGGGACATGTACCGCGGTAAGGCAATGATCAAGGGACATGTTCGGATGGGATAACATCCCTCCATGATTGCCGAGGGACATGTACTGCGGTAAGGCAATGATCGAGGGACATGTTCGGATGGGATAACATCCCTCGATCAAAGCCGAGGGACATGTACCGCGGTAAAGCAATGATCGAGGGACAAGTTCGGATGGGATAACATCTCTCGATGATAGCCAAGGGACATGTACTGCGGTAAGGCAATGATCGAGGGGCATGTTCGGATGGGATAACATCTCTTGATGATAGCCGAGGGACATATACCGCGGTAAGGCAATGATCAAGGGACAAGTTCGGATGGGATAACATCTCTCGATGATAGCCGAGGGACATATACCGCGGTAAGGCAATGATCGAGGGACATGTTCGGATGGGATAACATCTCTCGATCATAGCCGAGGGATATGTACTGCAGTAAGGCAATGATCGAGGGACATGTTCGGATGGGATAACATCTCTCGATGATAGCCGAGGGACATGTACTGCGGTAAGGCAATGATCGAGGGATATGTTCGGATGGGATAACATCTCTCGATGATAGCCGAGGGACATATACCGCGGTAAGACAATGATCAAGGGACATGTTCGGATGGGATAACATCTCTCGATGATAGCCGAGGAACATGTACCGCGGTAAGGCAATGATCGAGGGACATGTTATGATGGGATAACATCTCTCAATGATAGTCGAGGGACATGTACCGCGGTAAGGCAATGATCGAGGGACATGTTCGGATGGGATAACATCCCTCGATGATAGCCGAGGGACATGTACCGCGGTAAGGCAATGATCGAGGGACATGTTCGGATGGGATAACATCCCTCGATCATAGCCGAGGGACATGTACCGCGGTAAGGGAATGACCGAGGGACATGTTCGGATGGGATAACATCCCTCGATGATAGCCGAGGGACATGTACCGCGGTAAGGCAATGATCGAGGGACATGTTCGGATGGGATAACATCCCTCGATCATAGCCGAGGGACATGTACCGCGGTAAGGCAAGGATCGAGGGACATGTTCGGATGGGATAACATCTCTCGATCATAGCTGAAGGACATGTACCGCGGTAAGGCAATGATCTAGGGACATGTTCGGATTGAATAACATCTCTCGATGATAACCGAGGGACAAGTACCGCGGTAAGGCAATGATCGAGGGACATGTTCGGATGGGATAACATCCCTTGATCATAGCCGAGGGACATGTACCGCGGTAAGGCAATGATCGAGCGCCATGTTCGGATGGGATAACATCTCTCGATGATAGCCGAGGGACATGTACCGCGGTAAGGCAATGATCGAGGGACATGTTCGGATGGGATAACATCTCTCGATGATAGCCGAAGGACATGTACCGCGGTAAGGCATTGATCGAGGGACATGTTCGGATGGGATAACATCTCTCGATGATAGCTGAGGGACATGTACCCCGGTAAGGCAATGATCGAGGGACATGTTCGCATGGGATAACATCTCTCGATGATAGCCGAGGGACATGTACCACGGTAACGCAATGATCGAGGGACATGTTCGGATGGGATAACATCCCTCGATGATAGCCGAGGGACATGTACCGCGGTAAGGCAATGATCGAGGGGCATGTTCGGATGGGATAACATCCCTCGATCATAGCCGAGGGACATGTACCGCGGTAAGGAAATGATCGAGGGACATGTTCGGATGGGATAACATCTCTTGATGATAGCCGAGGGACATATACCGCGGTAAGGCAATGATCAAGGGACATGTTCGGATGGGATAACATCTCTCGATGATAGCTGAGGGACATGTACCCCGGTAAGGCAATGATCGAGGGACATGTTCGCATGGGATAACATCTCTCGATGATAGCCAAGGGACATGTACCACGGTAACGCAATGATCGAGGGACATGTTCGGATGGGATAACATCCCTCGATGATAGCCGAGGGACATGTACCGCGGTAAGGCAATGATCGAGGGGCATGTTCGGATGGGATAACATCCCTCGATCATAGCCGAGGGACATGTACCGCGGTAAGGAAATGATCGAGGGACATGCTCGGATGGGATAACATCTCTTGATGATAGCCGAGGGACATGTACCGCGGTAAGGCAATGATCGAGGGACATGTTCGGATGGGATAACATCCCTCGATGATAGCCAAGGGACATGTACCGCGGTAAGGCAATGATCGAGGGACATGTTCGGATGGGATAACATCCCTCGATCATAGCCGAGGGACATGTACCGCAGTAAGGCAATGATCGAGGGACATGTTCGGATGGGATACCATCCCTCGATCATAGCCGAGGGACAAGTATCGCGGTAAAGCAATGATCGAGGGACAAGTTCGGATGGGATAACATCTCTCGATGATAGCCGAGGGACATGTACTGCGGTAAGGCAATGATCGAGGGACATGTTCGGATGGGATAACATCTCTCGATGATTGCCGAGGGAGATATACCGCGGTAAGGCAATGATCAAGGGACATGTTCGGATGGGATAACATCTCTCGATGATAGCCGAGGAACAAGTACCGCGGTAAGGCAATGATCGAGGGACATGTTTGGATGGGATAACATCTCTCGATGATAGCCGAGGGACATGTACCGCGGTAAGGCAATGATCAAGGGACATGTTCGGATGGGATAACATCTCTCGATGATTGCCGAGGGACATGTACCGCGGTAAGGCAATGATCGAGCGACATGTTCGGATGGGATAACATCCCTCGATGATAGTCGAGGGATATGTACCGCGGTAAGGCAATGATCGAGGGACATGTTCGGATGGGATAACATCCCTCGATGATAGCCGAGGGACATGTACCGCGGTAAGGCAATGATCGAGGGGCATGTTTGGATGGGATAACATCCCTCGATCATAGCCAAGGGACATGTACCGCGGTAAGGCAATGATCGAGGGGCATGTTTGGATGGGATAACATCCCTCGATCATAGCCAAGGGACATGTACTGCGGTAAGGCAATGATCGAGGGACATGTTCGGATGGTATAACATCTCTCGATTATAGCCGAGGGACATGTACCGCGGTAAGGCAATGATCAAGGGACATGTTCGGATGGGATAACATCCCTCGATGATTGCCGAGGGACATGTACCGCGGTAAAGCAATGATCGAGGGACAAGTTCGGATGGGATAACATCTCTCGATGATAGCCAAGGGACATGTACTGCGGTAAGGCAATGATCGAGGGGCATGTCCGGATGGGATAACATCTCTTGATGATAGCCGAGGGACATATACCGTGGTAAGGCAATGATCAAGGGACATGTTCGGATGGGATAACATCTCTCGATGATAGACGAGGAACATGTACCGCGGTAAGGCAATGATCGAGGGACATGTTCGGATGGGATAACATCTCTCGGTCATAGCCGAGGGATATGTACTGCGGTAAGGCAATGATCGAGGGACATGTTCGGATGGGATAACATCTCTCGATGATAGCCGAGGGACATGTACTGCGGTAAGGCAATGATCGAGGGACATGTTCGGATGGGATAACATCTCTCGATGATAGCCGAGGGACATATACCGCGGTAAGGCAATGATCGAGGGACATGTTCGGATGGGATAACATCCCTTGATCATAGCCGAGGGACATGTACCGTGGTAAGGCAAAGATCGAGCGCCATGTTCGGATGGGATAACATCTCTCGATGATAGCCGAGGGACATGTACCGCGGTAAGGCAAGGATCGAGGGACATGTTCGGATGGGATAACATCTCTCGATGATAGCCGAAGGACGTGTACCGCGGTAAGGCATTGATCGAGGGACATGTTCGGATGGGATAACATCTCTCGATGATAGCTGAGGGACATGTACCCCGGTAAGGCAATGATCGAGGGACATGTTCGCATGGGATAACATCTCTCGATGATAGCCGAGGGACATGTACCACGGTAAGGCAATGATCGAGGGACATGTTCGGATGGGATAACATCCCTCGATGATAGCCGAGGGACATGTACCGCGGTAAGGCAATGATCGAGGGGCATGTTCGGATGGGATAACATCCCTCGATCATAGCCGAGGGACATGTACCGTGGTAAGGAAATGATCGAGGGACATGTTCGGATGGGATAACATCTCTCGATGATAGCCGAGGGACATATACCGCGGTAAGGCAATGATCAAGGGACATGTTCGGATGGGATAACATCTCTCGATGATAGCCGAGGAACATGTACCGCGGTAAGGCAATGATCGAGGGACATGTTCGGATGGGATAACATCTCTCGATGATAGCCGAGGGACATGTACCGCGGTAAGGCAATGATCGAGGGACATGTTCGGATGGGATAACATCCCTCGATGATAGCCAAGGGACATGTACCGCGGTAAGGCAATGATCGAGGGACATGTTCGGATGGGATAACATCCCTCGATCATAGCCGAGGGACATGTACCGCAGTAAGGCAATGATCGAGGGACATGTTCGGATGGGATAACATCGCTCGATCATAGCCGAGGGACATGTACCGCGGTAAAGCAATGATCGAGGGACAAGTTCGGATGGGATAACATCTCTCGATGATAGCCGAGGGACATGTACTGCGGTAAGGCAATGATCGAGGGACATGTTCGGATGGGATAACATCTCTCGATGATAGCCGAGGGAGATATACCGCGGTAAGGCAATGATCAAGGGACATGTTCGGATGGGATAACATCTTTCGATGATAGCCGAGGAACATGTACCGCGGTTAGGCAATGATCGAGGGACATGTTCGGATGGGATAACATCTCTTGATGATAGCCGAGGGACATGTACCGCGGTAAGGAAATGATCGAGGGACATGTTCGGATGGGATAACATCCCTCGATGATAGCCGAGGGACATGTACCGCGGTAAGGCAATGATCGAGGTTCATGTTCGGATGGGATAACATCCCTCGATCATAGCCGAGGGACATGTACCGCGGTAAGGCAATAATCGAGGGACATGTTCGGATGGGATAACATCCCTCGATGATAGCCAAGGGACATGTTCGGATGGGATAACATCCCTCGATGATTGCCGAGGGACATGTACCGCGGTAAGGCAATGATCGAGGGACATGTTCGGATGGGATAACATCTCTCGATGATAGCCGAGGGACATGTACCGCGGTAAGGCAATGATCGAGGGACATGTTCGGATGGGATAACATCTCTCGATGATAGCCGAGGGACATGTACCGCGGTAAGGCAATGATCAAGGGACATGTTCGGATGGGATAACATCCCTTGATGATTGCCGAGGGACATGTACCGCGGTAAGGCAATGATCGAGGGACATGTTCGGATGGGATAACATCCCTCGATCATAGCCGAGGGACATGTACCGCGGTAAAGCAATGATCGAGGGACAAGTTCGGATGGGATAACATCTCTCGATGATAGCCGAGGGACATGTACTGCGGTAAGGCAATGATCGAGGGACATGTTCGAATGGGATAACATCTCTCGATGATAGCCAAGGGACATATACCGCAGTAAGGCAATGATCAAGGGACATGTTCGGATGGGATAACATCTCTCGATGATAGCCGAGGAACATGTACCGCGGTAAGGACTTGATCGAGGGACATTTTCGGATGGGATAACATCTCTCGATGATAGCCGAGGGACATGTACCGCGGTAAGGCAATGATCGAGGGACATGTTCGGATGGGATAACATCCCTCGATGATAGCCGAGGAACATGTACCGCGGTAAGGCAATGATCGAGGGGCATGTTTGGATGGGATAACATCCCTCGATCATAGCCAAGGGACAAGTACCGCGGTAAGGCAATGATCGAGGGACATGTTCGGATGGGATAACATCCCTTGATCATAGCCGAGGGACATGTACCGCGGTAAGGCAATGATCGAGCGCCATGTTCGGATGGGATAACATCTCTCGATGATAGCCGAGGGACATGTACCGCGGTAAGGCAATGATCGAGGGACATGTTCGGATGGGATAACATCTCTCGATGATAGCCGAAGGACATGTACTGGGTAAGGCATTGATCGAGGGACATGTTCGGATGGGATAACATCTCTCGATGATAGCTGAGGGACATGTACCCCGGTAAGGCAATGATCGAGGGACATGTTCGCATGGGATAACATCTCTCGATGATAGCCGAGGGACATGTACCACGGTAAGGCAATGATCGAGGGACATGTTCGGATGGGATAACATCCCTCGATGATAGCCGAGGGACATGTACCGCGGTAATGCAATGATCGAGGGGCATGTTCGGATGGGATAACATCCCTCGATCATAGCCGAGGGACATGTACCGCGGTAAGGAAATGATCGAGGGACATGTTCGGATGGGATAACATCTCTCGATGATAGCCGAGGGACATATACCGCGGTAAGGCAATGATCAAGGGACATGTTCGGATGGGATAACATCTCTCGATGATAGCCGAGGAACATGTACCGCGGTAAGGCAATGATCGAGGGACATGTTCGGATGGGATAACATCTATCGATGATAGCCGAGGGATATGTACCGCGGTAAGGCAATGATCGAGGGACATGTTCGGATGGAATAACATCCCTCGATGATAGCCAAGGGACATGTACCGCAGTAAGGCAATGATCGAGGGACATGTTCGGATGGGATAACATCCCTCGATGATTGCCGAGGGACATGTACCGCGGTAAGGCAATGATCGAGGGACATGTTCGGATGGGATAACATCTCTCGATGATAGCCGAGGGACATGTACCGCGGTAAGGCAATGATCGAGGGACATGTTCGGATGGGATAACATCTCTCGATGATAGCCGAGGGACATGTACCGCGGTAAGGCAATGATCAAGGGACATGTTCGGATGGGATAACATCCCTTGATGATTGCCGAGGGACATGTACCGCGGTAAGGCAATGATCGAGGGACATGTTCGGATGGGATAACGTCCCTCGATCATAGCCGAGGGACATGTACCGCGGTAAAGCAATGATCGAGGGACAAGTTCGGATGGGATAACATCTCTCGAAGATAGCCGAGGGACATGTACTGCGGTAAGGCAATGATCGAGGGACATGTTCGAATGGGATAACATCTCTCGATGATAGCCAAGGGACATATACCGCGGTAATAAATGATCAAGGGACATATTCGGATGGGATAACATCTCTCGATGATAGCCGAGGAACATGTACCGCGGTAAGGACTTGATCGAGGGACATTTTCGGATGGGATAACATCTCTCGATGATAGCCGAGGGACATGTACCGCGGTAAGGCAATGATCGAGGGACATGTTCGGATGGGATAACATCCCTCGATGATAGCCGAGGGACATTGTACCGCGGTAAGGCAATGATCGAGGTTCAAGTTCGGATGGGATAACATCCCTCGATCATAGCCGAGGGACATGTACCGCGGTAAGGCAATGATCGAGGGACATGTTCGGATGGGATAACATCTCTTAATGATAGTCGAGGGACATGTACCGCAGTAAGGCAATGATCGAGGGACATGTTCGGATGGGATAACATCTCTCAATGATAGTCGAGGGACATGTACCGCGGTAAGGCAATGATCGAGGGACATGTTCGGATGGGATAACATCCCTCGATGATAGCCGAGGGACATGTACCGCGGTAAGGCAATGATCGAGGGACATGTTCGGATGGGATAACATCCCTCGATCATAGCCGAGGGACATGTACCGCGGTAAGGCAATGATCAAGGGACATGTTCGGATGGGATAACATCCCTCGATGATAGCCGAGGGACATGTACCGCGGTAAGGCAATGATCGAGGGACATGTTCGGATGGGATAACATCCCTCGATCATAGCCGAGGGACATGTACCGCGGTAAGGCAAGGATCGAGGGACATGTTCGGATGGGATAACATCTCTCGATCATAGCTGAGGGACATGTACCGCGGCAGGCAATGATCGAGGGACATGTTCGGATTGAATAACATCTCTCGATGATAGCCGAGGGACATGTACCGCGGTAAGGCAATGATCGAGGGACATGTTCGGATGGGATAACATCCCTTGATCATAGCCGAGGGATATGTACCGCGGTAAGGCAATGATCGAGGGCCATGTTCGGATGGGATAACATCTCTCGATGATAGCCGAGGGACATGTACCGCAGTAAGGCAATGATCGAGGGACATGTTCGGATGGGATAACATCTCTCGATGATAGCCGAAGGACATGTACCGCGGTAAGGCATTGATCGAGGGACATGTTCGGATGGGATAACATCCCTCGATCATAGCCGAGGGACAAGTATCGCGGTAAGGCAATGACCGAGGGACATGTTCGGATGGGATAACATCCCTTGATCATAGCCGAGGGACATGTACCGCGGTAAGGCAATGATCGAGGGCCATGTTCGGATGGGATAACATCTCTCGATGATAGCCGAGGGACATGTACCGCGGTAAGGCATTGATCGAGGGACATGTTCGGATGGGATAACATCCCTCGATCATAGCCGAGGGACATGTACCGTGGTAAGGCAAGGATTGAGGGACATGTTCGCATTGGATAACATCTCTCGATGATAGCCGAGGGACATGTACCGCGGTAAGGCAATGATCGACGGACATGTTTGAATGGGATAACATCCATCGATGATAGCCGAGGTACATGTACCGTGGTAAGGCAACGATCGAGGGACTTGTTCGGATTGGATAACATCTCTCGATGATAGTCGAGGGTCATGTACCGCGGTAAGGCAATGATCGAGGGACATGTTCGGATGGGATAACATCTCTCGATGATAGCCGAGGGACATGTACCGCGGTAAGGCAATGAACGAGGGACATGTTCGGATGGGATAACATCTCTCGATGATAGCCGAGGGACATGTACCGCGGTAAGGCAATGAACGAGGGACATGTTCGGATGGGATAACATCCCTCGATGATAGCCGAGGGACATGTACCGCGGTAAGGCAATGATCGTGGGACATGTTCGGATGGGATAACATCTCTCTATCATAGCCGAGGGATATGTACTGCAGTAAGGCAATGATCGAGGGACATGTTCGGATGGGATAACATCTCTCGATGATAGCCGAGGGACATGTACTGCGGTAAGGCAATGATCGAGGGATATGTTTCGGATGGGATAACATCTCTCGATGATAGCCGAGGGACATATACCGCGGTAAGACAATGATCAAGGGACATGTTCGGATGGGATAACATCTCTCGATGATAGCCGAGGAACATGTACCGCGGTAAGGCAATGATCGAGGGACATGTTCGGATGGGATAACATCTCTCAATGATAGTCGAGGGACATGTACCGCGGTAAGGCAATGATCGAGGGACATGTTCGGATGGGATAACATCCCTCGATGATAGCCGAGGGACATGTACCGCGGTAAGGCAATGATCGAGGGACATGTTCGGATGGGATAACATCCCTCGATCATTGCCGAGGGACATGTACCGCGGTAAGGCAATGACCGAGGGACATGTTTGGATGGGATAACATCCCTCGATGATAGCCGAGGGACATGTACCGCAGTAAGGCAATGATCGAGGGACATGTTCGGATGGGATAACATCCCTCGATCATAGCCGAGGGACATGTACCGCGGTAAGGCAATGATCGAGGGACATGTTCGGATGGGATAACATCCCTCGATGATAGCCGAGGGACATGTACCGCGGTAAGGCAATTATCGAGGGACATGTTCGGATGGGATAACATCCCTCGATCATAGCCGAGGGACATGTACCGCGGTAAGGCAAGGATCGAGGGACATGTTCGGATGGGATAACATCTCTCGATCATAGCTGAGGGACATGTACCGCGGTAAGGCAATGATCGAGGGACATGTTCGGATTGAATAACATCTCTCGATGATAGCCGAGGGACATGTACCGCGGTAAGGCAATGATCGAGGGACATGTTCGGATGGGATCACATCCCTTGATCATAGCCGAGGGATATGTACCGCGGCAAGGCAATGATCGAGGGCCATGTTCGGATGGGATAACATCTCTCGATGATAGCCGAGGGACATGTACCGCGGTAAGGCAATAATCGAGGGACATGTTCGGATGGGATAACATCTCTCGATGATAGCCGAGGAACATGTACCGCGGTAAGGCAATGATCGAGGGACATGTTCGGATGGGATAACATCTCTCAATGATAGTCGAGGGACATGTACCGCGGTAAGGCAATGATCGAGGGACATGTTCGGATGGGATAACATCCCTCGATGATAGCCGAGGGACATTGTACCGCGGTAAGGCAATGATCGAGGTTCAAGTTCGGATGGGATAACATCCCTCGATCATAGCCGAGGGACATGTACCGCGGTAAGGCAATGATCGAGGGACATGTTCGGATGGGATAACATCTCTTAATGATAGTCGAGGGACATGTACCGCAGTAAGGCAATGATCGAGGGACATGTTCGGATGGGATAACATCTCTCAATGATAGTCGAGGGACATGTACCGCGGTAAGGCAATGATCGAGGGACATGTTCGGATGGGATAACATCCCTCGATGATAGCCGAGGGACATGTACCGCGGTAAGGCAATGATCGAGGGACATGTTCGGATGGGATAACATCCCTCGATCATAGCCGAGGGACATGTACCGCGGTAAGGCAATGATCAAGGGACATGTTCGGATGGGATAACATCCCTCGATGATAGCCGAGGGACATGTACCGCGGTAAGGCAATGATCGAGGGACATGTTCGGATGGGATAACATCCCTCGATCATAGCCGAGGGACATGTACCGCGGTAAGGCAAGGATCGAGGGACATGTTCGGATGGGATAACATCTCTCGATCATAGCTGAGGGACATGTACCGCGGTAAGGCAATGATCGAGGGACATGTTCGGATTGAATAACATCTCTCGATGATAGCCGAGGGACATGTACCGCGGTAAGGCAATGATCGAGGGACATGTTCGGATGGGATAACATCCCTTGATCATAGCCGAGGGATATGTACCGCGGTAAGGCAATGATCGAGGGCCATGTTCGGATGGGATAACATCTCTCGATGATAGCCGAGGGACATGTACCGCAGTAAGGCAATGATCGAGGGACATGTTCGGATGGGATAACATCTCTCGATGATAGCCGAAGGACATGTACCGCGGTAAGGCATTGATCGAGGGACATGTTCGGATGGGATAACATCCCTCGATCATAGCCGAGGGACAAGTACCGCGGTAAGGCAATGACCGAGGGACATGTTCGGATGGGATAACATCCCTTGATCATAGCCGAGGGACATGTACCGCGGTAAGGCAATGATCGAGGGCCATGTTCGGATGGGATAACATCTCTCGATGATAGCCGAGGGACATGTACCGCGGTAAGGCATTGATCGAGGGACATGTTCGGATGGGATAACATCCCTCGATCATAGCCGAGGGACATGTACCGTGGTAAGGCAAGGATTGAGGGACATGTTCGGATGGGATAACATCTCTCGATGATAGCCGAGGGACATGTACCGCGGTAAGGCAATGATCGACGGACATGTTTGAATGGGATAACATCCATCGATGATAGCCGAGGTACATGTACCGTGGTAAGGCAACGATCGAGGGACTTGTTCGGATTGGATAACATCTCTCGATGATAGTCGAGGGTCATGTACCGCGGTAAGGCAATGATCGAGGGACATGTTCGGATGGAATAACATCTCTCGATGATAGCCGAGGGACATGTACCGCGGTAAGGCAATGAACGAGGGACATGTTCGGATGGGATAACATCCCTCGATGATAGCCGAGGGACATGTACCGCGGTAAGGCAATGATCGTGGGACATGTTCGGATGGGATAACATCCCTCGATCATAGCCGAGGGACATGTACCGCATTAAGGCAATGATCGAGGGACATGTTCGGATGGGATAACATCTCTCGATGATAGCCGAGGGACATGTACCGCGGTAAGGCAATGAATGAGGGACATGTTCGGATGGGATAACATCCCTCGATGATAGCCGAGGGACATGTACCGCGGTAAGGCAATGATCGTGGGACATGTTCGGATGGGATAACATCTCTCTATCATAGCCGAGGGATATGTACTGCAGTAAGGCAATGATCGAGGGACATGTTCGGATGGGATAACATCTCTCGATGATAGCCGAGGGACATGTACTGCGGTAAGGCAATGATCGAGGGATATGTTCGGATGGGATAACATCTCTCGATGATAGCCGAGGGACATATACCGCGGTAAGACAATGATCAAGGGACATGTTCGGATGGGATAACATCTCTCGATGATAGCCGAGGAACATGTACCGCGGTAAGGCAATGATCGAGGGACATGTTCGGATGGGATAACATCTCTCAATGATAGTCGAGGGACATGTACCGCGGTAAGGCAATGATCGAGGGACATGTTCGGATGGGATAACATCCCTCGATGATAGCCGAGGGACATGTACCGCGGTAAGGCAATGATCGAGGGACATGTTCGGATGGGATAACATCCCTCGATCATTGCCGAGGGACATGTACCGCGGTAAGGCAATGACCGAGGGACATGTTCGGATGGGATAACATCCCTCGATGATAGCCGAGGGACATGTACCGCAGTAAGGCAATGATCGAGGGACATGTTCGGATGGATAACATCCCTCGATCATAGCCGAGGGACATGTACCGCGGTAAGGCAATGATCGAGGGACATGTTCGGATGGGATAACATCCCTCGATGATAGCCGAGGGACATGTACCGCGGTAAGGCAATTATCGAGGGACATGTTCGGATGGGATAACATCCCTCGATCATAGCCGAGGGACATGTACCGCGGTAAGGCAAGGATCGAGGGACATGTTCGGATGGGATAACATCTCTCGATCATAGCTGAGGGACATGTACCGCGGTAAGGCAATGATCGAGGGACATGTTCGGATTGAATAACATCTCTCGATGATAGCCGAGGGACATGTACCGCGGTAAGGCAATGATCGAGGGACATGTTCGGATGGGATCACATCCCTTGATCATAGCCGAGGGATATGTACCGCGGCAAGGCAATGATCGAGGGCCATGTTCGGATGGGATAACATCTCTCGATGATAGCCTAGGGACATGTACCGCGGTAAGGCAATGATCGAGGGACATGTTCGGATGGGATAACATCTCTCGATGATAGCCGAAGGACATGTACCGCGGTAAGGCATTGATCGAGGGACATGTTCGGATGGGATAACATCCCTCGATCATAGCCGAGGGACAAGTACCGCGGTAAGGCAATGATCGAGGGACATGTTCGGATTGAATAACATCTCTCGATGATAGCCGAGGGACATGTACCGCGGTAAGGCAATGATCGAGGGACATGTTCGGATGGGATAACATCTCTCGATGATAGCCGAAGGACATGTACCGCGGTAAGGCATTGATCGAGGGACATGTTCGGATGGGATAACATCTCTCGATCATAGCTGAGGGACATGTACCGCGGTAAGGCAATGATCGAGGGACATGTTCGGATTGAATAACATCTCTCGATGATAGCCGAGGGACATGTACCGCGGTAAGGCAATGATCGAGGGACATGTTCGGATGGGATCACATCCCTTGATCATAGCCGAGGGATATGTACCGCGGCAAGGCAATGATCGAGGGCCATGTTCGGATGGGATAACATCTCTCGATGATAGCCTAGGGACATGTACCGCGGTAAGGCAATGATCGAGGGACATGTTCGGATGGGATAACATCTCTCGATGATAGCCGAAGGACATGTACCGCGGTAAGGCATTGATCGAGGGACATGTTCGGATGGGATAACATCCCTCGATGATAGCCGAGGGACATGTACCGCGGTAAGGCAATGATCGAGGGACATGTTCGGATGGGATAACATCCCTCGATCATAGCCGAGGGACATGTACCGCGGTAAGGCAAGGATCGAGGGACATGTTCGGATGGGATAACATCTCTCGATCATAGCTGAGGGACATGTACCGCGGTAAGGCAATGATCGAGGGACATGTTCGGATTGAATAACATCTCTCGATGATAGCCGAGGGACATGTACCGCGGTAAGGCAATGATCGAGGGACATGTTCGGATGGGATAACATCCCTTGATCATAGCCGAGGGATATGTACCGCGGTAAGGCAATGATCGAGGGCCATGTTCGGATGGGATAACATCTCTCGATGATAGCCGAGGGACATGTACCGCAGTAAGGCAATGATCGAGGGACATGTTCGGATGGGATAACATCTCTCGATGATAGCCGAAGGACATGTACCGCGGTAAGGCATTGATCGAGGGACATGTTCGGATGGGATAACATCCCTCGATCATAGCCGAGGGACAAGTACCGCGGTAAGGCAATGACCGAGGGACATGTTCGGATGGGATAACATCCCTTGATCATAGCCGAGGGACATGTACCGCGGTAAGGCAATGATCGAGGGCCATGTTCGGATGGGATAACATCTCTCGATGATAGCCGAGGGACATGTACCGCGGTAAGGCATTGATCGAGGGACATGTTCGGATGGGATAACATCCCTCGATCATAGCCGAGGGACATGTACCGTGGTAAGGCAAGGATTGAGGGACATGTTCGGATGGGATAACATCTCTCGATGATAGCCGAGGGACATGTACCGCGGTAAGGCAATGATCGACGGACATGTTTGAATGGGATAACATCCATCGATGATAGCCGAGGTACATGTACCGTGGTAAGGCAACGATCGAGGGACTTGTTCGGATTGGATAACATCTCTCGATGATAGTCGAGGGTCATGTACCGCGGTAAGGCAATGATCGGGACATGTTCGGATGGAATAACATCTCTCGATGATAGCCGAGGGACATGTACCGCGGTAAGGCAATGAACGAGGGACATGTTCGGATGGGATAACATCCCTCGATGATAGCCGAGGGACATGTACCGCGGTAAGGCAATGATCGTGGGACATGTTCGGATGGGATAACATCCCTCGATCATAGCCGAGGGACATGTACCGCATTAAGGCAATGATCGAGGGACATGTTCGGATGGGATAACATCTCTCGATGATAGCCGAGGGACATGTACCGCGGTAAGGCAATGAATGAGGGACATGTTCGGATGGGATAACATCCCTCGATGATAGCCGAGGGACATGTACCGCGGTAAGGCAATGATCGTGGGACATGTTCGGATGGGATAACATCTCTCTATCATAGCCGAGGGATATGTACTGCAGTAAGGCAATGATCGAGGGACATGTTCGGATGGGATAACATCTCTCGATGATAGCCGAGGGACATGTACTGCGGTAAGGCAATGATCGAGGGATATGTTCGGATGGGATAACATCTCTCGATGATAGCCGAGGGACATATACCGCGGTAAGACAATGATCAAGGGACATGTTCGGATGGGATAACATCTCTCGATGATAGCCGAGGAACATGTACCGCGGTAAGGCAATGATCGAGGGACATGTTCGGATGGGATAACATCTCTCAATGATAGTCGAGGGACATGTACCGCGGTAAGGCAATGATCGAGGGACATGTTCGGATGGGATAACATCCCTCGATGATAGCCGAGGGACATGTACCGCGGTAAGGCAATGATCGAGGGACATGTTCGGATGGGATAACATCCCTCGATCATTGCCGAGGGACATGTACCGCGGTAAGGCAATGACCGAGGGACATGTTCGGATGGGATAACATCCCTCGATGATAGCCGAGGGACATGTACCGCAGTAAGGCAATGATCGAGGGACATGTTCGGATGGGATAACATCCCTCGATCATAGCCGAGGGACATGTACCGCGGTAAGGCAATGATCGAGGGACATGTTCGGATGGGATAACATCCCTCGATGATAGCCGAGGGACATGTACCGCGGTAAGGCAATTATCGAGGGACATGTTCGGATGGGATAAACATCCCTCGATCATAGCCGAGGGACATGTACCGCGGTAAGGCAAGGATCGAGGGACATGTTCGGATGGGATAACATCTCTCGATCATAGCTGAGGGACATGTACCGCGGTAAGGCAATGATCGAGGGACATGTTCGGATTGAATAACATCTCTCGATGATAGCCGAGGGACATGTACCGCGGTAAGGCAATGATCGAGGGACATGTTCGGATGGGATCACATCCCTTGATCATAGCCGAGGGATATGTACCGCGGCAAGGCAATGATCGAGGGCCATGTTCGGATGGGATAACATCTCTCGATGATAGCCTAGGGACATGTACCGCGGTAAGGCAATGATCGAGGGACATGTTCGGATGGGATAACATCTCTCGATGATAGCCGAAGGACATGTACCGCGGTAAGGCATTGATCGAGGGACATGTTCGGATGGGATAACATCCCTCGATCATAGCCGAGGGACAAGTACCGCGGTAAGGCAATGACCGAGGGACATGTTCGGATGGGATAACATCCCTTGATCATAGCTGAGGGACATGTACCGCGGTAAGGCAATGATCGAGGGCCATGTTCGGATGGGATAACATCTCTCGATGATAGCCGAGGGACATGTACCGCGGTAAGGCAATGATCGAGGGACATGTTCGGATGGGATAACATCCCTCGATCATAGCCGAGGGACATGTACCGCGGTAAGGCAAGGATCGAGGGACATGTTCGGATGGGATAACATCTCTCGATGATAGCCGAGGGACATGTACCGCGGTAAGGCAATGATCGACAGACATGTTTGAATGGGATAACATCCATCGATGATAGCCGAGGTACATGTACCGTGGTAAGGCAACGATCGAGGGACTTGTTCGGATTGGATAACATCTCTCGATGATAGTCGTGGGTCATGTACCGCGGTAAGGCAATGATCGAGGGACATGTTCGGATGGAATAACATCTCTCGATGATAGCCGAGGGACATGTACCGCGGTAAGGCATTGATCGAGGGACATGTTCGGATGGGATAACATCCCTCGATCATAGCCGAGGGACATGTACCGTGGTAAGGCAAGGATTGAGGGACATGTTCGGATGGGATAACATCTCTCGATGATAGCCGAGGGACATGTACCGCGGTAAGGCAATGATCGACGGACATGTTTGAATGGGATAACATCCATCGATGATAGCCGAGGTACATGTACCGTGGTAAGGCAACGATCGAGGGACTTGTTCGGATTGGATAACATCTCTCGATGATAGTCGAGGGTCATGTACCGCGGTAAGGCAATGATCGAGGGACATGTTCGGATGGAATAACATCTCTCGATGATAGCCGAGGGACATGTACCGCGGTAAGGCAATGAACGAGGGACATGTTCGGATGGGATAACATCCCTCGATGATAGCCGAGGGACATGTACCGCGGTAAGGCAATGATCGTGGGACATGTTCGGATGGGATAACATCCCTCGATCATAGCCGAGGGACATGTACCGCATTAAGGCAATGATCGAGGGACATGTTCGGATGGGATAACATCTCTCGATGATAGCCGAGGGACATGTACCGCGGTAAGGCAATGAATGAGGGACATGTTCGGATGGGATAACATCCCTCGATGATAGCCGAGGGACATGTACCGCGGTAAGGCAATGATCGTGGGACATGTTCGGATGGGATAACATCTCTCTATCATAGCCGAGGGATATGTACTGCAGTAAGGCAATGATCGAGGGACATGTTCGGATGGGATAACATCTCTCGATGATAGCCGAGGGACATGTACTGCGGTAAGGCAATGATCGAGGGATATGTTCGGATGGGATAACATCTCTCGATGATAGCCGAGGGACATATACCGCGGTAAGGCAATGATCAAGGGACATGTTTCGGATGGGATAACATCTCTCGATGATAGCCGAGGAACATGTACCGCGGTAAGGCAATGATCGAGGGACATGTTCGGATGGGATAACATCTCTCAATGATAGTCGAGGGACATGTACCGCGGTAAGGCAATGATCGAGGGACATGTTCGGATGGGATAACATCCCTCGATGATAGCCGAGGGACATGTACCGCGGTAAGGCAATGATCGAGGGACATGTTCGGATGGGATAACATCCCTCGATCATTGCCGAGGGACATGTACCGCGGTAAGGCAATGATCGAGGGACATGTTCGGATGGGATAACATCCCTCGATGATAGCCGAGGGACATGTACCGCAGTAAGGCAATGATCGAGGGACATGTTCGGATGGGATAACATCCCTCGATCATAGCCGAGGGACATGTACCGCGGTAAGGCAATGATCGAGGGACATGTTCGGATGGGATAACATCCCTCGATGATAGCCGAGGGACATGTACCGCGGTAAGGCAATTATCGAGGGACATGTTCGGATGGGATAACATCCCTCGATCATAGCCGAGGGACATGTACCGCGGTAAGGCAAGGATCGAGGGACATGTTCGGATGGGATAACATCTCTCGATCATAGCTGAGGGACATGTACCGCGGTAAGGCAATGATCGAGGGACATGTTCGGATTGAATAACATCTCTCGATGATAGCCGAGGGACATGTACCGCGGTAAGGCAATGATCGAGGGACATGTTCGGATGGGATCACATCCCTTGATCATAGCCGAGGGATATGTACCGCGGCAAGGCAATGATCGAGGGCATGTTCGGATGGGATAACATCTCTCGATGATAGCCGAGGGACATGTACCGCGGTAAGGCAATGATCGAGGGACATGTTTCGGATGGGATAACATCTCTCGATGATAGCCGAAGGACATGTACCGCGGTAAGGCATTGATCGAGGGACATGTTCGGATGGGATAACATCCCTCGATCATAGCCGAGGGACAAGTACCGCGGTAAGGCAATGACCGAGGGACATGTTCGGATGGGATAACATCCCTTGATCATAGCTAAGGGACATGTACCGCGGTAAGGCAATGATCGAGGGCCATGTTCGGATGGGATAACATCTCTCGATGATAGCCGAGGGACATGTACCGCGGTAAGGCAATGATCGAGGGACATGTTCGGATGGGATAACATCCCTCGATCATAGCCGAGGGACATGTACCGTGGTAAGGCAAGGATCGAGGGACATGTTCGGATGGGATAACATCTCTCGATGATAGCCGAGGGACATGTACCGCGGTAAGGCAATGATCGACGGACATGTTTGAATGGGATAACATCCATCGATGATAGCCGAGGTACATGTACCGTGGTAAGGCAACGATCGAGGGACTTGTTCGGATTGGATAACATCTCTCGATGATAGTCGAGGGTCATGTACCGCGGTAAGGCAATGATCGAGGGACATGTTCGGATGGAATAACATCTCTCGATGATAGCCGAGGGACATGTACCGCGGTAAGGCAATGAACGAGGGACATGTTCGGATGGGATAACATCCCTCGATGATAGCCGAGGGACATGTACCGCGGTAAGGCAATGATCGTGGGACATGTTCGGATGGGATAACATCCCTCGATCATAACCGAGGGACATGTACCGCATTAAGGCAATGATCGAGGGACATGTTCGGATGGGATAACATCTCTCGATGATAGCCGAGGGACATGTACCGCGGTAAGGCAATGAACGAGGGACATGTTCGGATGGGATAACATCCCTCGATGATAGCCGAGGGACATGTACCGCGGTAAGGCAATGATCGTGGGACATGTTCGGATGGGATAACATCTCTCTATCATAGCCGAGGGATATGTACTGCAGTAAGGCAATGATCGAGGGACATGTTCGGATGGGATAACATCTCTCGATGATAGCCGAGGGACATGTACTGCGGTAAGGCAATGATCGAGGGATATGTTCGGATGGGATAACATCTCTCGATGATAGCCGAGGGACATATACCGCGGTAAGACAATGATCAAGGGACATGTTCGGATGGGATAACATCTCTCGATGATAGCCGAGGAACATGTACCGCGGTAAGGCAATGATCGAGGGACATGTTCGGATGGGATAACATCTCTCAATGATAGTCGAGGGACATGTACCGCGGTAAGGCAATGATCGAGGGACATGTTCGGATGGGATAACATCCCTCAATGATAGCCGAGGGACATGTACCGCGGTAAGGCAATGATCGAGGGACATGTTCGGATGGGATAACATCCCTCGATCATAGCCGAGGGACATGTACCGCGGTAAGGCAATGACCGAGGGACATGTTCGGATGGGATAACATCCCTCGATGATAGCCGAGGGACATGTACCGCGGTAAGGCAATGATCGAGGGACATGTTCGGATGGGATAACATCCCTCGATCATAGCCGAGGGACATGTACCGCGGTAAGGCAAAAATTGATCGAGGGACATGTTCGGATGGGATAACATCTCTCGATCATAGCTGAAGGACATGTACCGCGGTAAGGCAATGATCTAGGGACCATGTTCGGATTGGAATAACATCTCTCGATGATAAACCGAGGGGACAAGTACCGAGGTAAGGCAATGATCAAGGGACATGTTCGGTGATGGGATAACATCTCCTCGATGATAGCTGAGGGACCCTGTACCTGCGGTAAGGCAATGATCGAGGGACCCCTGTTCGGATGGGATAACATCCCTCGATCAGTCCGAGGGACATGTACCGTAGTAAGGCAATGATCGAGGGACATGTTCGTGATGGGATAACATCTCTCTTGATGATAGCCGAGGGACATATACCCGTTTGCGGTAAGGCAATGATCGAGGGGCATGTTTCGGACTAGGGATAACATCCGCTCGATGATAGCCGAGGGACATGTACCGCGGTAAGGCAATGTGATCGAGGGAACAATGTTTCGTAGTGGGATAACATCCCCTCGATCCATAGCCGAGTAACTGTACCCCTAACCGCTTTAAGGCAAGGATCGGGGGACATGTTCGAATGGTATAAACATCCCTCGATCATAGACGGGTGACATGTACCGTTTTTTTTGCGGTAAGGCACTGAATCGTGGGACATGTTTCGTATGGGAATAACATTTCTCGTAATGATAGCCGAGGAATATGTACCGCGGTAAGGCAATGATCGAGGGAACATGTACGGATAGGAATAAACATCTCTCGATGATAGCCGAGGGACATGTACCGCGTGATGGACGAATGATCCGGGGACCATGTTTGGGTGGGATACCATCGCCTGGATGATAGCCGAGGGACATGTACAGCGGTAAAAGCATATGATCGAGGGACATGTTCAGATGGGATAACATCTCTCGAGGATATTCTTGGTAGACATGTTAACACGCGGTAAGAGCAATGATTAAGGGACATGTTTACGGATGGGATAAAATCTCTCGATGATAGCTGAGGGACATGTAACCCCATTAGCGTAAGGAAATGATCGTGTAGGGACATGTTTCGTATGGGATTAACAAGCTTCTCTGATGTATAAGCCGATGGATATTTTCTTTTTTTTTGCGTAAGGCAGATGATCGAGGGGACATGGTTTTCGGATGGGATAACATCCCTCGATTATATCCTGCGGTACATGTACCGCGTTAAGCAATGATCGAGTGGCATGTTCTGATGGGAATACATCTCTTGATGATAGCCGAGGACATGTACCGAGGTAGGCAATGATCGGGGACATGTTCGGATGGGATAACCTCTCTCGATATAGCGAGGTACATGTACTGCGGTTAAGGCAATGATCAAGGGACATGTTCGGATGTTATAACATCCTCGATGAATAGCCGAGGGACATGTCCGCGGTAAGCATGATCAAGGGACATGTTCGGATGGGATACCTCCTCGATGATAGCCGAGGGACATGTACCGCGGTAAGGCAATGATCGAGGGACATGTTCGGATGGGATAACATCCCTCGATGATAGCCGAGGGACATGTACCGCGGTAAGGCAATGATCGAGGGACATGTTCGGATGGGATAACATCTCTCGATGATAGCCGAGGGACATGTACCGCGGTAAGGCAATGATCGAGGGACATGTTCGGATGGGATAACATCCTCGATGATAGCCGAGGGACATGTACCGCGGTAAGGCAATGATCGAGGGACATGTTCGGATGGGATAACATCTCTCGATGATAGCCGAGGGACATGTACCGCGGTAAGGCAATGATCGAGGGACATGTTCGGATGGGATAACATCTCTCGATGATAGCCGAGGGACATGTACCGCGGTAAGGCAATGATCGAGGGACATGTTCGGATGGGATAACATCCCTCGATGATAGCCGAGGGACATGTACCGCGGTAAGGCAATGATCGAGGGACATGTTCGGATGGGATAACATCTCTCGATGATAGCCGAGGGACATGTACCGCGGTAAGGCAATGATCGAGGGACATGTTCGGATGGGATAACATCTCTCGATGATAGCCGAGGGACATGTACCGCGGTAAGGCAATGATCGAGGGACATGTTCGGATGGGATAACATCCCTCGATGATAGCCGAGGGACATGTACCGCGGTAAGGCAATGATCGAGGGACATGTTCGGATGGGATAACATCTCTCGATGATAGCCGAGGGACATGTACCGCGGTAAGGCAATGATCGAGGGACATGTTCGGATGGGATAACATCTCTCGATGATAGCCGAGGGACATGTACCGCGGTAAGGCAATGATCGAGGGACATGTTCGGATGGGATAACATCTCTCGATGATAGCCGAGGGACATGTACCGCGGTAAGGCAATGATCGAGGGACATGTTCGGATGGGATAACATCTCTCGATGATAGCCGAGGGACATGTACCGCGGTAAGGCAATGATCGAGGGACATGTTCGGATGGGATAACATCTCTCGATGATAGCCGAGGGACATGTACCGCGGTAAGGCAATGATCGAGGGACATGTTCGGATGGGATAACATCCCTCGATGATAGCCGAGGGACATGTACCGCGGTAAGGCAATGATCGAGGGACATGTTCGGATGGGATAACATCCCTCGATGATAGCCGAGGGACATGTACCGCGGTAAGGCAATGATCGAGGGACATGTTCGGATGGGATAACATCCCTCGATGATAGCCGAGGGACATGTACCGCGGTAAGGCAATGATCGAGGGACATGTTCGGATGGGATAACATCCCTCGATGATAGCCGAGGGACATGTACCGCGGTAAGGCAATGATCGAGGGACATGTTCGGATGGGATAACATCTCTCGATGATAGCCGAGGGACATGTACCGCGGTAAGGCAATGATCGAGGGACATGTTCGGATGGGATAACATCTCTCGATGATAGCCGAGGGACATGTACCGCGGTAAGGCAATGATCGAGGGACATGTTCGGATGGGATAACATCTCTCGATGATAGCCGAGGGACATGTACCGCGGTAAGGCAATGATCGAGGGACATGTTCGGATGGGATAACATCTCTCGATGATAGCCGAGGGACATGTACCGCGGTAAGGCAATGATCGAGGGACATGTTCGGATGGGATAACATCCTCGATGATAGCCGAGGGACATGTACCGCGGTAAGGCAATGATCGAGGGACATGTTCGGATGGGATAACATCCCTCGATGATAGCCGAGGGACATGTACCGCGGTAAGGCAATGATCGAGGGACATGTTCGGATGGGATAACATCTCTCGATGATAGCCGAGGGACATGTACCGCGGTAAGGCAATGATCGAGGGACATGTTCGGATGGGATAACATCCTCGATGATAGCCGAGGGACATGTACCGCGGTAAGGCAATGATCGAGGGACATGTTCGGATGGGATAACATCTCTCGATGATAGCCGAGGGACATGTACCGCGGTAAGGCAATGATCGAGGGACATGTTCGGATGGGATAACATCCCTCGATGATAGCCGAGGGACATGTACCGCGGTAAGGCAATGATCGAGGGACATGTTCGGATGGGATAACATCTCTCGATGATAGCCGAGGGACATGTACCGCGGTAAGGCAATGATCGAGGGACATGTTCGGATGGGATAACATCTCTCGATGATAGCCGAGGGACATGTACCGCGGTAAGGCAATGATCGAGGGACATGTTCGGATGGGATAACATCTCTCGATGATAGCCGAGGGACATGTACCGCGGTAAGGCAATGATCGAGGGACATGTTCGGATGGGATAACATCTCTCGATGATAGCCGAGGGACATGTACCGCGGTAAGGCAATGATCGAGGGACATGTTCGGATGGGATAACATCCCTCGATGATAGCCGAGGGACATGTACCGCGGTAAGGCAATGATCGAGGGACATGTTCGGATGGGATAACATCTCTCGATGATAGCCGAGGGACATGTACCGCGGTAAGGCAATGATCGAGGGACATGTTCGGATGGGATAACATCTCTCGATGATAGCCGAGGGACATGTACCGCGGTAAGGCAATGATCGAGGGACATGTTCGGATGGGATAACATCCCTCGATGATAGCCGAGGGACATGTACCGCGGTAAGGCAATGATCGAGGGACATGTTCGGATGGGATAACATCTCTCGATGATAGCCGAGGGACATGTACCGCGGTAAGGCAATGATCGAGGGACATGTTCGGATGGGATAACATCTCTCGATGATAGCCGAGGGACATGTACCGCGGTAAGGCAATGATCGAGGGACATGTTCGGATGGGATAACATCTCTCGATGATAGCCGAGGGACATGTACCGCGGTAAGGCAATGATCGAGGGACATGTTCGGATGGGATAACATCTCTCGATGATAGCCGAGGGACATGTACCGCGGTAAGGCAATGATCGAGGGACATGTTCGGATGGGATAACATCTCTCGATGATAGCCGAGGGACATGTACCGCGGTAAGGCAATGATCGAGGGACATGTTCGGATGGGATAACATCTCTCGATGATAGCCGAGGGACATGTACCGCGGTAAGGCAATGATCGAGGGACATGTTCGGATGGGATAACATCCCTCGATGATAGCCGAGGGACATGTACCGCGGTAAGGCAATGATCGAGGGACATGTTCGGATGGGATAACATCCTCGATGATAGCCGAGGGACATGTACCGCGGTAAGGCAATGATCGAGGGACATGTTCGGATGGGATAACATCTCTCGATGATAGCCGAGGGACATGTACCGCGGTAAGGCAATGATCGAGGGACATGTTCGGATGGGATAACATCTCTCGATGATAGCCGAGGGACATGTACCGCGGTAAGGCAATGATCGAGGGACATGTTCGGATGGGATAACATCCCTCGATGATAGCCGAGGGACATGTACCGCGGTAAGGCAATGATCGAGGGACATGTTCGGATGGGATAACATCTCTCGATGATAGCCGAGGGACATGTACCGCGGTAAGGCAATGATCGAGGGACATGTTCGGATGGGATAACATCTCTCGATGATAGCCGAGGGACATGTACCGCGGTAAGGCAATGATCGAGGGACATGTTCGGATGGGATAACATCTCTCGATGATAGCCGAGGGACATGTACCGCGGTAAGGCAATGATCGAGGGACATGTTCGGATGGGATAACATCCCTCGATGATAGCCGAGGGACATGTACCGCGGTAAGGCAATGATCGAGGGACATGTTCGGATGGGATAACATCTCTCGATGATAGCCGAGGGACATGTACCGCGGTAAGGCAATGATCGAGGGACATGTTCGGATGGGATAACATCTCTCGATGATAGCCGAGGGACATGTACCGCGGTAAGGCAATGATCGAGGGACATGTTCGGATGGGATAACATCCCTCGATGATAGCCGAGGGACATGTACCGCGGTAAGGCAATGATCGAGGGACATGTTCGGATGGGATAACATCTCTCGATGATAGCCGAGGGACATGTACCGCGGTAAGGCAATGATCGAGGGACATGTTCGGATGGGATAACATCTCTCGATGATAGCCGAGGGACATGTACCGCGGTAAGGCAATGATCGAGGGACATGTTCGGATGGGATAACATCTCTCGATGATAGCCGAGGGACATGTACCGCGGTAAGGCAATGATCGAGGGACATGTTCGGATGGGATAACATCCTCGATGATAGCCGAGGGACATGTACCGCGGTAAGGCAATGATCGAGGGACATGTTCGGATGGGATAACATCCCTCGATGATAGCCGAGGGACATGTACCGCGGTAAGGCAATGATCGAGGGACATGTTCGGATGGGATAACATCTCTCGATGATAGCCGAGGGACATGTACCGCGGTAAGGCAATGATCGAGGGACATGTTCGGATGGGATAACATCTCTCGATGATAGCCGAGGGACATGTACCGCGGTAAGGCAATGATCGAGGGACATGTTCGGATGGGATAACATCTCTCGATGATAGCCGAGGGACATGTACCGCGGTAAGGCAATGATCGAGGGACATGTTCGGATGGGATAACATCTCTCGATGATAGCCGAGGGACATGTACCGCGGTAAGGCAATGATCGAGGGACATGTTCGGATGGGATAACATCCCTCGATGATAGCCGAGGGACATGTACCGCGGTAAGGCAATGATCGAGGGACATGTTCGGATGGGATAACATCTCTCGATGATAGCCGAGGGACATGTACCGCGGTAAGGCAATGATCGAGGGACATGTTCGGATGGGATAACATCTCTCGATGATAGCCGAGGGACATGTACCGCGGTAAGGCAATGATCGAGGGACATGTTCGGATGGGATAACATCCTCGATGATAGCCGAGGGACATGTACCGCGGTAAGGCAATGATCGAGGGACATGTTCGGATGGGATAACATCCCTCGATGATAGCCGAGGGACATGTACCGCGGTAAGGCAATGATCGAGGGACATGTTCGGATGGGATAACATCTCTCGATGATAGCCGAGGGACATGTACCGCGGTAAGGCAATGATCGAGGGACATGTTCGGATGGGATAACATCTCTCGATGATAGCCGAGGGACATGTACCGCGGTAAGGCAATGATCGAGGGACATGTTCGGATGGGATAACATCTCTCGATGATAGCCGAGGGACATGTACCGCGGTAAGGCAATGATCGAGGGACATGTTCGGATGGGATAACATCTCTCGATGATAGCCGAGGGACATGTACCGCGGTAAGGCAATGATCGAGGGACATGTTCGGATGGGATAACATCTCTCGATGATAGCCGAGGGACATGTACCGCGGTAAGGCAATGATCGAGGGACATGTTCGGATGGGATAACATCTCTCGATGATAGCCGAGGGACATGTACCGCGGTAAGGCAATGATCGAGGGACATGTTCGGATGGGATAACATCTCTCGATGATAGCCGAGGGACATGTACCGCGGTAAGGCAATGATCGAGGGACATGTTCGGATGGGATAACATCTCTCGATGATAGCCGAGGGACATGTACCGCGGTAAGGCAATGATCGAGGGACATGTTCGGATGGGATAACATCTCTCGATGATAGCCGAGGGACATGTACCGCGGTAAGGCAATGATCGAGGGACATGTTCGGATGGGATAACATCTCTCGATGATAGCCGAGGGACATGTACCGCGGTAAGGCAATGATCGAGGGACATGTTCGGATGGGATAACATCTCTCGATGATAGCCGAGGGACATGTACCGCGGTAAGGCAATGATCGAGGGACATGTTCGGATGGGATAACATCTCTCGATGATAGCCGAGGGACATGTACCGCGGTAAGGCAATGATCGAGGGACATGTTCGGATGGGATAACATCTCTCGATGATAGCCGAGGGACATGTACCGCGGTAAGGCAATGATCGAGGGACATGTTCGGATGGGATAACATCCTCGATGATAGCCGAGGGACATGTACCGCGGTAAGGCAATGATCGAGGGACATGTTCGGATGGGATAACATCTCTCGATGATAGCCGAGGGACATGTACCGCGGTAAGGCAATGATCGAGGGACATGTTCGGATGGGATAACATCTCTCGATGATAGCCGAGGGACATGTACCGCGGTAAGGCAATGATCGAGGGACATGTTCGGATGGGATAACATCCCTCGATGATAGCCGAGGGACATGTACCGCGGTAAGGCAATGATCGAGGGACATGTTCGGATGGGATAACATCCCTCGATGATAGCCGAGGGACATGTACCGCGGTAAGGCAATGATCGAGGGACATGTTCGGATGGGATAACATCTCTCGATGATAGCCGAGGGACATGTACCGCGGTAAGGCAATGATCGAGGGACATGTTCGGATGGGATAACATCTCTCGATGATAGCCGAGGGACATGTACCGCGGTAAGGCAATGATCGAGGGACATGTTCGGATGGGATAACATCCCTCGATGATAGCCGAGGGACATGTACCGCGGTAAGGCAATGATCGAGGGACATGTTCGGATGGGATAACATCTCTCGATGATAGCCGAGGGACATGTACCGCGGTAAGGCAATGATCGAGGGACATGTTCGGATGGGATAACATCTCTCGATGATAGCCGAGGGACATGTACCGCGGTAAGGCAATGATCGAGGGACATGTTCGGATGGGATAACATCTCTCGATGATAGCCGAGGGACATGTACCGCGGTAAGGCAATGATCGAGGGACATGTTCGGATGGGATAACATCTCTCGATGATAGCCGAGGGACATGTACCGCGGTAAGGCAATGATCGAGGGACATGTTCGGATGGGATAACATCTCTCGATGATAGCCGAGGGACATGTACCGCGGTAAGGCAATGATCGAGGGACATGTTCGGATGGGATAACATCTCTCGATGATAGCCGAGGGACATGTACCGCGGTAAGGCAATGATCGAGGGACATGTTCGGATGGGATAACATCTCTCGATGATAGCCGAGGGACATGTACCGCGGTAAGGCAATGATCGAGGGACATGTTCGGATGGGATAACATCTCTCGATGATAGCCGAGGGACATGTACCGCGGTAAGGCAATGATCGAGGGACATGTTCGGATGGGATAACATCCCTCGATGATAGCCGAGGGACATGTACCGCGGTAAGGCAATGATCGAGGGACATGTTCGGATGGGATAACATCTCTCGATGATAGCCGAGGGACATGTACCGCGGTAAGGCAATGATCGAGGGACATGTTCGGATGGGATAACATCTCTCGATGATAGCCGAGGGACATGTACCGCGGTAAGGCAATGATCGAGGGACATGTTCGGATGGGATAACATCTCTCGATGATAGCCGAGGGACATGTACCGCGGTAAGGCAATGATCGAGGGACATGTTCGGATGGGATAACATCCCTCGATGATAGCCGAGGGACATGTACCGCGGTAAGGCAATGATCGAGGGACATGTTCGGATGGGATAACATCTCTCGATGATAGCCGAGGGACATGTACCGCGGTAAGGCAATGATCGAGGGACATGTTCGGATGGGATAACATCCCTCGATGATAGCCGAGGGACATGTACCGCGGTAAGGCAATGATCGAGGGACATGTTCGGATGGGATAACATCTCTCGATGATAGCCGAGGGACATGTACCGCGGTAAGGCAATGATCGAGGGACATGTTCGGATGGGATAACATCTCTCGATGATAGCCGAGGGACATGTACCGCGGTAAGGCAATGATCGAGGGACATGTTCGGATGGGATAACATCCCTCGATGATAGCCGAGGGACATGTACCGCGGTAAGGCAATGATCGAGGGACATGTTCGGATGGGATAACATCTCTCGATGATAGCCGAGGGACATGTACCGCGGTAAGGCAATGATCGAGGGACATGTTCGGATGGGATAACATCTCTCGATGATAGCCGAGGGACATGTACCGCGGTAAGGCAATGATCGAGGGACATGTTCGGATGGGATAACATCTCTCGATGATAGCCGAGGGACATGTACCGCGGTAAGGCAATGATCGAGGGACATGTTCGGATGGGATAACATCTCTCGATGATAGCCGAGGGACATGTACCGCGGTAAGGCAATGATCGAGGGACATGTTCGGATGGGATAACATCCCTCGATGATAGCCGAGGGACATGTACCGCGGTAAGGCAATGATCGAGGGACATGTTCGGATGGGATAACATCTCTCGATGATAGCCGAGGGACATGTACCGCGGTAAGGCAATGATCGAGGGACATGTTCGGATGGGATAACATCTCTCGATGATAGCCGAGGGACATGTACCGCGGTAAGGCAATGATCGAGGGACATGTTCGGATGGGATAACATCTCTCGATGATAGCCGAGGGACATGTACCGCGGTAAGGCAATGATCGAGGGACATGTTCGGATGGGATAACATCTCTCGATGATAGCCGAGGGACATGTACCGCGGTAAGGCAATGATCGAGGGACATGTTCGGATGGGATAACATCTCTCGATGATAGCCGAGGGACATGTACCGCGGTAAGGCAATGATCGAGGGACATGTTCGGATGGGATAACATCCCTCGATGATAGCCGAGGGACATGTACCGCGGTAAGGCAATGATCGAGGGACATGTTCGGATGGGATAACATCTCTCGATGATAGCCGAGGGACATGTACCGCGGTAAGGCAATGATCGAGGGACATGTTCGGATGGGATAACATCTCTCGATGATAGCCGAGGGACATGTACCGCGGTAAGGCAATGATCGAGGGACATGTTCGGATGGGATAACATCTCTCGATGATAGCCGAGGGACATGTACCGCGGTAAGGCAATGATCGAGGGACATGTTCGGATGGGATAACATCTCTCGATGATAGCCGAGGGACATGTACCGCGGTAAGGCAATGATCGAGGGACATGTTCGGATGGGATAACATCTCTCGATGATAGCCGAGGGACATGTACCGCGGTAAGGCAATGATCGAGGGACATGTTCGGATGGGATAACATCTCTCGATGATAGCCGAGGGACATGTACCGCGGTAAGGCAATGATCGAGGGACATGTTCGGATGGGATAACATCTCTCGATGATAGCCGAGGGACATGTACCGCGGTAAGGCAATGATCGAGGGACATGTTCGGATGGGATAACATCTCTCGATGATAGCCGAGGGACATGTACCGCGGTAAGGCAATGATCGAGGGACATGTTCGGATGGGATAACATCTCTCGATGATAGCCGAGGGACATGTACCGCGGTAAGGCAATGATCGAGGGACATGTTCGGATGGGATAACATCTCTCGATGATAGCCGAGGGACATGTACCGCGGTAAGGCAATGATCGAGGGACATGTTCGGATGGGATAACATCTCTCGATGATAGCCGAGGGACATGTACCGCGGTAAGGCAATGATCGAGGGACATGTTCGGATGGGATAACATCCTCGATGATAGCCGAGGGACATGTACCGCGGTAAGGCAATGATCGAGGGACATGTTCGGATGGGATAACATCTCTCGATGATAGCCGAGGGACATGTACCGCGGTAAGGCAATGATCGAGGGACATGTTCGGATGGGATAACATCTCTCGATGATAGCCGAGGGACATGTACCGCGGTAAGGCAATGATCGAGGGACATGTTCGGATGGGATAACATCCTCGATGATAGCCGAGGGACATGTACCGCGGTAAGGCAATGATCGAGGGACATGTTCGGATGGGATAACATCTCTCGATGATAGCCGAGGGACATGTACCGCGGTAAGGCAATGATCGAGGGACATGTTCGGATGGGATAACATCTCTCGATGATAGCCGAGGGACATGTACCGCGGTAAGGCAATGATCGAGGGACATGTTCGGATGGGATAACATCTCTCGATGATAGCCGAGGGACATGTACCGCGGTAAGGCAATGATCGAGGGACATGTTCGGATGGGATAACATCTCTCGATGATAGCCGAGGGACATGTACCGCGGTAAGGCAATGATCGAGGGACATGTTCGGATGGGATAACATCTCTCGATGATAGCCGAGGGACATGTACCGCGGTAAGGCAATGATCGAGGGACATGTTCGGATGGGATAACATCTCTCGATGATAGCCGAGGGACATGTACCGCGGTAAGGCAATGATCGAGGGACATGTTCGGATGGGATAACATCTCTCGATGATAGCCGAGGGACATGTACCGCGGTAAGGCAATGATCGAGGGACATGTTCGGATGGGATAACATCTCTCGATGATAGCCGAGGGACATGTACCGCGGTAAGGCAATGATCGAGGGACATGTTCGGATGGGATAACATCTCTCGATGATAGCCGAGGGACATGTACCGCGGTAAGGCAATGATCGAGGGACATGTTCGGATGGGATAACATCTCTCGATGATAGCCGAGGGACATGTACCGCGGTAAGGCAATGATCGAGGGACATGTTCGGATGGGATAACATCTCTCGATGATAGCCGAGGGACATGTACCGCGGTAAGGCAATGATCGAGGGACATGTTCGGATGGGATAACATCCTCGATGATAGCCGAGGGACATGTACCGCGGTAAGGCAATGATCGAGGGACATGTTCGGATGGGATAACATCTCTCGATGATAGCCGAGGGACATGTACCGCGGTAAGGCAATGATCGAGGGACATGTTCGGATGGGATAACATCTCTCGATGATAGCCGAGGGACATGTACCGCGGTAAGGCAATGATCGAGGGACATGTTCGGATGGGATAACATCCCTCGATGATAGCCGAGGGACATGTACCGCGGTAAGGCAATGATCGAGGGACATGTTCGGATGGGATAACATCCCTCGATGATAGCCGAGGGACATGTACCGCGGTAAGGCAATGATCGAGGGACATGTTCGGATGGGATAACATCTCTCGATGATAGCCGAGGGACATGTACCGCGGTAAGGCAATGATCGAGGGACATGTTCGGATGGGATAACATCTCTCGATGATAGCCGAGGGACATGTACCGCGGTAAGGCAATGATCGAGGGACATGTTCGGATGGGATAACATCTCTCGATGATAGCCGAGGGACATGTACCGCGGTAAGGCAATGATCGAGGGACATGTTCGGATGGGATAACATCTCTCGATGATAGCCGAGGGACATGTACCGCGGTAAGGCAATGATCGAGGGACATGTTCGGATGGGATAACATCTCTCGATGATAGCCGAGGGACATGTACCGCGGTAAGGCAATGATCGAGGGACATGTTCGGATGGGATAACATCCCTCGATGATAGCCGAGGGACATGTACCGCGGTAAGGCAATGATCGAGGGACATGTTCGGATGGGATAACATCTCTCGATGATAGCCGAGGGACATGTACCGCGGTAAGGCAATGATCGAGGGACATGTTCGGATGGGATAACATCTCTCGATGATAGCCGAGGGACATGTACCGCGGTAAGGCAATGATCGAGGGACATGTTCGGATGGGATAACATCTCTCGATGATAGCCGAGGGACATGTACCGCGGTAAGGCAATGATCGAGGGACATGTTCGGATGGGATAACATCCCTCGATGATAGCCGAGGGACATGTACCGCGGTAAGGCAATGATCGAGGGACATGTTCGGATGGGATAACATCTCTCGATGATAGCCGAGGGACATGTACCGCGGTAAGGCAATGATCGAGGGACATGTTCGGATGGGATAACATCTCTCGATGATAGCCGAGGGACATGTACCGCGGTAAGGCAATGATCGAGGGACATGTTCGGATGGGATAACATCTCTCGATGATAGCCGAGGGACATGTACCGCGGTAAGGCAATGATCGAGGGACATGTTCGGATGGGATAACATCTCTCGATGATAGCCGAGGGACATGTACCGCGGTAAGGCAATGATCGAGGGACATGTTCGGATGGGATAACATCTCTCGATGATAGCCGAGGGACATGTACCGCGGTAAGGCAATGATCGAGGGACATGTTCGGATGGGATAACATCTCTCGATGATAGCCGAGGGACATGTACCGCGGTAAGGCAATGATCGAGGGACATGTTCGGATGGGATAACATCCTCGATGATAGCCGAGGGACATGTACCGCGGTAAGGCAATGATCGAGGGACATGTTCGGATGGGATAACATCTCTCGATGATAGCCGAGGGACATGTACCGCGGTAAGGCAATGATCGAGGGACATGTTCGGATGGGATAACATCCCTCGATGATAGCCGAGGGACATGTACCGCGGTAAGGCAATGATCGAGGGACATGTTCGGATGGGATAACATCTCTCGATGATAGCCGAGGGACATGTACCGCGGTAAGGCAATGATCGAGGGACATGTTCGGATGGGATAACATCTCTCGATGATAGCCGAGGGACATGTACCGCGGTAAGGCAATGATCGAGGGACATGTTCGGATGGGATAACATCCCTCGATGATAGCCGAGGGACATGTACCGCGGTAAGGCAATGATCGAGGGACATGTTCGGATGGGATAACATCTCTCGATGATAGCCGAGGGACATGTACCGCGGTAAGGCAATGATCGAGGGACATGTTCGGATGGGATAACATCTCTCGATGATAGCCGAGGGACATGTACCGCGGTAAGGCAATGATCGAGGGACATGTTCGGATGGGATAACATCCCTCGATGATAGCCGAGGGACATGTACCGCGGTAAGGCAATGATCGAGGGACATGTTCGGATGGGATAACATCCCTCGATGATAGCCGAGGGACATGTACCGCGGTAAGGCAATGATCGAGGGACATGTTCGGATGGGATAACATCTCTCGATGATAGCCGAGGGACATGTACCGCGGTAAGGCAATGATCGAGGGACATGTTCGGATGGGATAACATCTCTCGATGATAGCCGAGGGACATGTACCGCGGTAAGGCAATGATCGAGGGACATGTTCGGATGGGATAACATCTCTCGATGATAGCCGAGGGACATGTACCGCGGTAAGGCAATGATCGAGGGACATGTTCGGATGGGATAACATCCTCGATGATAGCCGAGGGACATGTACCGCGGTAAGGCAATGATCGAGGGACATGTTCGGATGGGATAACATCTCTCGATGATAGCCGAGGGACATGTACCGCGGTAAGGCAATGATCGAGGGACATGTTCGGATGGGATAACATCTCTCGATGATAGCCGAGGGACATGTACCGCGGTAAGGCAATGATCGAGGGACATGTTCGGATGGGATAACATCCCTCGATGATAGCCGAGGGACATGTACCGCGGTAAGGCAATGATCGAGGGACATGTTCGGATGGGATAACATCTCTCGATGATAGCCGAGGGACATGTACCGCGGTAAGGCAATGATCGAGGGACATGTTCGGATGGGATAACATCCTCTCGATGATAGCCGAGGGACATGTACCGCGGTAAGGCAATGATCGAGGGACATGTTCGGATGGGATAACATCTCTCGATGATAGCCGAGGGACATGTACCGCGGTAAGGCAATGATCGAGGGACATGTTCGGATGGGATAACATCTCTCGATGATAGCCGAGGGACATGTACCGCGGTAAGGCAATGATCGAGGGACATGTTCGGATGGGATAACATCTCTCGATGATAGCCGAGGGACATGTACCGCGGTAAGGCAATGATCGAGGGACATGTTCGGATGGGATAACATCTCTCGATGATAGCCGAGGGACATGTACCGCGGTAAGGCAATGATCGAGGGACATGTTCGGATGGGATAACATCTCTCGATGATAGCCGAGGGACATGTACCGCGGTAAGGCAATGATCGAGGGACATGTTCGGATGGGATAACATCTCTCGATGATAGCCGAGGGACATGTACCGCGGTAAGGCAATGATCGAGGGACATGTTCGGATGGGATAACATCTCTCGATGATAGCCGAGGGACATGTACCGCGGTAAGGCAATGATCGAGGGACATGTTCGGATGGGATAACATCCTCGATGATAGCCGAGGGACATGTACCGCGGTAAGGCAATGATCGAGGGACATGTTCGGATGGGATAACATCTCTCGATGATAGCCGAGGGACATGTACCGCGGTAAGGCAATGATCGAGGGACATGTTCGGATGGGATAACATCTCTCGATGATAGCCGAGGGACATGTACCGCGGTAAGGCAATGATCGAGGGACATGTTCGGATGGGATAACATCTCTCGATGATAGCCGAGGGACATGTACCGCGGTAAGGCAATGATCGAGGGACATGTTCGGATGGGATAACATCTCTCGATGATAGCCGAGGGACATGTACCGCGGTAAGGCAATGATCGAGGGACATGTTCGGATGGGATAACATCTCTCGATGATAGCCGAGGGACATGTACCGCGGTAAGGCAATGATCGAGGGACATGTTCGGATGGGATAACATCTCTCGATGATAGCCGAGGGACATGTACCGCGGTAAGGCAATGATCGAGGGACATGTTCGGATGGGATAACATCTCTCGATGATAGCCGAGGGACATGTACCGCGGTAAGGCAATGATCGAGGGACATGTTCGGATGGGATAACATCTCTCGATGATAGCCGAGGGACATGTACCGCGGTAAGGCAATGATCGAGGGACATGTTCGGATGGGATAACATCCCTCGATGATAGCCGAGGGACATGTACCGCGGTAAGGCAATGATCGAGGGACATGTTCGGATGGGATAACATCTCTCGATGATAGCCGAGGGACATGTACCGCGGTAAGGCAATGATCGAGGGACATGTTCGGATGGGATAACATCTCTCGATGATAGCCGAGGGACATGTACCGCGGTAAGGCAATGATCGAGGGACATGTTCGGATGGGATAACATCTCTCGATGATAGCCGAGGGACATGTACCGCGGTAAGGCAATGATCGAGGGACATGTTCGGATGGGATAACATCTCTCGATGATAGCCGAGGGACATGTACCGCGGTAAGGCAATGATCGAGGGACATGTTCGGATGGGATAACATCTCTCGATGATAGCCGAGGGACATGTACCGCGGTAAGGCAATGATCGAGGGACATGTTCGGATGGGATAACATCCCTCGATGATAGCCGAGGGACATGTACCGCGGTAAGGCAATGATCGAGGGACATGTTCGGATGGGATAACATCTCTCGATGATAGCCGAGGGACATGTACCGCGGTAAGGCAATGATCGAGGGACATGTTCGGATGGGATAACATCTCTCGATGATAGCCGAGGGACATGTACCGCGGTAAGGCAATGATCGAGGGACATGTTCGGATGGGATAACATCTCTCGATGATAGCCGAGGGACATGTACCGCGGTAAGGCAATGATCGAGGGACATGTTCGGATGGGATAACATCTCTCGATGATAGCCGAGGGACATGTACCGCGGTAAGGCAATGATCGAGGGACATGTTCGGATGGGATAACATCCTCGATGATAGCCGAGGGACATGTACCGCGGTAAGGCAATGATCGAGGGACATGTTCGGATGGGATAACATCTCTCGATGATAGCCGAGGGACATGTACCGCGGTAAGGCAATGATCGAGGGACATGTTCGGATGGGATAACATCCTCGATGATAGCCGAGGGACATGTACCGCGGTAAGGCAATGATCGAGGGACATGTTCGGATGGGATAACATCTCTCGATGATAGCCGAGGGACATGTACCGCGGTAAGGCAATGATCGAGGGACATGTTCGGATGGGATAACATCTCTCGATGATAGCCGAGGGACATGTACCGCGGTAAGGCAATGATCGAGGGACATGTTCGGATGGGATAACATCTCTCGATGATAGCCGAGGGACATGTACCGCGGTAAGGCAATGATCGAGGGACATGTTCGGATGGGATAACATCTCTCGATGATAGCCGAGGGACATGTACCGCGGTAAGGCAATGATCGAGGGACATGTTCGGATGGGATAACATCCCTCGATGATAGCCGAGGGACATGTACCGCGGTAAGGCAATGATCGAGGGACATGTTCGGATGGGATAACATCTCTCGATGATAGCCGAGGGACATGTACCGCGGTAAGGCAATGATCGAGGGACATGTTCGGATGGGATAACATCTCTCGATGATAGCCGAGGGACATGTACCGCGGTAAGGCAATGATCGAGGGACATGTTCGGATGGGATAACATCTCTCGATGATAGCCGAGGGACATGTACCGCGGTAAGGCAATGATCGAGGGACATGTTCGGATGGGATAACATCTCTCGATGATAGCCGAGGGACATGTACCGCGGTAAGGCAATGATCGAGGGACATGTTCGGATGGGATAACATCTCTCGATGATAGCCGAGGGACATGTACCGCGGTAAGGCAATGATCGAGGGACATGTTCGGATGGGATAACATCTCTCGATGATAGCCGAGGGACATGTACCGCGGTAAGGCAATGATCGAGGGACATGTTCGGATGGGATAACATCTCTCGATGATAGCCGAGGGACATGTACCGCGGTAAGGCAATGATCGAGGGACATGTTCGGATGGGATAACATCTCTCGATGATAGCCGAGGGACATGTACCGCGGTAAGGCAATGATCGAGGGACATGTTCGGATGGGATAACATCTCTCGATGATAGCCGAGGGACATGTACCGCGGTAAGGCAATGATCGAGGGACATGTTCGGATGGGATAACATCTCTCGATGATAGCCGAGGGACATGTACCGCGGTAAGGCAATGATCGAGGGACATGTTCGGATGGGATAACATCTCTCGATGATAGCCGAGGGACATGTACCGCGGTAAGGCAATGATCGAGGGACATGTTCGGATGGGATAACATCCCTCGATGATAGCCGAGGGACATGTACCGCGGTAAGGCAATGATCGAGGGACATGTTCGGATGGGATAACATCTCTCGATGATAGCCGAGGGACATGTACCGCGGTAAGGCAATGATCGAGGGACATGTTCGGATGGGATAACATCTCTCGATGATAGCCGAGGGACATGTACCGCGGTAAGGCAATGATCGAGGGACATGTTCGGATGGGATAACATCCCTCGATGATAGCCGAGGGACATGTACCGCGGTAAGGCAATGATCGAGGGACATGTTCGGATGGGATAACATCTCTCGATGATAGCCGAGGGACATGTACCGCGGTAAGGCAATGATCGAGGGACATGTTCGGATGGGATAACATCTCTCGATGATAGCCGAGGGACATGTACCGCGGTAAGGCAATGATCGAGGGACATGTTCGGATGGGATAACATCTCTCGATGATAGCCGAGGGACATGTACCGCGGTAAGGCAATGATCGAGGGACATGTTCGGATGGGATAACATCTCTCGATGATAGCCGAGGGACATGTACCGCGGTAAGGCAATGATCGAGGGACATGTTCGGATGGGATAACATCTCTCGATGATAGCCGAGGGACATGTACCGCGGTAAGGCAATGATCGAGGGACATGTTCGGATGGGATAACATCTCTCGATGATAGCCGAGGGACATGTACCGCGGTAAGGCAATGATCGAGGGACATGTTCGGATGGGATAACATCCCTCGATGATAGCCGAGGGACATGTACCGCGGTAAGGCAATGATCGAGGGACATGTTCGGATGGGATAACATCCCTCGATGATAGCCGAGGGACATGTACCGCGGTAAGGCAATGATCGAGGGACATGTTCGGATGGGATAACATCTCTCGATGATAGCCGAGGGACATGTACCGCGGTAAGGCAATGATCGAGGGACATGTTCGGATGGGATAACATCCCTCGATGATAGCCGAGGGACATGTACCGCGGTAAGGCAATGATCGAGGGACATGTTCGGATGGGATAACATCTCTCGATGATAGCCGAGGGACATGTACCGCGGTAAGGCAATGATCGAGGGACATGTTCGGATGGGATAACATCTCTCGATGATAGCCGAGGGACATGTACCGCGGTAAGGCAATGATCGAGGGACATGTTCGGATGGGATAACATCTCTCGATGATAGCCGAGGGACATGTACCGCGGTAAGGCAATGATCGAGGGACATGTTCGGATGGGATAACATCTCTCGATGATAGCCGAGGGACATGTACCGCGGTAAGGCAATGATCGAGGGACATGTTCGGATGGGATAACATCTCTCGATGATAGCCGAGGGACATGTACCGCGGTAAGGCAATGATCGAGGGACATGTTCGGATGGGATAACATCTCTCGATGATAGCCGAGGGACATGTACCGCGGTAAGGCAATGATCGAGGGACATGTTCGGATGGGATAACATCTCTCGATGATAGCCGAGGGACATGTACCGCGGTAAGGCAATGATCGAGGGACATGTTCGGATGGGATAACATCTCTCGATGATAGCCGAGGGACATGTACCGCGGTAAGGCAATGATCGAGGGACATGTTCGGATGGGATAACATCTCTCGATGATAGCCGAGGGACATGTACCGCGGTAAGGCAATGATCGAGGGACATGTTCGGATGGGATAACATCTCTCGATGATAGCCGAGGGACATGTACCGCGGTAAGGCAATGATCGAGGGACATGTTCGGATGGGATAACATCTCTCGATGATAGCCGAGGGACATGTACCGCGGTAAGGCAATGATCGAGGGACATGTTCGGATGGGATAACATCTCTCGATGATAGCCGAGGGACATGTACCGCGGTAAGGCAATGATCGAGGGACATGTTCGGATGGGATAACATCTCTCGATGATAGCCGAGGGACATGTACCGCGGTAAGGCAATGATCGAGGGACATGTTCGGATGGGATAACATCCCTCGATGATAGCCGAGGGACATGTACCGCGGTAAGGCAATGATCGAGGGACATGTTCGGATGGGATAACATCTCTCGATGATAGCCGAGGGACATGTACCGCGGTAAGGCAATGATCGAGGGACATGTTCGGATGGGATAACATCTCTCGATGATAGCCGAGGGACATGTACCGCGGTAAGGCAATGATCGAGGGACATGTTCGGATGGGATAACATCCTCGATGATAGCCGAGGGACATGTACCGCGGTAAGGCAATGATCGAGGGACATGTTCGGATGGGATAACATCTCTCGATGATAGCCGAGGGACATGTACCGCGGTAAGGCAATGATCGAGGGACATGTTCGGATGGGATAACATCTCTCGATGATAGCCGAGGGACATGTACCGCGGTAAGGCAATGATCGAGGGACATGTTCGGATGGGATAACATCTCTCGATGATAGCCGAGGGACATGTACCGCGGTAAGGCAATGATCGAGGGACATGTTCGGATGGGATAACATCTCTCGATGATAGCCGAGGGACATGTACCGCGGTAAGGCAATGATCGAGGGACATGTTCGGATGGGATAACATCTCTCGATGATAGCCGAGGGACATGTACCGCGGTAAGGCAATGATCGAGGGACATGTTCGGATGGGATAACATCCTCGATGATAGCCGAGGGACATGTACCGCGGTAAGGCAATGATCGAGGGACATGTTCGGATGGGATAACATCCCTCGATGATAGCCGAGGGACATGTACCGCGGTAAGGCAATGATCGAGGGACATGTTCGGATGGGATAACATCTCTCGATGATAGCCGAGGGACATGTACCGCGGTAAGGCAATGATCGAGGGACATGTTCGGATGGGATAACATCTCTCGATGATAGCCGAGGGACATGTACCGCGGTAAGGCAATGATCGAGGGACATGTTCGGATGGGATAACATCTCTCGATGATAGCCGAGGGACATGTACCGCGGTAAGGCAATGATCGAGGGACATGTTCGGATGGGATAACATCCCTCGATGATAGCCGAGGGACATGTACCGCGGTAAGGCAATGATCGAGGGACATGTTCGGATGGGATAACATCTCTCGATGATAGCCGAGGGACATGTACCGCGGTAAGGCAATGATCGAGGGACATGTTCGGATGGGATAACATCTCTCGATGATAGCCGAGGGACATGTACCGCGGTAAGGCAATGATCGAGGGACATGTTCGGATGGGATAACATCTCTCGATGATAGCCGAGGGACATGTACCGCGGTAAGGCAATGATCGAGGGACATGTTCGGATGGGATAACATCTCTCGATGATAGCCGAGGGACATGTACCGCGGTAAGGCAATGATCGAGGGACATGTTCGGATGGGATAACATCCTCTCGATGATAGCCGAGGGACATGTACCGCGGTAAGGCAATGATCGAGGGACATGTTCGGATGGGATAACATCTCTCGATGATAGCCGAGGGACATGTACCGCGGTAAGGCAATGATCGAGGGACATGTTCGGATGGGATAACATCTCTCGATGATAGCCGAGGGACATGTACCGCGGTAAGGCAATGATCGAGGGACATGTTCGGATGGGATAACATCCCTCGATGATAGCCGAGGGACATGTACCGCGGTAAGGCAATGATCGAGGGACATGTTCGGATGGGATAACATCTCTCGATGATAGCCGAGGGACATGTACCGCGGTAAGGCAATGATCGAGGGACATGTTCGGATGGGATAACATCTCTCGATGATAGCCGAGGGACATGTACCGCGGTAAGGCAATGATCGAGGGACATGTTCGGATGGGATAACATCTCTCGATGATAGCCGAGGGACATGTACCGCGGTAAGGCAATGATCGAGGGACATGTTCGGATGGGATAACATCTCTCGATGATAGCCGAGGGACATGTACCGCGGTAAGGCAATGATCGAGGGACATGTTCGGATGGGATAACATCCCTCGATGATAGCCGAGGGACATGTACCGCGGTAAGGCAATGATCGAGGGACATGTTCGGATGGGATAACATCTCTCGATGATAGCCGAGGGACATGTACCGCGGTAAGGCAATGATCGAGGGACATGTTCGGATGGGATAACATCTCTCGATGATAGCCGAGGGACATGTACCGCGGTAAGGCAATGATCGAGGGACATGTTCGGATGGGATAACATCTCTCGATGATAGCCGAGGGACATGTACCGCGGTAAGGCAATGATCGAGGGACATGTTCGGATGGGATAACATCCCTCGATGATAGCCGAGGGACATGTACCGCGGTAAGGCAATGATCGAGGGACATGTTCGGATGGGATAACATCTCTCGATGATAGCCGAGGGACATGTACCGCGGTAAGGCAATGATCGAGGGACATGTTCGGATGGGATAACATCCCTCGATGATAGCCGAGGGACATGTACCGCGGTAAGGCAATGATCGAGGGACATGTTCGGATGGGATAACATCTCTCGATGATAGCCGAGGGACATGTACCGCGGTAAGGCAATGATCGAGGGACATGTTCGGATGGGATAACATCTCTCGATGATAGCCGAGGGACATGTACCGCGGTAAGGCAATGATCGAGGGACATGTTCGGATGGGATAACATCCTCGATGATAGCCGAGGGACATGTACCGCGGTAAGGCAATGATCGAGGGACATGTTCGGATGGGATAACATCTCTCGATGATAGCCGAGGGACATGTACCGCGGTAAGGCAATGATCGAGGGACATGTTCGGATGGGATAACATCTCTCGATGATAGCCGAGGGACATGTACCGCGGTAAGGCAATGATCGAGGGACATGTTCGGATGGGATAACATCTCTCGATGATAGCCGAGGGACATGTACCGCGGTAAGGCAATGATCGAGGGACATGTTCGGATGGGATAACATCCTCGATGATAGCCGAGGGACATGTACCGCGGTAAGGCAATGATCGAGGGACATGTTCGGATGGGATAACATCTCTCGATGATAGCCGAGGGACATGTACCGCGGTAAGGCAATGATCGAGGGACATGTTCGGATGGGATAACATCTCGATGATAGCCGAGGGACATGTACCGCGGTAAGGCAATGATCGAGGGACATGTTCGGATGGGATAACATCTCTCGATGATAGCCGAGGGACATGTACCGCGGTAAGGCAATGATCGAGGGACATGTTCGGATGGGATAACATCTCTCGATGATAGCCGAGGGACATGTACCGCGGTAAGGCAATGATCGAGGGACATGTTCGGATGGGATAACATCCTCGATGATAGCCGAGGGACATGTACCGCGGTAAGGCAATGATCGAGGGACATGTTCGGATGGGATAACATCTCTCGATGATAGCCGAGGGACATGTACCGCGGTAAGGCAATGATCGAGGGACATGTTCGGATGGGATAACATCCCTCGATGATAGCCGAGGGACATGTACCGCGGTAAGGCAATGATCGAGGGACATGTTCGGATGGGATAACATCTCTCGATGATAGCCGAGGGACATGTACCGCGGTAAGGCAATGATCGAGGGACATGTTCGGATGGGATAACATCCCTCGATGATAGCCGAGGGACATGTACCGCGGTAAGGCAATGATCGAGGGACATGTTCGGATGGGATAACATCTCTCGATGATAGCCGAGGGACATGTACCGCGGTAAGGCAATGATCGAGGGACATGTTCGGATGGGATAACATCCCTCGATGATAGCCGAGGGACATGTACCGCGGTAAGGCAATGATCGAGGGACATGTTCGGATGGGATAACATCTCTCGATGATAGCCGAGGGACATGTACCGCGGTAAGGCAATGATCGAGGGACATGTTCGGATGGGATAACATCTCTCGATGATAGCCGAGGGACATGTACCGCGGTAAGGCAATGATCGAGGGACATGTTCGGATGGGATAACATCCTCGATGATAGCCGAGGGACATGTACCGCGGTAAGGCAATGATCGAGGGACATGTTCGGATGGGATAACATCCCTCGATGATAGCCGAGGGACATGTACCGCGGTAAGGCAATGATCGAGGGACATGTTCGGATGGGATAACATCTCTCGATGATAGCCGAGGGACATGTACCGCGGTAAGGCAATGATCGAGGGACATGTTCGGATGGGATAACATCTCTCGATGATAGCCGAGGGACATGTACCGCGGTAAGGCAATGATCGAGGGACATGTTCGGATGGGATAACATCTCTCGATGATAGCCGAGGGACATGTACCGCGGTAAGGCAATGATCGAGGGACATGTTCGGATGGGATAACATCCTCGATGATAGCCGAGGGACATGTACCGCGGTAAGGCAATGATCGAGGGACATGTTCGGATGGGATAACATCTCTCGATGATAGCCGAGGGACATGTACCGCGGTAAGGCAATGATCGAGGGACATGTTCGGATGGGATAACATCTCTCGATGATAGCCGAGGGACATGTACCGCGGTAAGGCAATGATCGAGGGACATGTTCGGATGGGATAACATCCCTCGATGATAGCCGAGGGACATGTACCGCGGTAAGGCAATGATCGAGGGACATGTTCGGATGGGATAACATCCCTCGATGATAGCCGAGGGACATGTACCGCGGTAAGGCAATGATCGAGGGACATGTTCGGATGGGATAACATCCCTCGATGATAGCCGAGGGACATGTACCGCGGTAAGGCAATGATCGAGGGACATGTTCGGATGGGATAACATCTCTCGATGATAGCCGAGGGACATGTACCGCGGTAAGGCAATGATCGAGGGACATGTTCGGATGGGATAACATCCCTCGATGATAGCCGAGGGACATGTACCGCGGTAAGGCAATGATCGAGGGACATGTTCGGATGGGATAACATCTCTCGATGATAGCCGAGGGACATGTACCGCGGTAAGGCAATGATCGAGGGACATGTTCGGATGGGATAACATCTCTCGATGATAGCCGAGGGACATGTACCGCGGTAAGGCAATGATCGAGGGACATGTTCGGATGGGATAACATCTCTCGATGATAGCCGAGGGACATGTACCGCGGTAAGGCAATGATCGAGGGACATGTTCGGATGGGATAACATCCCTCGATGATAGCCGAGGGACATGTACCGCGGTAAGGCAATGATCGAGGGACATGTTCGGATGGGATAACATCTCTCGATGATAGCCGAGGGACATGTACCGCGGTAAGGCAATGATCGAGGGACATGTTCGGATGGGATAACATCCTCTCGATGATAGCCGAGGGACATGTACCGCGGTAAGGCAATGATCGAGGGACATGTTCGGATGGGATAACATCTCTCGATGATAGCCGAGGGACATGTACCGCGGTAAGGCAATGATCGAGGGACATGTTCGGATGGGATAACATCTCTCGATGATAGCCGAGGGACATGTACCGCGGTAAGGCAATGATCGAGGGACATGTTCGGATGGGATAACATCTCTCGATGATAGCCGAGGGACATGTACCGCGGTAAGGCAATGATCGAGGGACATGTTCGGATGGGATAACATCTCTCGATGATAGCCGAGGGACATGTACCGCGGTAAGGCAATGATCGAGGGACATGTTCGGATGGGATAACATCTCTCGATGATAGCCGAGGGACATGTACCGCGGTAAGGCAATGATCGAGGGACATGTTCGGATGGGATAACATCTCTCGATGATAGCCGAGGGACATGTACCGCGGTAAGGCAATGATCGAGGGACATGTTCGGATGGGATAACATCTCTCGATGATAGCCGAGGGACATGTACCGCGGTAAGGCAATGATCGAGGGACATGTTCGGATGGGATAACATCCCTCGATGATAGCCGAGGGACATGTACCGCGGTAAGGCAATGATCGAGGGACATGTTCGGATGGGATAACATCTCTCGATGATAGCCGAGGGACATGTACCGCGGTAAGGCAATGATCGAGGGACATGTTCGGATGGGATAACATCTCTCGATGATAGCCGAGGGACATGTACCGCGGTAAGGCAATGATCGAGGGACATGTTCGGATGGGATAACATCCTCGATGATAGCCGAGGGACATGTACCGCGGTAAGGCAATGATCGAGGGACATGTTCGGATGGGATAACATCCTCGATGATAGCCGAGGGACATGTACCGCGGTAAGGCAATGATCGAGGGACATGTTCGGATGGGATAACATCTCTCGATGATAGCCGAGGGACATGTACCGCGGTAAGGCAATGATCGAGGGACATGTTCGGATGGGATAACATCCCTCGATGATAGCCGAGGGACATGTACCGCGGTAAGGCAATGATCGAGGGACATGTTCGGATGGGATAACATCTCTCGATGATAGCCGAGGGACATGTACCGCGGTAAGGCAATGATCGAGGGACATGTTCGGATGGGATAACATCTCTCGATGATAGCCGAGGGACATGTACCGCGGTAAGGCAATGATCGAGGGACATGTTCGGATGGGATAACATCCCTCGATGATAGCCGAGGGACATGTACCGCGGTAAGGCAATGATCGAGGGACATGTTCGGATGGGATAACATCTCTCGATGATAGCCGAGGGACATGTACCGCGGTAAGGCAATGATCGAGGGACATGTTCGGATGGGATAACATCTCTCGATGATAGCCGAGGGACATGTACCGCGGTAAGGCAATGATCGAGGGACATGTTCGGATGGGATAACATCCCTCGATGATAGCCGAGGGACATGTACCGCGGTAAGGCAATGATCGAGGGACATGTTCGGATGGGATAACATCCCTCGATGATAGCCGAGGGACATGTACCGCGGTAAGGCAATGATCGAGGGACATGTTCGGATGGGATAACATCTCTCGATGATAGCCGAGGGACATGTACCGCGGTAAGGCAATGATCGAGGGACATGTTCGGATGGGATAACATCCCTCGATGATAGCCGAGGGACATGTACCGCGGTAAGGCAATGATCGAGGGACATGTTCGGATGGGATAACATCTCTCGATGATAGCCGAGGGACATGTACCGCGGTAAGGCAATGATCGAGGGACATGTTCGGATGGGATAACATCTCTCGATGATAGCCGAGGGACATGTACCGCGGTAAGGCAATGATCGAGGGACATGTTCGGATGGGATAACATCCCTCGATGATAGCCGAGGGACATGTACCGCGGTAAGGCAATGATCGAGTAACATTTTCGTATGGGATAACGGTCTGGTCGATGATAGCCGAGGGACATGTAGCCGCGTTATAGGGCAATGATCGAAGAGGACATGTTTCGAATGGAATAACATTCCCTCGATGATAGCCGAGGGACATGTACCTCGGTTAAGGCAGTGATCGTGGGACATTTTCGAAGTTGGATAACGTCTATCGATGATGGAGCTGAGAGGAACTGTACCGGGGCGAGGTAAAGGCAGTGAGCGAGGGACTGTTTCGTATGGTATAAGATACCCTCGTTTTAGCCGAAGGCACAGTGTAACGCGGTAAGGCACATGATCGATGGACATGTTTGGATGGGAATAACATCTCTCGATCATAGCCGAGGGACATGTACCCGCGTTCAGCAGTGATCGATGGACATGTTCGGATTGGATTAAATCCCCCTCGATGATGAGCCGAGGTACATGTTACCTAGGCGGTAAGGCAATGTATTCGAGGGAAACATTTCAGGCATGGGATAAACATCTCTCTATCATAGCCGAGGGACATGTACGCCCGGTAAGCTAATGATCGAGGGACATGTTCTGATGAGTATAACATCTCTCGATGATACCGAGTGACATGTTAACCCGGTAATGCAATGAACCGTTGGGGACAAGTTCCGTTGGATCTAACATCCCCCGATGATGGCCCGAGGGGACAGGGTAGACCGGTGCGGCGGTAGGCCATTCATCGAGGGGACATGTTCTGAATGGTAAACGTCCCTCGTATCATAAGCCCAGGGACATTTAGCCGGGGGGGGGGGGGAGTAAGAGCATTGATCCGAGGGTTTTGTTTTCGACCATGGGAATAACATCCCCCCCTCTCGATGATAGAGCCGAGGGACATGTACTGCTGTAAGGCGAATGATCGGAGGACATGTTCGGATTGGATAACATCCTTTCGATGATAACCGAGGGACATGTACCGCGGTAAGGGAATGATCTAGGTACATGTTATGTCGGAATGTGATAAGCATCTGTCTCGATGATAGCCGAGGGACATGTACTCCTGCGGTATAGGCAATGATGGGGTGGCCTGTTCAGATGGTAATACACATCCCTCGATGATAAGCCGAGGGACATGTACCAGCGGCAAAAAAAAAAAAAAAATCAAGCATGCATCGATGGACTATGTTCGGATTGGGCTAACATCTCTCGATGACATCCGAGGGACATTTACCAAAGCGGTAAAGGCAATGATCGAAGGGACATTTTTGTCGGCATTGGATAACATCTCTCGAGTCTAGCCAAGGGACATTTACCGCGTTAAGCCAATGATCGAGGGACATTGTTCGTGATGGGATAAACATCCCTCGATGATCGCCGAAGAGACATGTATCAGCAGTAGGCAATGATCGAGGGACATGTTCCGGATAGGGATAACATCCCTCGATTATAGCCGAGAGACATTTACCGCGCAGTAAGGCAATGATCGAGGGACATGACTCCTATGAATGGATAACATCCCGCGAGGATAGCTGAGGGACCATGTACCGCGGTAAGGCAATGATCGAGTGACGTGTTTTCGGAACGATAGACGTCTGTCGATGATGGGCCAGGGACATGTAACTGCGCTGTAACGCAATGAATCGGGGGACATTTTGTTCGTATGGGATAACATATCCCTCGATGATATCCGAGGGACCTGTATCCAGCGTTAAAGCATGAATCGAGGGACATGGTCGAAATTGGGTTTAATAATCTTTTTATGATATATCCGAGGGACATGTACCCTCGGTAGAGGCAATGATCTGAGGGAACGATTTTCGTATGGGATAACCATCTCTCGATGATAGCCGGGGGACATGATACCTCGGTAAGGCAATGATCGAGGGAACATGTTCGGAAATGGGATAACATCCCTGCTATCATAGCCGAGTGACATGTACCCCCGCGTCGGTAAGGCAATGATCGAGGGACTTTTTCGGGCATGGGATAACATCTCCTCTATGATATCGCCGATGGACATGTTACTACTGCGGTAGAGGCAATGATCGAGGGACATGTTTCGATTGAATAACATCTATCGATGATATACGAGGGACATGTACCGCGCGGTAAGGGAATGGATCGAGGAGGGACATGTTCGGATGGGATATACATCTCCTGATGAATAGCCGAGGGAAATGTACCGCGGTAAGAGGCATATGATCGAGGGAGCATGTTCAGGATGGGATGACATCTCTCGATGAATAGCCGAGGGACATGATCGCACGGTAAAGCAATGATCGAGGTGACATGTTTCGGTATGGGATGACATCCCTCGATGAATAGCCGATGGACATGTACCACGGTAGAGAGCGAATGATCGAGGACATGTTCGGTTAATGTGGATAACATCGCTTCGATCATAGCCGATGGACATGTACCACGGCAGTAAGGCAATGATCGAGGGACACTATTTCGGTATGGTATTACATCCCTCGATGATAGCCGAGGCAGGGACATGTACCCCACTGCGTAAAGGCAATGATCGAGGGACATGTTTGGATGGGGATAACATCTCTCGATCATAGCCGAGGGACATGTACCCGCGGGTCGGCAATGATCGCATTGACGGTTTCTGGATGGGATTTTACATCTCTCGATGATAGCCGAGGGACATGTACTACTGGCGTAAGTGCAATGATCGGGGGACATGTTTCGGATTGAATAACATCCTCTCTATATTATTCCAAGGGGACCATGTAACGCGCGGTAAGGGAATGATATAGGGACATGTTTCGGATGGGATTTAACATCTTCATCGATGATAGCCTAGGGACATGTAACCTGCGGTAAGGCAATGATCGAGGGGACTATGTTTAGATGGGATAACATCCCTTGATCATAGCCGAGGTTATGTCAAGGTACCGCAGGTAAGGCAATGATCGAGGGACATGTTCGGATGGGATAACATCTCTCGATGATAGCCGAGGGACATGTACCACGGTAAAGGCAATGGATCGAGAGAGACATTTCGGATGGGATAACATCTTTCCATGATAGCTGAGGGACATGTACTGCGGTAAGGCAATGATCGAGGGTGACATGTTCGGATGGGATAACATCTCTCGATGATAGTGGCCGAGCGAACATGTACCGCGGTAAGGCAATGATCGAGGAACAAGTTCGGAAGGGATAACATCCCTCGATGATAGCCAAGGGACATGTACCGCGGTAAAGGCAATGATCGAGGGACATGTTCGGATGGGATAAACATCTTCTCGATTGTAGCCGAGGGACATGTACCGCGCGGTAAGGCATTGATCGAGGGAAATGTTCGGATGGGATAGACATCTCTCGATGATAGCCGAGGGACATGTACCGCGGTAAGGCAATGATCGAGGGACATGTTCAGATGGGATAACATCTCTCGATGATAGCCGAGGGACATGTACCGCGGGTACAACGCAATGATCGAGGGGACATGTTCTGATGGGATAACATCCCTCGATGATAGCGTATGGACATGTACCGCGGTTTAAGGCAATGATCGAGGGACATGTTCGGTATGGGATAACATCCTCTCGATCATAGCCGAGGGACATGTACCGCAGTAAGGCAATGATCGAGGGACATGTTCGGATGGGATAACATCCCTCGATGATAGCCGAGGGACATGTTACCGCACGCGTAAGGCAATGATCGAGGGACATGTTTGGATGGGATAACCCATCCTCTCGATCATAGCCGAGGGACATGTACCGCGGTCAGGCAATGATCGAGGGACATGTTCGGATGGGATTACATCTCTCGATGATAACCGAGGGACATGTACTGGGGGTAAGGCAATGATCGAGGGACATGTTCGGGATTGAATAACATCTCTCGATGATATCCGAGGACATGTACCGCGGTAAGGGAATGATCGAGGGACATGTTTCGGATGGGATAACATCTCTCGATGATAGCCGAGGGACATGTACTGCGGTAAGGCAATGATGGAGGGACATGTTCAGATGGTATAACATCCCTCGATGATAGCCGAGGGACATGTACCGCGGTAAAGCAATGATCGAGGGACATGTTCCGGATTGGATAACATTCTCCTCGATGATAGCCGAGGGACATGTACCGCGGTTAGGCAATGATCGAGGGACATGTTCGGATGGGATAACATCTCTCGATGCATAGCCAAGGGACAGTACCGCGGGTAAGGTAAGGACATGATCGAGGGACATGTTCGGATGGGTGATAACATCCCTCGATGATAGCCGAGAGACATGTACCGCAGTAAGGCAATGATCGAGGGACATGTTCGGATGGGATAACATCCCTCGATGATAGCTGAGGGACATGTACCGCGGTAAGGCAATGATCGAGTGACATGTTCGGATGGGGATAACGTCTGTCGATGATAGCCGAGGGACATGTACCGCGGTAAGGCAATGATCGAGGGACATGTGCGGATGGGATAACATCCCTCGATGATAGCCGAGGGACATGTACCGCGGTAAGGCAATGATCGAGGGACATGTTCGAATTGGATAATATCTTTCGATGATAGCTGAGGGACATGTACCGCGGTAAGGCAATGATCGAGGGACATGTTCGGATTGGATAACATCTCTCGATGATATCCGAGGGACATGTACCGCGGTAAGGGAATGATCGAGGGACATGTTCGGGATGGGATTACATCCCTCGATGATAGCCGAGGTGTACATGTACCGCGGTAAGGGCAATGATCGAGGGACATGTTCGGATGGGATAACATCCCTTGATCATAGCCGAGTAACATGTACCGCGGTAAGGCAATGATCGAGGGACATGTTCGGATGGGATAACATCTTTCGATGATAGCCGAGGGACATGTACCGCGGTAAGGCAATGATCGATGGACATGTTCGGATTGGATAACATCTTTCGATGATAGCCGAGGGACATGTACCGCGGTAAGGCAATGATCGAGGGACATGTTCGGATGGGATAACATCTCTCGATGATAGTCGAGGGACATGTACCGCGGTAAGGCAATGATCGAGGGACATGTTCGGATGGGATAACATCTTTCCATGATAGCCGAGGGACATGTACTGCGGTAAGGCAATGATCGAGGGACATGTTCGGATGAGATAACATCTCTCGATGATAGCCGAGGGACATGTATCGCGGTAAGGCAATGATCGAGGTACATGTTCAGATGGGATAACATCTCTCGATGATAGCCGAGGGACATGTACCGCGGTAAGGCAATGATCGAGGGACATGTTCAGATGGGATAACATCCCTCGATCATAGCCGAGGTACATGTACCGCGGTAAGGCAATGATCGAGGGACATGTTCGGATGGGATAACATCCCTCGATGATAGCCGAGGGACATGTAACGCGGTAAGGCAATGATCGAGGGACATGTTCGGATGGGATAACATCTCTCGATGATAGCCGAGGGACATGTACCGCGGTAAGGCAATGATCGAGGTACATGTTCGGATGGGATAACATCTCTCGATGATAGCCGAGGGACATGTACCGCGGTAAGGCAATGATCGAGAGACATGTTCGGATGGGATAACATCTTTCCATGATAGCTGAGGGACATGTACTGCGGTAAGGCAATGATCGAGGGACATGTTCGGATGGGATAACATCTCTCGATGGTAGCCGAGGGACATGTACCGCGGTAAGGCATTGATCGAGGGACATGTTCGGATGGGATAACATCTCTCGATGCTAGCCAAGGGACATGTACCGCGGTAAGGCAATGATCGAGGGACATGTTCGGATGGGATAACATCTCTCGATCATAGCCGAGGGACATGTACCGCGGTAAAGCAATGATCGAGGGACATCTTCGGATAGGATAACATCTCTCGATGATAGCCGAGGGACATGTACCGCGGTAAGGCAATGATCGAGGGACATGTTCGGATGGGATAAACATCCCTCGATGATGGCCGAGGGACAGGTACCGCGGTAAGGCAATCATCGAGGGTACATGTTCGGATGGGATAACATCCCTCGATCATAGCCGAGGGACATGTACCGCGGTAAGGCAATGATCGAGGGACATGTTCGAATTGGATAATATCTTTCGATGATAGCTGAGGGACATGTACCGCGGTAAGGCAATGATCGAGGGACATGTTCGGATTGGATAACAACTCTCGATGATATCCGAGGGACATGTACCGCGGTAAGGGAATGATCGAGGGACATGTTCGGATGGGATTACATCCCTCGATGATAGCCGAGGTACATGTACCGCGGTAAGGCAATGATCGAGGGACATGTTCGGATGGGATAACATCCCTTGATCATAGCCGAGGTACATGTACCGCGGTAAGGCAATGATCGAGGGACATGTTCGGATGGGATAACATGTTTCGATGATAGCCGAGAGACATGTACCGCGGTAAGGCAATGATCGAGGGACATATTCGGATTGGATAACATCTTTCGATGATAGCCGAGGGACATGTACCGCGGTAAGGCAATGATCGAGGGACTTGTTCGGATGGGATAACATCTCTCGATGATAGTCGAGGGACATGTACCGCGGTAAGGCAATGATCGAGGGACATGTTCGGATGGGATAACATCTTTCCATGATAGCCGAGGGACATGTACTGCGGTAAGGCAATGATCGAGGGACATGTTCGGATAAGATAACATCTCTCGATGATAGCCGAGGGATATGTATCGCGGTAAGGAAATGATCGATATACATGTTCAGATGGGATAACATCTCTCGATGATAGCCGAGGGACATGTACCGCGGTAAGGCAATGATCGAGGGACATGTTCAGATGGGATAACCTCCCTCGATCATAGCCGAGGTACATGTACCGCGGTAAGGCAATGATCGAGGGACATGTTCGGATGGGATAACATCCCTCGATGATAGCCGAGGGACATGTAACGCGGTAAGGCAATGATCGAGGGACATGTTCGGATGGGATAACATCTCTCGATGATAGCCGAGGGACATGTACCGCGGTAAGGCAATGATCGAGGTACATGTTCGGATGGGATAACATCTCTCGATGATAGCCGAGGGACATGTACCGCGGTAAGGCAATGATCGAGAGACATGTTCGGATGGGATAACATCTTTCCATGATAGCTGAGGGACATGTACTGCGGTAAGGCAATGATTGAGGGACATGTTCGGATGGGATAACATCTCTCGATGGTAGCCGAGGGACATGTACCGCGGTAAGGCATTGATCGAGGGACATGTTCGGATGGGATAACATCTCTCGATGCTTGCCAAGGGACATGTACCGCGGTAAGGCAATGATCGAGGGACATGTTCGGATGGGATAACATCTCTCGATCATAGCCGAGGGACATGTACCGCGGTAAGGCAATGATCGAGGGACATGTTCGGATAGGATAACATCTCTCGATGATAGCCGAGGGACATGTACCGCGGTAAGGCAATGATCGAGGGACATGTTCGGATGGGATAAACATCCCTCGATGATGGCCGAGGGACAGGTACCGCGGGTAAGGCAATCATCGAGGGTACATGTTCGGATGGGATAACATCCCTCGATCATAGCCGAGGGACATGTACCGCGGTAAGGCATTGATCGAGGGACTTGTTCGGATGGGATAACATCTCTCGATGATAGCCGAGGGACATGTACTGCGGTAAGGCGATGATCGAGGGACATGTTCGGATTGGATAACATCTCTCGATGATATCCGAGGGACATGTACCGCGGTAAGGGAATGATCGAGGGACATGTTCGGATGGGATAACATCTCTCGATGATAGCCGAGGGACATGTACCGCGGTAAGGCAATGATGGAGGGACATGTTCAGATGGTATAACATCCCTCGATGATAGCCGAGGGACATGTACCGCGGTAAAGCAATGATCGAGGGACATGTTCGGATTGGATAACATCTCTCGATGATAGCCGAGGGACATGTACCGCGGTAAGGCAATGATCGAGGGACATGTTCGGATGGGATAACATCTCTCGATGCTAGCCAAGGGACATGTACCGCGGTAAGGCAATGATCGAGGGACATGTTCGGATGGGATAACATCCCTCGATGATAGCCGAGAGACATGTACCGCAGTAAGGCAATGATCGAGGGACATGTTCGGATGGGATAACATCCCTCGATGATAGCTGAGGGACATGTACCGCGGTAAGGCAATGATCGAGTGACATGTTCGGATGGGATAACGTCTGTCGATGATAGCCGAGGGACATGTACCGCGGTAAGGCAATGATCGAGGGACATGTTCGGATGGGATAACATCCCTCGATGATAGCCGAGGGACATGTACCGCGCGGTAAGGCAATGATCGAGGGACATGTTCGAATGGGATAATATCTTTCGATGATAGCCGAGGGACATGTACCGCGGTAAGGCAATGATCGAGGGACATGTTCGGATGGGATAACATCTCTCGATGATAGCCGAGGGACATGTACCGCGGTAAGGCAATGATCGAGGGACATGTTCGGATGGGATAACATCCCTCGATCATAGCCGAGGGACATGTACCGCGGTAAGGCAATGATCGAGGGACTTGTTCGGATGGGATAACATCTCTCGATGATAGCCGAGGGACATGTACTGCGGTAAGGCAATGATCGAGGGACATGTTCGGATTGAATAACATCTCTCGATGATATCCGAGGGACATGTACCGCGGTAAGGGAATGATCGAGGGACATGTTCGGATGGGATAACATCTCTCGATGATAGCCGAGGGACAGGTACCGCGGTAAGGCAATGATCGATGGACATGTTCGGATTGGATAACATCTTTCGATGATAGCCGAGGGACATGTACCGCGGTAAAGCAATGATCGAGGGACATGTTCGGATGGGATAACATCCCTCGATGATAGCCGATGGACATGTACCGCGGTAAGGCAATGATCGAGGGACATGTTCGAATGGGATAACATCTCTCGATCATAGCCGAGGGACATGTACTGCGGTAAGGCAATGATCGAGGGACATGTTCGGATGGGATAACATCCCTCGATTATAGCCGAGGGACATGTACCGCGGTAAGGCAATGATCGAGGGACATGTTTGGATGGGATAACATCTCTCGATCATAGCCGAGGGACATGTACCGCGGTCAGGCAATGATCGAGGGACATGTTCGGATGGGATTACTTCCCTCGATGATAGCCGAGGTACATGTACCGCGGTAAGGCAATGATCGAGGGACATGTTCGGATGGGATAACATCTCTCGATCATAGCCGAGGGACATGTACCGCGGTAAGGCAATGATCGAGGGACATGTTCGGATAGGATAACATCTCTCGATGATAGCCGAGGGACATGTACCGCGGTAAGGCAATGATCGAGGGACATGTTCGGATGGGATAACATCCCTCGATGATGGCCGAGGGACAGGTACCGCGGTAAGGCAATCATCGAGGGACATGTTCGGATGGGATAACATCCCTCGATCATAGCCGAGGGACATGTACCGCGGTAAGGCATTGATCGAGGGACTTGTTCGGATGGGATAACATCTCTCGATGATAGCCGAGGGACATGTACTGCGGTAAGGCGATGATCGAGGGACATGTTCGGATTGGATAACATCTCTCGATGATATCCGAGGGACATGTACCGCGGTAAGGGAATGATCGAGGGACATGTTCGGATGGGATAACATCTCTCGATGATAGCCGAGGGACATGTACCGCGGTAAGGCAATGATCGAGGTACATGTTCGGATGGGATAACATCTCTCGATGATAGCCGAGGGACATGTACCGCGGTAAGGCAATGATCGAGAGACATGTTCGGATGGGATAACATCTTTCCATGATAGCTGAGGGACATGTACTGCGGTAAGGCAATGATTGAGGGACATGTTCGGATGGGATAACATCTCTCGATGGTAGCCGAGGGACATGTACCGCGGTAAGGCATTGATCGAGGGACATGTTCGGATGGGATAACATCTCTCGATGCTTGCCAAGGGACATGTACCGCGGTAAGGCAATGATCGAGGGACATGTTCGGATGGGATAACATCTCTCGATCATAGCCGAGGGACATGTACCGCGGTAAAGCAATGATCGAGGGACATGTTCGGATAGGATAACATCTCTCGATGATAGCCGAGGGACATGTACCGCGGTAAGGCAATGATCGAGGGACATGTTCGGATGGGATAACATCCCTCGATGATGGCCGAGGGACAGGTACCGCGGTAAGGCAATCATCGAGGGTACATGTTCGGATGGGATAACATCCCTCGATCATAGCCGAGGGACATGTACCGTGGTAAGGCAATGATCGAGGGACATGTTCGAATTGGATAATATCTTTCGATGATAGCTGAGGGACATGTACCGCGGTAAGGCAATGATCGAGGGACATGTTCGGATTGGATAACATCTCTCGATGATATCCGAGGGACATGTACCGCGGTAAGGGAATGATCGAGGGACATGTTCGGATGGGATTACATCCCTCGATGATAGCCGAGGTACATGTACCGCGGTAAGGCAATGATCGAGGGACATGTTCGGATGGGATAACATCCCTTGATCATAGCCGAGGTACATGTACCGCGGTAAGGCAATGATCGAGGGACATGTTCGGATGGGATAACATCTCTCGATGATAGCCGAGGGACAGGTACCGCGGTAAGGCAATGATCGATGGACATGTTCGGATTGGATAACATCTTTCGATGATAGCCGAGGGACATGTACCGCGGTAAAGCAATGATCGAGGGACATGTTCGGATGGGATAACATCCCTCGATGATAGCCGATGGACATGTACCGCGGTAAGGCAATGATCGAGGGACATGTTCGAATGGGATAACATCTCTCGATCATAGCCGAGGGACATGTACTGCGGTAAGGCAATGATCGAGGGACATGTTCGGATGGGATAACATCCCTCGATTATAGCCGAGGGACATGTACCGCGGTAAGGCAATGATCGAGGGACATGTTTGGATGGGATAACATCTCTCGATCATAGCCGAGGGACATGTACCGCGGTCAGGCAATGATCGAGGGACATGTTCGGATGGGATTACTTCCCTCGATGATAGCCGAGGTACATGTACCGCGGTAAGGCAATGATCGAGGGACATGTTCGGATGGGATAACATCTCTCGATCATAGCCGAGGGACATGTACCGCGGTAAGGCAATGATCGAGGGACATGTTCGGATAGGATAACATCTCTCGATGATAGCCGAGGGACATGTACCGCGGTAAGGCAATGATCGAGGGACATGTTCGGATGGGATAACATCCCTCGATGATGGCCGAGGGACAGGTACCGCGGTAAGGCAATCATCGAGGGACATGTTCGGATGGGATAACATCCCTCGATCATAGCCGAGGGACATGTACCGCGGTAAGGCATTGATCGAGGGACTTGTTCGGATGGGATAACATCTCTCGATGATAGCCGAGGGACATGTACTGCGGTAAGGCGATGATCGAGGGACATGTTCGGATTGGATAACATCTCTCGATGATATCCGAGGGACATGTACCGCGGTAAGGGAATGATCGAGGGACATGTTCGGATGGGATAACATCTCTCGATGATAGCCGAGGGACATGTACCGCGGTAAGGCAATGATCGAGGTACATGTTCGGATGGGATAACATCTCTCGATGATAGCCGAGGGACATGTACCGCGGTAAGGCAATGATCGAGAGACATGTTCGGATGGGATAACATCTTTCCATGATAGCTGAGGGACATGTACTGCGGTAAGGCAATGATTGAGGGACATGTTCGGATGGGATAACATCTCTCGATGGTAGCCGAGGGACATGTACCGCGGTAAGGCATTGATCGAGGGACATGTTCGGATGGGATAACATCTCTCGATGCTTGCCAAGGGACATGTACCGCGGTAAGGCAATGATCGAGGGACATGTTCGGATGGGATAACATCTCTCGATCATAGCCGAGGGACATGTACCGCGGTAAAGCAATGATCGAGGGACATGTTCGGATAGGATAACATCTCTCGATGATAGCCGAGGGACATGTACCGCGGTAAGGCAATGATCGAGGGACATGTTCGGATGGGATAACATCCCTCGATGATGGCCGAGGGACAGGTACCGCGGTAAGGCAATCATCGAGGGTACATGTTCGGATGGGATAACATCCCTCGATCATAGCCGAGGGACATGTACCGTGGTAAGGCAATGATCGAGGGACATGTTCGAATTGGATAATATCTTTCGATGATAGCTGAGGGACATGTACCGCGGTAAGGCAATGATCGAGGGACATGTTCGGATTGGATAACATCTCTCGATGATATCCGAGGGACATGTACCGCGGTAAGGGAATGATCGAGGGACATGTTCGGATGGGATTACATCCCTCGATGATAGCCGAGGTACATGTACCGCGGTAAGGCAATGATCGAGGGACATGTTCGGATGGGATAACATCCCTTGATCATAGCCGAGGTACATGTACCGCGGTAAGGCAATGATCGAGGGACATGTTCGGATGGGATAACATCTTTCGATGATAGCCGAGAGACATGTACCGCGGTAAGGCAATGATCGAGGGACATATTCGGATTGGATAACATCTTTCGATGATAGCCGAGGGACATGTACCGCGGTAAGGCAATGATCGAGGGACTTGTTCGGATGGGATAACATCTCTCGATGATAGTCGAGGGACATGTACCGCGGTAAGGCAATGATCGAGGGACATGTTCGGATGGGATAACATCTTTCCATGATAGCCGAGGGACATGTACTGTGGTAAGGCAATGATCGAGGGACATGTTCGGATAAGATAACATCTCTCGATGATAGCCGAGGGATATGTATCGCGGTAAGGCAATGATCGAGGTACATGTTCAGATGGGATAACATCTCTCGATGATAGCCGAGGGACATGTACCGCGGTAAGGCAATGATCGAGGGACATGTTCAGATGGGATAACCTCCCTCGATCATAGCCGAGGTACATGTACCGCGGTAAAGGCAATGATCGAGGGACATGTTCGGATGGGATAACATCCCTCGATGATAGCCGAGGGACATGTAACGCGGTAAGGCAATGATCGAGGGACATGTTCGGATGGGATAACATCTCTCGATGATAGCCGAGGGACATGTACCGCGGTAAGGCAATGATCGAGGTACATGTTCGGATGGGATAACATCTCTCGATGATAGCCGAGGGACATGTACCGCGGTAAGGCAATGATCGAGAGACATGTTCGGATGGGATAACATCTTTCCATGAAAGCTGAGGGACATGTACTGCGGTAAGGCAATGATTGAGGGACATGTTCGGATGGGATAACATCTCTCGATGGTAGCCGAGGGACATGTACCGCGGTAAGGCATTGATCGAGGGACATGTTCGGATGGGATAACATCTCTCGATGCTTGCCAAGGGACATGTACCGCGGTAAGGCAATGATCGAGGGACATGTTCGGATGGGATAACATCTCTCGATCATAGCCGAGGGACATGTACCGCGGTAAGGCAATGATCGAGGGACATGTTCGGATAGGATAACATCTCTCGATGATAGCCGAGGGACATGTACCGCGGTAAGGCAATGATCGAGGGACATGTTCGGATGGGATAACATCCCTCGATGATGGCCGAGGGACAGGTACCGCGGTAAGGCAATCATCGAGGGTACATGTTCGGATGGCATAACATCCCTCGATCATAGCCGAGGGACATGTACCGCGGTAAGGCATTGATCGAGGGACTTGTTCGGATGGGATAACATCTCTCGATGATAGCCGAGGGACATGTACTGCGGTAAGGCGATGATCGAGGGACATGTTCGGATTGGATAACATCTCTCGATGATATCCGAGGGACATGTACCGCGGTAAGGGAATGATCGAGGGACATGTTCGGATGGGATAACATCTCTCGATGATAGCCGAGGGACATGTACCGCGGTAAGGCAATGATGGAGGGACATGTTCAGATGGTATAACATCCCTCGATGATAGCCGAGGGACATGTACCGCGATAAAGCAATGATCGAGGGACATGTTCGGATTGGATAACATATCTCGATGATAGCCGAGGGACATGTACCGCTCCGCGGTAAGGCAATGATCGAGGGACATGTTCGGATGGGATAACATCTCTCGATGCTAGCCAAGGGACATGTACCGCGGTAAGGCAATGATCGAGGGACATGTTCGGATGGGATAACATCCCTCGATGATAGCCGAGAGACATGTACCGCAGTAAGGCAATGATCGAGGGACATGTTCGGATGGGATAACATCCCTCGATGATAGCTGAGGGACATGTACCGCGGTAAGGCAATGATCGAGTGACATGTTCGGATGGGATAACGTCTGTCGATGATAGCCGAGGGACATGTACCGCGGTAAGGCAATGATCGAGGGACATGTTCGGATGGGATAACATCCCTCGATGATAGCCGAGGGACATGTACCGCGGTAAGGCAATGATCGAGGGACATGTTCGAATGGGATAATATCTTTCGATGATAGCCGAGGGACATGTACCGCGGTAAGGCAATGATCGAGGGACATGTTCGGATGGGATAACATCTCTCGATGATAGCCGAGGGACATGTACCGCGGTAAGGCAATGATCGAGGGACATGTTCGGATGGGATAACATCCCTCGATCATAGCCGAGGGACATGTACCGCGGTAAGGCAATGATCGAGGGACTTGTTCGGATGGGATAACATCTCTCGATGATAGCCGAGGGACATGTACTGCGGTAAGGCAATGATCGAGGGACATGTTCGGATTGAATAACATCTCTCGATGATATCCGAGGGACATGTACCGCGGTAAGGGAATGATCGAGGGACATGTTTCGGATGGGATAACATCTCTCGATGATAGCCGAGGGACAGGTACCGCGGTAAGGCAATGATCGATGGACATGTTCGGATTGGATAAACATCTTTCGATGATAGCCGAGGGACATGTACCGCGGTAAAGCAATGATCGAGGGACATGTTCGGATGGGATAACATCCCTCGATGATAGCCGATGGACATGTACCGCGGTAAGGCAATGATCGAGGGACATGTTCGAATGGGATATAACATCTCTCGATCATAGCCGAGGGACATGTACTGCGGTAAGGCAATGATCGAGGGACATGTTCGGATGGGATAACATCCCTCGATTATAGCCGAGGGACATGTACCGCGGTAAGGCAATGATCGAGGGACATGTTTGGATGGGATAACATCTCTCGATCATAGCCGAGGGACATGTACCGCGGTCAGGCAATGATCGAGGGACATGTTCGGATGGGATTACTTCCCTCGATGATAGCCGAGGTACATGTACCGCGGTAAGGCAATGATCGAGGGACATGTTCGGATGGGATAACATCTCTCGATCATAGCCGAGGGACATGTACCGCGGTAAGGCAATGATCGAGGGACATGTTCGGATAGGATAACATCTCTCGATGATAGCCGAGGGACATGTACCGCGGTAAGGCAATGATCGAGGGACATGTTCGGATGGGATAACATCCCTCGATGATGGCCGAGGGACAGGTACCGCGGTAAGGCAATCATCGAGGGACATGTTCGGATGGGATAACATCCCTCGATCATAGCCGAGGGACATGTACCGCGGTAAGGCATTGATCGAGGGACTTGTTCGGATGGGATAACATCTCTCGATGATAGCCGAGGGACATGTACTGCGGTAAGGCGATGATCGAGGGACATGTTCGGATTGGATAACATCTCTCGATGATATCCAAGGGACATGTACCGCGGTAAGGGAATGATCGAGGGACATGTTCGGATGGGATAACATCTCTCGATGATAGCCGAGGGACATGTACCGCGGTAAGGCAATGATGGAGGGACATGTTCAGATGGTATAACATCCCTCGATGATAGCCGAGGGACATGTACCGCGATAAAGCAATGATCGAGGGACATGTTCGGATTGGATAACATATCTCGATGATAGCCGAGGGACATGTACCGCGGTAAGGCAATGATCGAGGGACATGTTCGGATGGGATAACATCTCTCGATGCTAGCCAAGGGACATGTACCGCGGTAAGGCAATGATCGAGGGACATGTTCGGATGGGATAACATCCCTCGATGATAGCCGAGAGACATGTACCGCAGTAAGGCAATGATCGAGGGACATGTTCGGATGGGATAACATCCCTCGATGATAGCTGAGGGACATGTACCGCGGTAAGGCAATGATCGAGTGACATGTTCGGATGGGATAACGTCTGTCGATGATAGCCGAGGGACATGTACCGCGGTAAGGCAATGATCGAGGGACATGTTCGGATGGGATAACATCCCTCGATGATAGCCGAGGGACATGTACCGCGGTAAGGCAATGATCGAGGGACATGTTCGAATTGGATAATATCTTTCGATGATAGCCGAGGGACATGTACCGCGGTAAGGCAATGATCGAGGGACATGTTCGGATGGGATAACATCTCTCGATGATAGCCGAGGGACATGTACCGCGGTAAGGCAATGATCGAGGGACATGTTCGGATGGGATAACATCCCTCGATCATAGACGAGGGACATGTACCGCGGTAAGGCAATGATCGAGGGACTTGTTCGGATGGGATAACATCTCTCGATGATAGCCGAGGGACATGTACTGCGGTAAGGCAATGATCGAGGGACATGTTCGGATTGAATAACATCTCTCGATGATATCCGAGGGACATGTACCGCGGTAAGGGAATGATCGAGGGACATGTTCGGATGGGATAACATCTCTCGATGATAGCCGAGGGACATGTACCGCGGTAAGGCAATGATCGATGGACATGTTCGGATTGGATAACATCTTTCGATGATAGCCGAGGGACATGTACCGCGGTAAAGCAATGATCGAGGGACATGTTCGGATGGGATAACATCCCTCGATGATAGCCGATGGACATGTACCGCGGTAAGGCAATGATCGAAGGACATGTTCGAATGGGATAACATCTCTCGATCATAGCCGAGGGACATGTACTGCGGTAAGGCAATGATCGAGGGACATGTTCGGATGGGATAACTTCCCTCGATTATAGCCGAGGGACATGTACCGCGGTAAGGCAATGATCGAGGGACATGTTTGGATGGGATAACATCTCTCGATCATAGCCGAGGGACATGTACCGCGGTCAGGCAATGATCGAGGGACATGTTCGGATGGGATTACATCCCTCGATGATAGCCGAGGTACATGTACCGCGGTAAGGCAATGATCGAGGGACATGTTCGGATGGGATAACATCTCTCGATCATAGCCGAGGGACATGTACCGCGGTAAGGCAATGATCGAGGGACATGTTCGGATAGGATAACATCTCTCGATGATAGCCGAGGGACATGTACCGCGGTAAGGCAATGATCGAGGGACATGTTCGGATGGGATAACATCCCTCGATGATGGCCGAGGGACAGGTACAGGTACCGCGGTAAGGCAATCATCGAGGGACATGTTCGGATGGGATAACATCCCTCGATCATAGCCGAGGGACATGTACCGCGGTAAGGGAATGATCGAGGGACATGTTCGGATGGGATAACATCTCTCGATGATAGCCGAGGGACATGTACCGCGGTAAGGCAATGATGGAGGGACATGTTCAGATGGTATAACATCCCTCGATGATAGCCGAGGGACATGTACCGCGGTAAAGCAATGATCGAGGGACATGTTCGGATTGGATAACATCTCTCGATGATAGCCGAGGGACATGTACCGCGGTAAGGCAATGATCGAGGGACATGTTCGGATGGGATAACATCTCTCGATGCTAGCCAAGGGACATGTACCGCGGTAAGCCAATGATCGAGGGACATGTTCGGATGGGATAACATCCCTCGATGATAGCCGAGAGACATGTGCCGCAGTAAGGCAATGATCGAGGGACATGTTCGGATGGGATAACATCCCTCGATGATAGCTGAGGGACATGTACCGCGGTAAGGCAATGATCGAGTGACATGTTCGGATGGGATAACGTCTGTCGATGATAGCCGAGGGACATGTACCGCGGTAAGGCAATGATCGAGGGACATGTGCGGATGGGATAACATCCCTCGATGATAGCCGAGGGACATGTACCGCGGTAAGGCAATGATCGAGGGACATGTTCGAATTGGATAATATCTTTCGATGATAGCTGAGGGACATGTACCGCGGTAAGGCAATGATCGAGGGACATGTTCGGATTGGATAACATCTCTCGATGATATCCGAGGGACATGTACCGTGGTAAGGGAATGATCGAGGGACATGTTCGGATGGGATTACATCCCTCGATGATAGCCGAGGTACATGTACCGCGGTAAGGCAATGATCGAGGGACATGTTCGGATGGGATAACATCCCTTGATCATAGCCGAGGTACATGTACCGCGGTAAAGCAATGATCGAGGGACATGTTCGGATGGGATAACATCTTTCGATGATAGCCGAGGGACATGTACCGCGGTAAGGCAATGATCGAGGGACATGTTCGGATTGGATAACATCTTTCGATGATAGCCGAGGGACATGTACCGCGGTAAGGCAATGATCGAGGGACATGTTCGGATGGGATAACATCTCTCGATGATAGTCGAGGGACATGTACTGCGGTAAGGCAATGATCGAGGGACATGTTCGGATGGGATAACATCTTTCCATGATAGCCGAGGGACATGTACTGCGGTAAGGCAATGATCGAGGGACATGTTCGGATGGGATAACATCCCTCGATGATAGCCGAGGGACATGTATCGCGGTAAGGCAATGATCGAGGTACATGTTCAGATGGGATAACATCTCTCGATAATAGCCGAGGGACATGTACCGCGGTAAGGCAATGATCGAGGGACATGTTCAGATGGGATAACCTCCCTCGATCATAGCCGAGGTACATGTACCGCGGTAAGGCAATGATCGAGGGACATGTTCGGATGGGATAACATCCCTCGATGATAGCCGAGGGACATGTAACGCGGTAAGGCAATGATCGAGGGACATGTTCGGATGGGATAACATCTCTCGATGATAGCCGAGGGACATGTACCGCGGTAAGGCAATGATCGAGGTACATGTTCGGATGGGATAACATCTCTCGATGATAGCCGAGGGACATGTACCGCGGTAAGGGAATGATCGAGAGACATGTTCGGATGGGATAACATCTTTCCATGATAGCCGAGGGACATGTACTGCGGTAAGGCAATGATTGAGGGACATGTTCGGATGGGATAACATCTCTCAATGGTAGCCGAGGGACATGTACCGCGGTAAGGCATTGATCGAGGGACATGTTCGGATGGGATAACATCCCTCGATGCTTGCCAAGGGACATGTACCGCGGTAAGGCAATGATCGAGGGACATGTTCGGATGGGATAACATCTCTCGATCATAGCCGAGGGACATGTACTGCGGTAAGGCAATGATCGAGGGACATGTTCGGATAGGATAACATCTCTCGATGATAGCCGAGGGACATGTACCGCGGTAAGGCAATGATCGAGGGACATGTTCGGATGGGATAACATCCCTCGATGATGGCCGAGGGACAGGTACCGCGGTAAGGCAATCATCGAGGGACATGTTCGGATGGGATAACATCCCTCGATCATAGCCGAGGGACATGTACCGCGGTAAGGCATTGATCGATGGACTTGTTCGGATGGGATAACATCTCTCGATGATAGCCGAGGGACATATACTGCGGTAAGGCGATGATCGAGGGACATGTTCGGATTGGATAACATCTCTCGATGATATCCGAGGGACATGTACCGCGGTAAGGGAATGATCGAGGGACATGTTCGGATGGGATAACATCTCTCGATGATAGCCGAGGGACATGTACCGCGGTAAGGCAATGATGGAGGGACATGTTCAGATGGTATAACATCCCTCGATGATAGCCGAGGGACATGTACCGCGATAAAGCAATGATCGAGGGACATGTTCGGATGGGATAACATCTCTCGATGCTAGCCAAGGGACATGTACCGCGGTAAGGCAATGATCGAGGGACATGTTCGGATGGGATAACATCCCTCGATGATAGCCGAGAGACATGTACCGCAGTAAGGCAATGATCGAGGGACATGTTCGGATGGGATAACATCCCTCGATGATAGCTGAGGGACATGTACCGCGGTAAGGCAATGATCGAGTGACATGTTCGGATGGGATAACGTCTGTCGATGATAGCCGAGGGACATGTACCGCGGTAAGGCAATGATCGAGGGACATGTTCGGATGGGATAACATCCCTCGATGATAGCCGAGGGACATGTACCGCGGTAAGGCAATGATCGAGGGACATGTTCGAATTGGATAATATCTTTCGATGATAGCCGAGGGACATGTACCGTGGTAAGGCAATGATCGAGGGACATGTTCAGATGGGATAACATCTCTCGATGATAGCCGAGGGACATGTACCGCGGTAAGGCAATGATCGAGGGACATGTTCGGATGGGATAACATCCCTCGATCATAGCCGAGGGACATGTACCGCGGTAAGGCAATGATCGAGGGACTTGTTCGGATGGGATAACATCTCTCGATGATAGCCGAGGGACATGTACTGCGGTAAGGAAATGATCGAGGGACATGTTCGGATTGAATAACATCTCTCGATGATATCCGAGGGACATGTACCGCGGTAAGCCAATGATCGAGGGACATGTTCGGATGGGATAACATCCCTCGATGATAGCCGAGAGACATGTACCGCAGTAAGGCAATGATCGAGGGACATGTTCGGATGGGATAACATCCCTCGATGATAGCCGAGAGACATGTACTGCAGTAAGGCAATGATCGAGGGACATGTTCGGATGGGATAACATCCCTCGATGATAGCTGAGGGACATGTACCGCGGTAAGGCAATGATCGAGTGACATGTTCGGATGTGATAACGTCTGTCGATGATAGCCGAGGGACATGTACCGCGGTAAGGCAATGATCGAGGGACATGTTCGGATGGGATAACATCCCTCGATGATAGCCGAGGGACATGTACAGCGGTAAGGCAATGATCGAGGGACATGTTCGAAATGGATAATATCTTTCGATGATAGCCGAGGGACATGTACCGCGGTAAGGCAATGATCGAGGGACATGTTCGGATGGGATAACATCTCTCGATGATAGCCGAGGGACATGTACCGCGGTAAGGCAATGATCGAGGGACATGTTTGGATGGGATAACATCCCTCGATAATAGCCGAGGGACATGTACCGCGGTAAGGCAATGATCGAGGGACTTGTTCGGATGGGATAACATCTCTCGATGATAGCCGAGGACATGTACTGCGGTAAGGCAATGATCGAGGGACATGTTCGGATTGAATAACATCTCTCGATGATATCCGAGGGACATGTACCGCGGTAAGGGAATGATCGAGGGACATGTTCGGATGGGATAACATCTCTCGATGATAGCCGAGGGACATGTACCGCGGTAAGGCAATGATTGAGGGACATGTTCAGATGGGATAAAATCTCTCGATGATAGCCGAGGGACATGTACCGCGGTAAAGCAATGATCGAGGGACATGTTCGGATGGAATAACATCCCTCGATGATAGCCGATGGACATGTACCGCGGTAAGGCAATGATCGAGGGACATGTTCGGGTGGGATAACATCTCTCGATCATAGCCGAGGGACATGTACCGCGGTAAGGCAATGATAGAGGGACTTGTTCGGATGGGATAACATCTCTCGATGATAGCCGAGGGACATGTACTGCGGTAAGGCAATGATCGAGGGACATGTTCGGATTGAATAACATCTCTCGATGATATCCGAGGGACATGTACCGCGGTAAGGGAATGATCGAGGGACATGTTCGGATGGGATAACATCTCTCGATGATAGCCGAGTGACATGTACCGCGGTAAGGCAATGATCGAGGGACATGTTCAGATGGGATAACATCTCTCGATGATAGCCGAGAGACATGTACCGCGGTAAAGCAATGATCGAGGGACATGTTCGGATAGGATAACATCCCTCGATGATAGCCGATGGACATGTACCGCGGTAAGGCAATGATCGAGAGACATGTCCGGATGGGATAACATCTTTCCATGATAGCTGAGGGACATGTACTGCGGTAAGGCAATGATCGAGGGACATGTTCGGATGGGATAACATCTCTCGATGATAGCCGAGCGACATGTACCGCGGTAAGGCAATGATCGAGGGACATGTTCGGATGGGATAACATCCCTCGATCATAGCCGAGGGACATGTACCGCGGTAAGGCAATGATCGAGAGACTTGTTCGGATGGGATAACATCCCTTGATCATAGCCGAGGGACATGTACCGCGGTAAGGCAATGATAGAGGGACATGTTCGGATGGGATTACATCTCTCGATGATAGCCGAGGGACATGTACTGCGGTAAGGCAATGATCGAGGGACATGTTCGGATTGAATAACATCTCTCGATGATATCCGAGGGACATGTACCGCGATAAGGGAATGATCGAGGAACATGTTCGGATGGGATAACATCTCTCGATGATAGCCGAGGGACATGTACCGCGGTAAGGCAATAATCGAGGGACATGTTTAGATGGGATAACATCCCTTGATCATAGCCGAGGTACATGTACCGCGGTAAGGCAATGATCGAGGGACATGTTCGGATGGGATAACATCCCTCGATCATAGCCGAGGGACATGTACCGCGGTAAGGCAATGATCAAGGGACTTGTTCGGATGGGATAACATCTCTCGATGATAGCCGAGGGACATGTACTGCGGTAAGGCAATGATCGAGGGACATGTTCGGATTGAATAACATCTCTCGATGATATCCAAGGGACATGTACCGCGGTAAGGGAATGATCGAGGGACATGTTCGGATGGGATAACATCTCTCGATGATAGCCGAGGGACATGTACCGCGGTAAGGCAATGATCGATGGACATGTTCGGATTGGATAACATCTTTCGATGATAGCCGAGGGACATGTACCGCGGTAAAGCAATGATCGAGGGACATGTTCGGATGGGATAACATCCCTCGATGATAGCCGATGGACATGTACCGCGGTAAGGCAATGATCGAGGGACATGTTCGAATGGGATAACATCTCTTGATCATAGCCGAGGGACATGTACTGCGGTAAGGCAATGATCGAGGGACATGTACGGATGGGATAACTTCCCTCGATTATAGCCGAGGGACATGTACCGCGGTAAGGCAATGATCGAGGGACATGTTTGGATGGGATAACATCTCTCGATCATAGCCGAGGGACATGTACCGCGGTCAGGCAATGATCGAGGGACATGTTCGGATGGGATTACATCCCTCGATGATAGCCGAGGTACATGTACCGCGGTAAGGCAATGATCGAGGGACATGTTCGGATGGGATAACATCTCTCGATCATAGCCGAGGGACATGTACCGCGGTAAGGCAATGATCGAGGGACATGTTCGGATAGGATAACATCTCTCGATGATAGCCGAGGGACATGTACCGCGGTAAGGCAATGATCGAGGGACATGTTCGGATGGGATAACATCCCTCGATGATGGCCGAGGGACAGGTACCGCGGTAAGGCAATCATCGAGGGACATGTTCGGATGGGATAACATCCCTCGATCATAGCCGAGGGACATGTACCGCGGTAAGGGAATGATCGAGGGACATGTTCGGATGGGATAACATCTCTCGATGATAGCCGAGGGACATGTACCGCGGTAAGGCAATGATGGAGGGACATGTTCAGATGGTATAACATCCCTCGATGATAGCCGAGGGACATGTACCGCGGTAAAGCAATGATCGAGGGACATGTTCGGATTGGATAACATCTCTCGATGATAGCCGAGGGACATGTACCGCGGTAAGGCAATGATCGAGGGACATGTTCGGATGGGATAACATCTCTCGATGCTAGCCAAGGGACATGTACCGCGGTAAGCCAATGATCGAGGGACATGTTCGGATGGGATAACATCCCTCGATGATAGCCGAGAGACATGTACCGCAGTAAGGCAATGATCGAGGGACATGTTCGGATGGGATAACATCCCTCGATGATAGCTGAGGGACATGTACCGCGGTAAGGCAATGATCGAGTGACATGTTCGGATGGGATAACGTCTGTCGATGATAGCCGAGGGACATGTACCGCGGTAAGGCAATGATCGAGGGACATGTGCGGATGGGATAACATCCCTCGATGATAGCCGAGGGACATGTACCGCGGTAAGGCAATGATCGAGGGACATGTTCGGATGGGATAACATCTCTCGATGATAGCCGAGGGACATGTACCGCGGTAAGGCAATGATGGAGGGACATGTTCAGATGGGATAACATCTTTCCATGATAGCCGAGGGACATGTACTGCGGTAAGGCAATGATCGAGGGACATGTTCGGATGGGATAACATCCCTCGATGATAGCCGAGGGACATGTATCGCGGTAAGGCAATGATCGAGGTACATGTTCAGATGGGATAATATCTCTCGATAATAGCCGAGGGACATGTACCGCGGTAAGGCAATGATCGAGGGACATGTTCAGATGGGATAACCTCCCTCGATCATAGCCGAGGTACATGTACCGCGGTAAGGCAATGATCGAGGGACATGTTCGGATGGGATAACATCCCTCGATGATAGCCGAGGGACATGTAACGCGGTAAGGCAATGATCGAGGGACATGTTCGGATGGGATAACATCTCTCGATGATAGCCGAGGGACATGTAACGCGGTAAGGCAATGATCGAGGGACATGTTCGGATGGGATAACATCTCTCGATGATAGCCGAGGGACATGTACCGCGGTAAGGGAATGATCGAGAGACATGTTCGGATGGGATAACATCTTTCCATGATAGCCGAGGGACATGTACTGCGGTAAGGCAATGATTGAGGGACATGTTCGGATGGGATAACATCTCTCGATGGTAGCCGAGGGACATGTACCGCGGTAAGGCATTGATCGAGGGACATGTTCGGATGGGATAACATCCCTCGATGCTTGCCAAGGGACATGTACCGCGGTAAGGCAATGATCGAGGGACATGTTCGGATGGGATAACATCTCTCGATCATAGCCGAGGGACATGTACTGCGGTAAGGCAATGATCGAGGGACATGTTCGGATAGGATAACATCTCTCGATGATAGCCGAGGGACATGTACCGCGGTAAGGCAATGATCGAGGGACATGTTCGGATGGGATAACATCCCTCGATGATGGCCGAGGGACAGGTACCGCGGTAAGGCAATCATCGAGGGACATGTTCGGATGGAATAACATCCCTCGATCATAGCCGAGGGACATGTACCGCGGTAAGGCATTGATCGAGGGACTTGTTCGGATGGGATAACATCTCTCGATGATAGCCGAGGGACATGTACTGCGGTAAGGCGATGATCGAGGGACATGTTCGGATTGGATAACATCTCTCGATGATATCCGAGGGACATGTACCGCGGTAAGGGAATGATCGAGGGACATGTTCGGATGGGATAACATCTCTCGATGATAGCCGAGGGACATGTACCGCGGTAAGGCAATGATGGAGGGACATGTTCAGATGGTATAACATCCCTCGATGATAGCCGAGGGACATGTACCGCGATAAAGCAATGATCGAGGGACATGTTCGGATGGGATAACATCTCTCGATGCTAGCCAAGGGACATGTACCGCGGTAAGGCAATGATCGAGGGACATGTTCGGATGGGATAACATCCCTCGATGATAGCCGAGAGACATGTACCGCAGTAAGGCAATGATCGAGGGACATGTTCGGATGGGATAACATCCCTCGATGATAGCTGAGGGACATGTACCGCGGTAAGGCAATGATCGAGTGACATGTTCGGATGGGATAACGTCTGTCGATGATAGCCGAGGGACATGTACCGCGGTAAGGCAATGATCGAGGGACATGTTCGGATGGGATAACATCCCTCGATGATAGCCGAGGGACATGTACCGCGGTAAGGCAATGATCGAGGGACATGTTCGAATTGGATAATATCTTTCGATGATAGCCGAGGGACATGTACCGTGGTAAGGCAATGATCGAGGGACATGTTCGGATGGGATAACATCTCTCGATGATAGCCGAGGGACATGTACCGCGGTAAGGCAATGATCGAGGGAAATGTTCGGATGGGATAACATCCCTCGATCATAGCCGAGGGACATGTACCGCGGTAAGGCAATGATCGAGGGACTTGTTCGGATGGGATAACATCTCTCGATGATAGCCGAGGGACATGTACTGCGGTAAGGAAATGATCGAGGGACATGTTCGGATTGAATAACATCTCTCGATGATATCCGAGGGACATGTACCGCGGTAAGCCAATGATCGAGGGACATGTTCGGATGGGATAACATCCCTCGATGATAGCCGAGAGACATGTACCGCAGTAAGGCAATGATCGAGGGACATGTTCGGATGGGATAACATCCCTCGATGATAGCCGAGAGACATGTACTGCAGTAAGGCAATGATCGAGGGACATGTTCGGATGGGATAACATCCCTCGATGATAGCTGAGGGACATGTACCGCGGTAAGGCAATGATCGAGTGACATGTTCGGATGTGATAACGTCTGTCGATGATAGCCGAGGGACATGTACCGCGGTAAGGCAATGATCGAGGGACATGTTCGGATGGGATAACATCCCTCGATGATAGCCGAGGGACATGTACAGCGGTAAGGCAATGATCGAGGGACATGTTCGAAATTGATAATATCTTTCGATGATAGCCGAGGGACATGTACCGCGGTAAGGCAATGATCGAGGGACATGTTCGGATGGGATAACATCTCTCGATGATAGCCGAGGGACATGTACCGCGGTAAGGCAATGATCGAGGGACATGTTTGGATGGGATAACATCCCTCGATAATAGCCGAGGGACATGTACCGCGGTAAGGCAATGATCGAGGGACTTGTTCGGATGGGATAACATCTCTCGATGATAGCCGAGGACATGTACTGCGGTAAGGCAATGATCGAGGGACATGTTCGGATTGAATAACATCTCTCGATGATATCCGAGGGACATGTACCGCGGTAAGGAAATGATCGAGGGACATGTTCGGATGGGATAACATCTCTCGATGATAGCCGAGGGACATGTACCGCGGTAAGGCAATGATTGAGGGACATGTTCAGATGGGATAAAATCTCTCGATGATAGCCGAGGGACATGTACCGCGGTAAAGCAATGATCGAGGGACATGTTCGGATGGGATAACATCCCTCGATGATAGCCGATGGACATGTACCGCGGTAAGGCAATGATCGAGGGACATGTTCGGGTGGGATAACATCTCTCGATCATAGCCGAGGGACATGTACCGCGGTAAGGCAATGATCGAGGGACTTGTTCGGATGGGATAACATCTCTCGATGATAGCCGAGGGACATGTACTGCGGTAAGGCAATGATCGAGGGACATGTTCGGATTGAATAACATCTCTCGATGATATCCGAGGGACATGTACCGCGGTAAGGGAATGATCGAGGGACATGTTCGGATGGGATAACATCTCTCGATGATAGCCGAGTGACATGTACCGCGGTAAGGCAATGATCGAGGGACATGTTCAGATGGGATAACATCTCTCGATGATAGCCGAGAGACATGTACCGCGGTAAAGCAATGATCGAGGGACATGTTCGGATGGGATAACATCCCTCGATGATAGCCGATGGACATGTACCGCGGTAAGGCAATGATCGAGAGACATGTCCGGATGGGATAACATCTTTCCATGATAGCTGAGGGACATGTACTGCGGTAAGGCAATGATCGAGGGACATGTTCGGATGGGATAACATCTCTCGATGATAGCCGAGCGACATGTACCGCGGTAAGGCAATGATCGAGGGACATGTCCGGATGGGATAACATCCCTCGATCATAGCCGAGGGACATGTACCGCGGTAAGGCAATGATCGAGAGACTTGTTCGGATGGGATAACATCTCTCGATGATAGCCGAGGGACATGTACTGCGGTAAGGCAATGATCGAGGGACATGTTCGGATTGAATAACATCTCTCGATGATATCCGAGGGACATGTACCGCGGTAAGGGAATGATCGAGGGACATGTTCGGATGGGATAACATCTCTCGATGATAGCCGAGGGACATGTACCGCAGTAAAGCAATGATCGAGGGACATGTTCGGATGGGATAACATCCCTCGATGATAGCCGATGGACATGTACCGCGGTAAGGCTATGATCGAGGGACATGTTCGGATGGGATAACATCTCTCGATCATAGCCGAGGGACATGTACCGCAGTAAGGCAATGATCGAGGGACATGTTCGGATGGGATAACATCCCTCGATGATAGCCGAGGGACATGTACCGCGGTAAGGCAATGATCGAGGGACATGTTTGGATGGGATAACATCTCTCGATCATAGCCGAGGGACATGTACCGCGGTCAGGCAATGATCGAGGGACATGTTCGGATGGGATTACATCTCTCGATGATAGCTGAGGGACATGTACTGCGGTAAGGCAATGATCGAGGGACATGTTCGGATTGAATAACATCTCTCGATGATATCCGAGGGACATGTACCGCGATAAGGGAATGATCGAGGAACATGTTCGGATGGGATAACATCTCTCGATGATAGCCGAGGGACATGTACCGCGGTAAGGCAATGATCGAGGGACATGTTTAGATGGGATAACATCCCTTGATCATAGCCGAGGTACATGTACCGCGGTAAGGCAATGATCGAGGGACATGTTCGGATGGGATAACATCCCTCGATCATAGCCGAGGGACATGTACCGCGGTAAGGCAATGATCAAGGGACTTGTTCGGATGGGATAACATCTCTCGATGATAGCCGAGGGACATGTACTGCGGTAAGGCAATGATCGAGGGACATGTTCGGATTGAATAACATCTCTCGATGATATCCGAGGGACATGTACCGCGGTAAGGGAATGATCGAGGGACATGTTCGGATGGGATAACATCTCTCGATGATAGCCGAGGGACATGTACCGCGGTAAGGCAATGATCGAGGGACATGTTCAGATGGGATAACATATCTCGATGATAGCCGAGGGACATGTACCGCGGTAAAAGCAATGATCGAGGGACATGTTCGGATGGGATAACATCCCTCGATGATTGCCGATGGACATGTACCGCGGTAAGGCAATGATCGAGGGACATGTTCGGATGGGATAACATCTCTCGATCATAGCCGAGGGACATGTACCGCAGTAAGGCAATGATCGAGGGACATGTTCGGATGGGATAACTTCCCTCGATGATAGCCGAGGGACATGTACCGCGGTAAGGCAATGATCGAGGGACATGTTTGGATGGGATAACATCTCTCGATCATAGCCGAGGGACATGTACCGCGGTCAGGCAATGATCGAGGCACATGTTCGGATGGGATAACATCTCTCGATGATAGCCGAGGGACATGTACTGCGGTAAGGCAATGATCGAGGGACATGTTCGGATTGAATAACATCTCTCGATGATATCCGAGGGACATGTACCGCGGTAAGGGAATGATCGAGGAACATGTTCGGATGGGATAACATCTCTCGATGATAGCCGAGGGACATGTACCGCGGTAAGGCAATGATCGAGGGACATGTTTAGATGGGATAACATCCCTTGATCATAGCCGAGGTACATGTACCGCGGTAAGGCAATGATCGAGGGACATGTTCGGATGGGATAACATCTCTCGATGATAGCCGAGGGACATGTACCGCGGTAAGACAATGATCGAGAGACATGTTCGGATGGGATAACATCTTTCCATGATAGCTGAGGGACATGTACTGCGGTAAGGCAATGATCGAGGGACATATTCGGATGGGATAACATCTCTCGATGATAGCCGAGCGACATGTACCGCGGTAAGGCAATGATCGAGGAACAAGTTCGGAAGGGATAACATCCCTCGATCATAGCCGAGGGACATGTACCGCGGTAAGGCAATGATCGAGGGACATGTTCGGATGGGATAACATCTCTCGATGGTAGCCGAGGGACATGTACCGCGGTAAGGCATTGATCGAGGGACATGTTCGGATGGGATATCATCTCTCGATGCTAGCCAAGGGACATGTACCGCGGTAAGGCAATGATCGAGGGACATGTTCGGATGGGAGAACATCTCTCGATCATAGCCGAGGGACATGTACCGCGGTCAGGCAATGATCGAGGGACATGTTCGGATAGGATAACATCTCTCGATGATAGCCGAGGGACATGTACCGCGGTAAGGCTATGATCGAGGGACATGTTCGGATGGGATAACATCCCTCGATGATGGCCGAGGGACAGGTACCGCGGTAAGGCAATCATCGAGGGACATGTTCGGATGGGATAACATCCCTCGATGATAGCCGAGGGACATGTACCACGGTAAGGCATTGATCGAGGGACTTGTTCGGATGGGATAACATCTCTCGATGATAGCCGAGGGACATGTACTGCGGTAAGGCGATGATCGAGGGACATGTTCGGATTGGATAACATCTCTCGATGATATCCGAGGGACATGTACCGCGGTAAGGGAATGATCGAGGGACATGTTCGGATGGGATAACATCTCTCGATGATAGCCGAGGGACATGTACCGCGGTAAGGCAATGATGGAGGGACATGTTCAGATGGTATAACATCCCTCGATGATAGCCGAGAGACATGTACCGCAGTAAGGCAATGATCGAGGGACATGTTCGGATGGGATAACATCTCTCGATGATAGCCGAGAGACATGTACCGCGGTAAGGCAATGATCGAGGGACATGTTCGGATGGGATAACATCCCTCGATGATAGCCGAGGGACATGTACCGCGGTAAGGCAATGATCGAGGGACATGTTCGGATGGGATAACATCCCTCGATGATAGCCGAGAGACATGTACCGCAGTAAGGCAATGATCGAGGGACATGTTCGGATGGGATAACATCCCTCGATGATAGCTGAGGGACATGTACCGCGGTAAGGCAATGATCGAGTGACATGTTCGGATGGGATAACGTCTGTCGATGATAGCCGAGGGACATGTACCGCGGTAAGGCAATGATCGAGGGACATGTTCGGATGGGATAACATCCCTCGATGATAGCCGAGGGACATGTACCGCGGTAAGGCAATGATCGAGGGACATGTTCGAATTGGATAATATCTTTCGATGATAGCCGAGGGACATGTACCGTGGTAAGGCAATGATCGAGGGACATGTTCGGATGGGATAACATCTCTCGATGATAGCCGAGGGACATGTACCGCGGTAAGGCAATGATCGAGGGACATGTTCGGATGGGATAACATCCCTCGATCATAGCCGAGGGACATGTACCGCGGTAAGGCAATGATCGAGGGACTTGTTCGGATGGGATAACATCTCTCGATGATAGCCGAGGGACATGTACTGCGGTAAGGAAATGATCGAGGGACATGTTCGGATTGAATAACATCTCTCGATGATATCCGAGGGACATGTACCGCGGTAAGCCAATGATCGAGGGACATGTTCGGATGGGATAACATCCCTCGATGATAGCCGAGAGACATGTACCGCAGTAAGGCAATGATCGAGGGACATGTTCGGATGGGATAACATCCCTCGATGATAGCCGAGAGACATGTACTGCAGTAAGGCAATGATCGAGGGACATGTTCGGATGGGATAACATCCCTCGATGATAGCTGAGGGACATGTACCGCGGTAAGGCAATGATCGAGTGACATGTTCGGATGTGATAACGTCTGTCGATGATAGCCGAGGGACATGTACCGCGGTAAGGCAATGATCGAGGGACATGTTCGGATGGGATAACATCCCTCGATGATAGCCGAGGGACATGTACAGCGGTAAGGCAATGATCGAGGGACATGTTCGAAATGGATAATATCTTTCGATGATAGCCGAGGGACATGTACCGCGGTAAGGCAATGATCGAGGGACTTGTTCGGATGGGATAACATCTCTCGATGATAGCCGAGGGACATGTACCGCGGTAAGGCAATGATCGAGGGACATGTTTGGATGGGATAACATCCCTCGATAATAGCCGAGGGACATGTACCGCGGTAAGGCAATGATCGAGGGACTTGTTCGGATGGGATAACATCTCTCGATGATAGCCGAGGACATGTACTGCGGTAAGGCAATGATCGAGGGACATGTTCGGATTGAATAACATCTCTCGATGATATCCGAGGGACATGTACCGCGGTAAGGGAATGATCGAGGGACATGTTCGGATGGGATAACATCTCTCGATGATAGCCGAGGGACATGTACCGCGGTAAGGCAATGATTGAGGGACATGTTCAGATGGGATAAAATCTCTCGATGATAGCCGAGGGACATGTACCGCGGTAAAGCAATGATCGAGGGACATGTTCGGATGGGATAACATCCCTCGATGATAGCCGATGGACATGTACCGCGGTAAGGCAATGATCGAGGGACATGTTCAGGTGGGATAACATCTCTCGATCATAGCCGAGGGACATGTACCGCGGTAAGGCAATGATCGAGGGACTTGTTCGGATGGGATAACATCTCTCGATGATAGCCGAGGGACATGTACTGCGGTAAGGCAATGATCGAGGGACATGTTCGGATTGAATAACATCTCTCGATGATATCCGAGGGACATGTACCGCGGTAAGGGAATGATCGAGGGACATGTTCGGATGGGATAACATCTCTCGATGATAGCCGAGTGACATGTACCGCGGTAAGGCAATGATCGAGGGACATGTTCAGATGGGATAACATCTCTCGATGATAGCCGAGAGACATGTACCGCGGTAAAGCAATGATCGAGGGACATGTTCGGATGGGATAACATCCCTCGATGATAGCCGATGGACATGTACCGCGGTAAGGCAATGATCGAGAGACATGTCCGGATGGGATAACAAATTTCCATGATAGCTGAGGGACATGTACTGCGGTAAGGCAATGATCGAGGGACATGTTCGGATGGGATAACATCTCTCGATGATAGCCGAGCGACATGTACCGCGGTAAGGCAATGATCGAGGGACATGTTCGGATGGGATAACATCCCTCGATCATAGCCGAGGGACATGTACCGCGGTAAGGCAATGATCGAGAGACTTGTTCGGATGGGATAACATCTCTCGATGATAGCCGAGGGACATGTACTGCGGTAAGGCAATGATCGAGGGACATGTTCGGATTGAATAACATCTCTCGATGATATCCGAGGGACATGTACCGCGGTAAGGGAATGATCGAGGGACATGTTCGGATGGGATAACATCTCTCGATGATAGCCGAGGGACATGTACCGCAGTAAAGCAATGATCGAGGGACATGTTCGGATGGGATAACATCCCTCGATGATAGCCGATGGACATGTACCGCGGTAAGGCAATGATCGAGGGACATGTTCGGATGGGATAACATCTCTCGATCATAGCCGAGGGACATGTACCGCAGTAAGGCAATGATCGAGGGACATGTTCGTATGGGATAACATCCCTCGATGATAGCCGAGGGACATGTACCGCGGTAAGGCAATGATCGAGGGACATGTTTGGATGGGATAACATCTCTCGATCATAGCCGAGGGACATGTACCGCGGTCAGGCAATGATCGAGGGACATGTTCGGATGGGATTACATCTCTCGATGATAGCCGAGGGACATGTACTGCGGTAAGGCAATGATCGAGGGACATGTTCGGATTGAATAACATCTCTCGATGATATCCGAGGGACATGTACCGCGATAAGGGAATGATCGAGGAACATGTTCGGATGGGATAACATCTCTCGATGATAGCCGAGGGACATGTACCGCGGTAAGGCAATGATCGAGGGACATGTTTAGATGGGATAACATCCCTTGATCATAGCCGAGGTACATGTACCGCGGTAAGGCAATGATCGAGGGACATGTTCGGATGGGATAACATCCCTCGATCATAGCCGAGGGACATGTACCGCGGTAAGGCAATGATCAAGGGACTTGTTCGGATGGGATAACATCTCTCGATGATAGCCGAGGGACATGTACTGCGGTAAGGCAATGATCGAGGGACATGTTCGGATTGAATAACATCTCTCGATGATATCCGAGGGACATGTACCGCGGTAAGGGAATGATCGAGGGACATGTTCGGATGGGATAACATCTCTCGATGATAGCCGAGGGACATGTACCGCGGTAAGGCAATGATCGAGGGACATGTTCAGATGGGATAACATATCTCGATGATAGCCGAGGGACATGTACCGCGGTAAAGCAATGATCGAGGGACATGTTCGGATGGGATAACATCCCTCGATGATAGCCGATGGACATGTACCGCGGTAAGGCAATGATCGAGGGACATGTTCGGATGGGATAACATCTCTCGATCATAGCCGAGGGACATGTACCGCAGTAAGGCAATGATCGAGGGACATGTTCGGATGGGATAACATCCCTCGATGATAGCCGAGGGACATGTACCGCGGTAAGGCAATGATCGAGGGACATGTTTGGATGGGATAACATCTCTCGATCATAGCCGAGGGACATGTACCGCGGTCAGGCAATGATCGAGGCACATGTTCGGATGGGATAACATCTCTTGATGATAGCCGAGGGACATGTACTGCGGTAAGGCAATGATCGAGGGACATGTTCGGATTGAATAACATCTCTCGATGATATCCGAGGGACATGTACCGCGGTAAGGGAATGATCGAGGAACATGTTCGGATGGGATAACATCTCTCGATGATAGCCGAGGGACATGTACCGCGGTAAGGCAATGATCGAGGGACATGTTTAGATGGGATAACATCCCTTGATCATAGCCGAGGTACATGTACCGCGGTAAGGCAATGATCGAGGGACATGTTCGGATGGGATAACATCTCTCGATGATAGCCGAGGGACATGTACCGCGGTAAGACAATGATCGAGAGACATGTTCGGATGGGATAACATCTTTCCATGATAGCTGAGGGACATGTACTGCGGTAAGGCAATGATCGAGGGACATGTTCGGATTGGATAACATCTCTCGATGATATCCGAGGGACATGTACCGCGGTAAGGGAATGATCGAGGGACATGTTCGGATGGGATTACATCCCTCGATGATAGCCGAGGTACATGTACCGCGGTAAGGCAATGATCGAGGGACATGTTCGGATGGGATAACATCCCTTGATCATAGCCGAGGTACATGTACTGCGGTAAGGCAATGATCGAGGGACATGTTCGGATGGGATAACATCCCTCGATGATAGCCGATGGACATGTACCGCGGTAAGGCAATGATCGAGGGACATGTTCGGATGGGATAACATCCCTTGATCATAGCCGAGGTACATATACCGCGGTAAGGCAATGATCGAGGGACATGTTCGGATGGGATAACATCCCTCGATGATAGCCGATGGACATGTACCGCGGTAAGGCAATGATCGAGGGACATGTTCGGATGGGATAACATCCCTCGATCATAGCCGAGGGACATGTACCGCGGTAAGGCAATGATCAAGGGATATGTTCGGATGGGATAACATCCCTCGATGATAGCCGAGGGACATGTACCGCGGTAAGGAAATGATCGAGGGACATGTTTGGATGGGATAACATCTCTCGATGATAGCCGAGGGACATGTACCGCGGTAAGGTAATGATCGAGGGACATGTTCAGATGGGATTACATCCCTCGATGATAGCCGAGGTTCATGTACCGCGGTAAGGCAATGATCGATGGACCTGTTCGGATTGGATAACATCTTTCGATGATAGCCGAGGGACATGTACCGAGGTAAGGCAATGATCGAGGAAATGTTCGGATGGGATAACATCTCTCGATGATAGCCGAGGGACATGTACCGCGGTAAGGCAATGATCGAAGGACATGTTCGGATGGGATAACATCCCTCGATCATTGCTGAGGGACATGTACTGCGGTAAGGCAATGAGCGAGGGACTTGTTCGGATGGGATAACATCTCTCGATGATAGCCGAGGGACATGTACTGCGGTAAGGCAATGATCGAGGGACATGTTCAGATTGAATAACATCTCTCGATGATATCCGAGGGACATGTACCGCGGTAAGGGAATGATCGAGGGACATGTTCGGATGGGATAAGATCTCTCGATGATAGCCGAGGGACATGTACCGCGGTAAGGCAATGATTGAGGGACATGTTCATATGGGATAACATCCCTTGATCATAGCCGAGGTACATGTACCGCGGTAAGGCAATGATCGAGGGACATGTTCGGATGGGATAACATCCCTCGATGATAGCCGATGGACATGTACCACGGTAAGGCAATGATCGAGGGACATGTTCGGATGGGATAACATCCCTCGATCATAGCCGAGGGACATGTACCGCGGTAAGGCAATGATCGGGGGACATGTTCGGATGGGATAACATCCCTCGATGATAGCCGAGGGACATGTACCGCGGTAAGGCAATGATCGAGGGACATGTTTGGATGGGATAACATCTCTCGATGATAGCCGAGGGACATGTACTGCGGTAAGGTAATGATCGAGGGACATGTTCGGGTGGGATAACATCTCTCGATGATATCCGAGGGACATGTACCGCGGTAAGGCAATGATCGAGGGACATGTTCGGATGGGATAACATCTCTCGATGATAGCCGAGGGACATGTACCGCGGTAAGGCAATGATCGAGGGACATGTTCAGATGGGATAACATCCCTCGATCATAGCCGAGGTACATGTACCGCGGTAAGGCAATGCTCGAGAGACATGTTCGGATGGGATAACATCCCTCGATGATAAGCCGAGGGACATGTACCACGGTAAGGCAATGATTGAGGGACATGTTCGGATGGAATAATATCTCTCGATGATAGCCGAGGGACATGTACCGCGGTAAGGATTCTCTCGGCTAAAATCTTACCCGGTAAGGATTCTCTCGGACAAAAATCTTAGTGCTCGGAAAAAAAAAAATTGGCTCGAGTTTTTTCAAACCTTTCTCGACCGAAACATCACTAATACATCACTAAAGAGTTTAGGGTGTCATTTGCAAGTCAAATGTCTCCCAGGTTGTCCGGTTGATCCATGATAATCGAATATTGGTGAAATTCAAAAGAGGTAGTTTAAATGCCCAGAAAATTATGAAAATTTACAACAAATAAGGTTTCATCATGCTTATGAAACCTGCATAAAATCAGATTAAATTTTCCAGTACTTTTTTTTAAAAAGTGAATGTGGCTCCTCAACACTTTTAATGGATTATGCTGAAAATCTGAAAAATGGCTATTTGGCATATATAAGGGGGGTGACCCTCTTGAAGTGGGGATGGGTGGGAAGGACGAACTGGGGTTAGAGTTGTGGTGCATGACTGTCTGGGTGCCTTGTCCGATAAATGGGGAGTTGCCGTCGGAGCCGCCGCCGGAGCCGGAGCTGATCGCCGGAAAAAATTTCGGCGAGTTTTCCGGCGAGTGTAAAAATAGCTGGTTTTTACTCTGCTTAGGTGGATGGACGTGTCTTTCAGGTGAAGGCATGGATCCACCTACGCATAAGCCCGTTAAGAGTGAGTGATGCATCCCCTGTGCATTGAACGGGCTTGTGGCATAATGCCATTACTTTCACTCTCGCCTAGGTTTGATGGTCATGTTTTTTGTTGGAAAGTCATGGATCTACTTACGCAATAAGGGGGGCTTTGCTGGATGGTGTCGCCCATAGACACTTATTCAGCCGCGATGATCAGACAAAGTTTTAGTTCTGGGAATCAGCTAGTAGGATACCTAAAGAGTCTGCTGAGATATATGTAAAATCAAGGGCGGTGTTAGGGACGGAATGAAGCATTGAAGCCTTACTATTGATTCAAAAGTCTTTAAGGGGCTGGTTTAGAAGTAAGACCTTGCAGTCGTTGTTCAAAACAACTTCATAGCTTGGTTCTTTCCTTCTTGACTAGTTGTCCCGTAGGTGTCCAAAATGTATATACCTTCAAGATTTGAATTCGGATGTTTAGATTTGAGATGTTTTGCACTTTCCCGCAGCACTGTCTTTGATCCCATTGTTTCACCTACTTTTAAGGGGTCCTAATAGTAAAGCCGTCTTCACCGACGGGGAAAAAGACGGTTAATTCAATATATCGTCTGTCCCATGGGTTCGCGTTTGTGGATGGGCGTATCTTTCAGGGGAATGCATGGATCCACCTACGCATAAGTCCGCTATGAGTGAGTGATGCATCCCCTGCGCATGGAACGGGCTGGTGGCGTAATGCCATTACTTTCACTCTTGCCTAGGTTTGATGGTCATGTTCTTTGTTAGGAAGTCATGGATCTACCTAGGCATAAGGGGGGCTTTGCTGGATGGTGCCGCCCATGGACACTTATTCAGCCGCGATGATCCGACAAAGTTTTAGTTCGGGGAAACGGCTAGTAGGATACCTAAAGAGTCTTCTGAGATATATGTAAAATCAAAGACGGTGTTAGGGACGGAATGAAGCATCGAAGCCTTATTGATGATTCAAAACTCTTGAAGGGGCTGGTTAGGAAGTAAGACCTTGCAGTCTTTGTTCAAAAAAACTTCATAGCTTGGTTTTTTTCTGATAAGCTATTTTCTCAAGCAGGTTTTATGATGCAGAGAGGTTATCAAAACTCTAATGCATGCAATGTTGTAGTAAGGCAAGCAGGAGAGTGTCAATCCACTTCTAGGAGGCAGAGAATGCACAAAGAATGCAAGGTACTAAGCAAATCTAAGCAGAATGAGACAGTTTATGAGAAATTAACTAAAAACTAGATGCAGCAAACTGAACAGAACACCTATTTTAAAAATACTAGAAAGGAAGCAACTACCACGAGAAACAAACAGATTAATTAAAGGAAAGAGCTTCGAATTGTTAAAAATCGACTAGTGGATCGACCACTAGATCGAGCAGTAACGATCAATCTCGTCCAAAACCGTAAGAACAACAAATCTAATGACCAGGATGCTATCAGGTAACAAGCGAAAGATGAAATAAGACTTAAAGATTCTAAAAGAAAGGGTCTAGGGTTGAGATTCATGTAAGGGTTTCAAAGGATCGATCTTGGGTTTGAAACTTTAGATCGACTCACTTGGTGAGGATCTCTAAGCCTTGAAAACGAAACAAGATCTATCCGTGGCTTTCGGTATATATCACTCTTTCATCCTCTCCTCCAAACCCATGGCTTTTGGTGGAAAGAGAGGTCGAAAGGGAAGGAAAACAGATTTCAAGTAGATGGCTTAACTAGTCCCCCAAACTTCCATGGCTTTTGGGAAGGGATAACTAGTCTCTAAGGTGTGATCTTCCGAGGCTCCTGGATCCTGTCAAGGTAAGGAACCTCTCGGATCATGAAGCTCTTGGCGTGAGAGTCTTCAAGCATTAAGCTTTCAACACCTTAGAAGAGATAGCCTTTAAAACGTTTAGAAAACAAACCAATATCGAACCTTTTCTACCCCTTAATTCTCTAAACCCCGAACCCAAAGTAAACTACTCGCTACACATTGAGTAAATCAAGCAAAGCAGAAGAAACGAGACGATAAACATGAAAGGAAAACTGGATTAAGCGATAAAGATTCGAATACAAAAGCTTCAAAAGAAAAACTGGTTCAATAATGGTGTTCTTCGCTAAACGAGAGAGAAAACATGAAAGAAAAGATAAGAAATCTAAAAGTTCTCCAAAAAAGCATCTCCCCGCCTTGCCTAAAATGCCCAAACAATCCAATGGTCCCCCCTTCGCTAACAGCCAAAAGCGGTTGAAAGGACAGAAATCGACCACTGGATCGAGTGGTTCTCTCGATCACATACGGGCATCGTGTCTTCGGCTCGATCCAGGTCTCGATCTTCATCGGCGAATCGAGTGTTGCATCCGATCTCGGTATCGATCTTCGGGTGGATCGAGTGGTGTACTCGATCTGGCTCTCGCTCTGCATGGCGTTATTTACGTCTGTACCGATTGATCGATTGCTTCACTCGATCTCCGTCTCGATCATTCTCCTTGGATCGCCTAGTTGGCTCTATCTTCTGGTCGATCAAATCCTGGATCGACCGGCCATGCTCGATCTGCTCCTCGATCACTGGTCCTTAGCATATTTCCGAGCTCCCACGAACTGCTACATCAGCCTCCACACGCCCACGAACCTCCATGACTCCAAAGCAGCCAGAAACAACCTGAATGTGATGCAAAATGCATATGCTGATGCAAGAATGCTCTAGGACTCTAAGTGATGCAATCTAACCTAAAACATGATACAAATGCATGAAAAACTAACTAATGAGTATGCAAAATGTATGCAATATGCAATAACATCAACTCCCCCAAACTTACTTCTTGCTTGCCCTCAAGCGACAAAAAAAACAAGTAAGGAAGAGAGGTTTTTAGAAAAAACAAAGGGGTTTTAAACTTTTTGCAAAGGTGCCTTTCAAATGGATCATCTCAATGTTCTAGTTAACAGTTCTAAAATGCTATGCTTACACTCATACTCCAAAGAACTTAGCCACACTCATCACACAAAGAAATTCAAATCATGACTCTCCTATTCCTAACAATCAAAGAAACTCATCTTTTAACATTCATTAACATTCGAACCATGAATCAAACTTATGCACTTTAAAGCAAAACACATTTGGCTAAGGGTTATGGTTATGAGCATAGAATGATCTCATTTGAAAAGGGTTTATAATCATAACAAGGGTTTCTCTCAAAAATGGTTTGAACTTATGCATAATGCTAAAGGTAAAGACAATTTATGCATACATGATTAGATTCTCATCTACCCATGTAAACTATCAAATGATCCTATACCCCTCTCATTTAAGAAATTTAATCCTCACTCACCACTTAAGAGTCTACCATTTTTCTCACACTTAGCAATCCCCAAGTCAAAACAAAGACATTTTTAAACTTTTTAGGCTAGTGAAAAGATTTTGAAAAAAAAAAAAAAAAAAAATACTTTTGCTCTTAGAAATTTCTTATTAGTAGCTCTCTTATCATTATTTTCTTTCTTTTCATTTTTTTTTTAATTTGGCACTTAGACTCTTTTTATTTATTTTTCTTTTCTTTTCTCTTTTTTTTTTTTAATTTTTACTTATTATGAGAGAGCTACTTTCTGAAATTAGAGCATACTTAGTTTTAAAAGAAAACCTTTCACTTAAAACCTCATTTCTTTCCTTAAAACACAAACTCTTTGAGACCGAAACAAATAGACAAGAAAGCAACCCCAATGATCCCCCAAACTTATCCTAAACCAACACCTAGCTTCAAAATGCAAGGCTAGCAATCAATATGAAAACCAAATCATATCGCCTAAACCTAACACTTTATGCCAAGTTCAAACCGAAAGTAAGGCCTCACAAAGATGTCACACAAGAACATTTGGCTTCAAAGGAGGGTAAGGTTCAAGGAGGGAGTTCTACTTAGGCTCACAAAGAGTGGTAAAAAAGAAGAAGAGAGACTAAATATTTTAAAACCATGTGTTCATTTTCAAATGCATAAGAATGATAATTAGAGTTTCAAATTAAGGTTTTCACTTAGTAGGATGAGTTTCAAATCATGAGAGTTCAATTCAAGCCACGAAAATCCTAACTAGTGATCCAAGCATGGTTAGAACTTACTTTCAAAGCATAAACAAAGCATAAGAGAACTACCAACTAGGGCATTGAAATGATTCATAAGTAAAAACACCTTTTTAAGAAATTCTAACCCCTTATGCAAAATGCAAACAACTTAGGTGATATGAAAAACTCTAGACTCAATCCTAACATGTTTTTTTTCTTTTTTAAAAAAAAAAAAAATGAATGCAACTACATGAATCTTTGAAAATTTTTTAAACATTTTACCAATTTTTCATGACTTAAGACTCAAGGATGCAAAAAGGAAAATAAGATCAAAGAACACAAGATTAAATCACACAAGTACTCCCCCAAACTTGCTTGACACCGTCCCGGTGGCAAACTCATCCGAAGGAGCATCAAAAACACAATGCAAGAAACAAATATGAGTGGTTATATACAATGGAAGAAGGTTGTTTACCTCTGGTCTAGGCTCGGCTGGAACTTGAGGATGTTCCAGAGGAGCTAGAGATCGTTGCTTTGCCTTTGTCAGCTGGTTCTTGGAGAGAGTGGCGCGCCGGCTGAATGTTGTCTCCTTGGGTCTCGCGGATGACAATCCCTCCGGTTGAGAGCCTTCTCTTCTCGGGTTGTTGCATCTCTTGGCTTGCAGCTGGCTTAGGCTGGCCTCCCTGAAGTGCTTTTACTTTCTTCCCAAGCTTCTTCAGCATCTTCCCTTGCCACTTGTTAATCTTCCTTTGCATCTCTACCACCGATGCTAGGAACTTCTCGGTTTTTGTTCTTGGTTCAAAGTCCAGCTTGGGAAGTGTGTAAGCCTCGGGTATCTCGTCTTCCGTGCCTGGAGACTCTGACCTTTGACGTGGGGCAATGGCTGAAGCAGGCGGTCCTCCTAAAGGGGCAAAGCATTCTTCCTCCGTGGGTAAGAACTCGATGTTCCCAACACCAAGCAGCTCGGTTTCATCTCTGTTGGGAAGGATGCATACTCTCTTCTTGTCTTCGTCATCTATGAAGAGGTAGGCATAGAACCCTTCTGCTGGCGTGCGTCCCAAGCAATCAGTATTCCTCATGTATGCTTCATCCATGAAAGCTCTGTTTGGGCGAAGTGTCTTCCGTAGGAAGAGCCATGGCAATGATAGAGGATGTCCCTGGCTTCTTCCTTTGTAACACATCTCCGGTACAAGCTGTCTACTCCTCTTTTGTATAGGTAAGGCTCGTCCCAAAAGTAGTCAATAGCCCCCCTCAAAAACCTTTTCTTGTGATAGCTGTTGAGATGTGTTGGCTCCTCACCACATGCTAGATAGTTCACTACATCAGCATACCACGGTAGATCCTCTTCTTTGAAACTCAACACTTCCTCAAACCTTCCTTCTAGCTTCCCACAAACAGCAGTAGTAATCGCCATAAGCTGCTCTTCTGGAAGAGAGTCATCTAAAGGGAGAGACTCGTTGATTCTTAGCCTTGAGAGGTGGTCAGCGACTCCATTTTCAATCCCCTTCTTGTCTTTAATCTCCATGTCAAACTCCTGGAGTAACAGAATCCATCTTAAGAGCCGAGGCTTAGTGTCTTTCTTCGAGTAGATGTATCGTAGGGCAGCGTGATCCGTGTATACAATAGCCTTGGAACCAACGAGATATGATCTGAACTTCTCAAAGGCGAAGACTACTGCAAGCAGCTCCTTCTCCGTAGTGGTGTATCGTGATTGCGTGTCATCCAAGGTCCTTGAAGCATAATAGATCACATGTAGCTTCTTGTCTTTCTTCTGACCAAGGACGGCTCCTATGGCGTAGTCACTAGCATCACACATGATCTCAAAGGGAAGAGACTAGTCTGGTGCTTGGACTATAGGGGCTGATGTAAGGGCTTCCTTGATGGTCACGAAAGCCTTCAAACACTCTTCATTGAATACAAACTCAGCTTCCTTGCACAACAGCCGTGTAAGGGGGCGTGCAATCTTGGAGAAATCCTTGATGAAACGCCTGTAGAACCCTGCGTGCCCCAAGAAGCTTCTGATCCCTTTAACATTAACCGGCGGCTCTAGACCCATCATGACCTCCACCTTAGCTTGATCAACCTCAAAACCCTTCTCTGAAATCTTGTGACCGAGCACTATCCCTTCCTTGACCATGAAGTGGCATTTCTCCCAGTTCAGCACCAGGTTTGTCTCTTCACAACGTTTAAGTACCCTGCAAAGATTCAACAAACAAGCAGGAAAGGACGCACCATACACAGAGAAATCATCCATGAATACCTCTACCATCTCCTCTATAAGATCAGAGAAGATAGACATCATACACCGCTGAAAGGTAGCCGGTGCATTACATAATCCAAACGGCATCCTTCGATATGCAAAGGTACCATAGGGACATGTGAAAGTCGTCTTCTCCTGATTGTTTGGGTGGATAGGAATTTGAAAGAAACCACTATACCCATCGAGAAAACAGTAATAAGGGTGATTTGCAAGCCTCTCAAGCATTTGATCAATAAAAGGCAAGGGGAAATGGTCTTTTCTAGTTGCAAGGTTAAGCTTTCTATAGTCAATACACATTCTATGACCAGTAATGGTCCTAGTAGGGATAAGTTCATCCTTTTCATTCCTTATGGCCGTGATCCCTCCCTTCTTAGGCACCACGTGTACAGGGGAAACCCATGTGCTGTCACTTATGGGATAGATCACGTCAGCCTCTAAAAGCTTTAGGATTTCCTTCTTAACAACCTCTTTCAAGTTAGGATTTAAACGCCTTTGATGTTCTACAGAAGTGGCGTTCTCATTATCCAAGTGAATCCTATGAGTGCATAGCATTGGAGAAAGGCCCTTGATGTCGCTTAAAGAGTACCCAATGGCCTTCCTATACTTTCTCAGCTCAGTTAGGAGCGAGTGCAACTCATCATCACTAAGGTTTTCATTTACTATCACGGGATAGGTGTCATTAGGCCCTAAGAAAGCATACCTTAGCCCTTTTGGGAGCTCCTTTAGGTCCACCTTTGGGGCTAACAGCTCACTCCAGTCATCCTCGTGGCTGTTGTTGTTGCTTTCTTCCTTGGAACTCTCCCTTGAACTCGAGGCATGGCCCTTCAGACTGCTTTCCTCCATCGCTATCCCTTCTGAGATCGAGTCCTCCGGTCGATTTTCCTCTCGATGTCGTCTAGATCGAGCCATTTCATTCGATTCACTTACTCGATTTGATATGGATCGAGTAAGGGATCGAGGCGCTGAGTCGATCTCTTGATTGGACTCCAAAATGATCGGGAGGTCTCTCTCGATCGTCGACTCGATTGTTTTTCCTGATCGAGCATCCTTCTCGATCTGTCCGTCGATTGTTGCGCCGGATCGAGTTGTGTTCTCGATTGACTTGTCGATCTGTCCCCTGGATCGAGTGATAGCGTCGATCTCGGGGTCGATCTCTAGGCAGCAACCTTCTTCATTCTTGATAATCCTCCTCGAATCCAGCAGGTTTACGTACTCTTGGGTTCTCTGGTCCACATAGCCGAACTCCCCTGGCTCCTTAGTGAGTGCTAGCTTCAAATGGTCTACTAGAGCTAGCTCTTCCAGCAACTCATCCGCCAATGCATCCATCGTTTCAATATAGAAAGCTTGTCCTTCAATGGTTGGCTTCTTTAGAACCTTGTTGATGTCGAAGTCTAGCCTGATCTCCTTCCCCAAATGCAAGGCAATCTTCCAATTCTTCACATCTATTATAGCCCCGGCGGTTGCAAGGAACGGTCTCCCTAAGATGAGTGGGTCTTTAGGCTCCTCCTCCATCTCCAACACTACAAAGTCTGTAGGTACGTTCACACCATTGATTCGTACCGGTAAATCTTCAAGAAGCCCCACTGGCAACCTCACGCTTCTATCAGCCAGCACCAATGAGATCCGACAGTCTTTAAACCGAGTAAAACCAAGCTTCTTAGCCACGGAGTGAGGCATCAAGTTTATGCTAGCTCCGAGATCACACAAGCAACTTTTGAACTCTATAGGTCCCAAAGCACAGGGTATAGTGAAGCTTCCAGGATCTCCCAGCTTCTTAGGCACTATCTCCTTATGAATAACCACACTACACTCTTCACTTAGTACAAGTACCTCTTTGCTTTCTTTGTTCTTCTTCACAAGGGTGTCCTTGAAAAACTTGGCGCACTTGGGCATCATAGCGAGACAGTCTACAAGAGGCAGCTTGATTTCCACGTCTTTTAGGTGCTTCTCAAACAAGATCCGGTGCTTCTCTATTAGCTGCTTTTTGAAACGACCGGGAAATGGTAACTTTGGCACGTAAGGTGGAGGCACGTAGTCATTCTTCTCCTTGGTGGTTAGCTCAGCTTTCTTCTCAGCGACCGCCTTATCTTCTCTCCTCGGCCCTTGGATCCAAACGTTGTCAAAGTTTATCTCATCATCATCAGCCGAAAGTTTACCCTCCCCCTCTTGAATTACAACGTCCTCGTTGTTCTTGGTAGAGACCGGAGGTTCGAGTTCTTTGCCACTTCTCAACGTTATAGCATTGGCATACTCCTTGGGATTTTGCTCACACTTTCCCGGAAGACTGTTCTGACCACTCGTACTTGCTTTGCCTTTCTCCAACTGCTTGATCTTGTTGTTTAGGTTGGTGATCTGAGTGGAGAAGTCGGTTAGAGATGAATCTAGCCGATTGTTCATTTCAGCGAACTTCTGGTTGGTTGAAGCTTACCCTTGTATTAGCTGTTGGAACATTGCTTGAACTGGATCAACTTGTTGTTGCATAGGTTGTTGTTGCTGAGGTGCAAAGCCCGGAGGGTAGTTAGGAGTATAACCCTTGTTGTGTTGTTGTTGACCTTGGAAGTTGCTTGGCCCTTGACCTTGGAAACCACTACTCTGTTGAAAACCTTTGTTGTAAGGGATGAAAGGTTTAGCTTGTTGAGCAGGGTACACTTGATCTTTAGGGTTGGCTACATTGGTGCTTCGGTAAGAGAGGTTGTTGTTCTGGTAGCCTTGGTTGTAGCCTTGAGACTTGTAGTTGTTCTGTCCAGCTACCCAATTTGCTTCTTCTTGGCTTAGCTCTAACTCCTCTTGGTTTTCATCAGCTTCACCAACAAAGTGCACATGCTTCTGATTAGCTAAGACCAACTTGTCAATCTTTTCATGCAACGATTTGAGCTCCTTCTTTTGAGACTCTAACTCTGATCCTCTCGGTGCTCGGTCATAATCTTCAGCATAGTTTCCATCACTCAACGCCAGGTTCTCTATCAGCTCCATACCCTCTTCTACCTCTTGACCGAGGAAGTTCCCTTTGCTAGCTGTGTCAAGCAACAACCTGATATTTGGTGAAGCTCCACTGTATATGGTACTGAGTAGAGTCTCTTCGCTGAACCCGTGATGAGGACATTGGATCGTGTAATCTTTGAAACGCTCCATTGCCTCGTTGAAAGTCTCGTTGTTCCTTTGAGTGAAATCGCTGATTTCGCTTCTCAACCGAGCTGTCCTGGTGCTTGAGAAGAACTTTGAGAGAAATGCCTTCTTACACTCAGCCCATGATGTGATGGTGCCTTGTGGGAGGGTCTTCTCCAAATGTCTAGCTTTGTCTCCGAGTGAAAAGGGGAAGAGACGCAGCTTGAAAGCATCTTCGGAAATGCCATTGATTTTGATCATCACACATACTTGCTCGAAGTTGTCTAGGTGCTCCAAGGGGTCTTCCATTGCTAGGTCGTGGAACTTGTTGTTTTGCACCATGGAGATGAAACCTGGCTTGATCTCGAAGTTATTGTTTTGCACCGGAGGAGGAGTGATCCCAAACCTATTGTGGTGGGTTTTGGGAGCATCTCCGGCTCCTATGATCCTCGATGGTCTAGCCTCGTGTTGGGGGTTTCCATTGCCCCGTCCTGCTGGAGGAGGTCCTTCTGGATGCTCGTGTTCAGCCATAGCTTCAAAGTCAACCAAACCGTGCTGAACAATCTCCTCAAAGGCTCTTGTTTGCTCTCTGACTCTCCTTTGCCGTGAGTGACCAAGTTGATGAATGTTGTCTAAGGGTTGTAGAAGGTTGTTGTCTCCCCTTGAACGAAGATTCATGTACCTGAAAACACATGTTTAAGAGTAGATGTATTAGTAACTTGAAAAAGGTAAAGACTTAGTCTTTGCTAAGACTCAAATCTCTATGTTCTCTAAACACTCCTAGAATGGCAACGGCGCCATTTGATAAGCTATTTTCTCAAGCAGATTTTATGATGCAGAGAGGTTATCAAAACTCTAATGCATGCAATGTTGTAGTAAGGCAAGCAGGAGAGTGTCAATCCACTTCTAGGAGGCAGAGAATGCACAAAGAATGCAAGGTACTAAGCAAATCTAAGCAAAATGAGACAGTTTATGAGAAATTAACTAAAAACTAGATGCAGCAACCTGAACAGAACGAAACCTATTTTAAAAATACTAGAAAGGAAGCAACTACCACGAGAAATAAACAGATTAATTAAAGGAAAGAGCTTCGAATTGTTAAAAATCGACTAGTGGATCGACCACAAGATCGACCACTAGATCGAGCAGTAACGATCGATCTCGTCTAAAACCGTAAGAACAACAAATCTAATGACCAGGATGCTATCAGGTAACAAGCGAAAGAGGAAATAAGACTTAAAGATTCTAAAAGAAAGGGTCTAGGGTTGAGATTCATGTAAGGGTTTCAAAGGATCGATCTTGGGTTTGAAACTTTAGATCGACTCACTTGGTGAGGATCTCTAAGCCTTGAAAACGAAACAAGATCTATCCGTGGCTTTCGGTATTGATCACTCTTTCATCCTCTCCTCCAAACCCATGGCTTTTGGTGGAAAGAGAGGACGAAAGGCAAGGAAAACAGATTTCAAGTAGATGGCTTAACTAGTCCCCCAAACTTCCATGGCTTTTGGGAAGGGATAACTAGTCTCTAAGGTGTGATCTTCCGAGGCTCCTGGATCCTGTCAAGGTAAGGAACCTCTCGGATCATGAAGCTCTTGGCGTGAGAGTCTTCAAGCATTAAGCTTTCAACACCTTAGAAGAGATAGCCTTTAAAACGTATAGAAAACAAACCAAGATCGAACCTTTTCTACCCCTTAATCCTCTCAACCCCGAACCCAAAGTAAACTACTCGCTACACATAGAGTAAATCAAGCAAAGCAGAAGAAACGAGACGATAAACATGAAAGGAAAACTGGATTAAGAGATAAAGATTCGAATACAAAAGCTTCAAAAGAAAAACTGGTTCAATAATGGTGTTCTTCGCTAAACGAGAGAGAAAACATGAAAGAAAAGATAAGAAATCTAAAAGTTCTCCAAAAAAGCATCTCGCCGCCTTGCCTAAAATGCCCAAACAATCCAATGGTCCCCCCTTCGCTAACAGCCAAAAACGGTTGAAAGGACAGAAATCGACCACTGGATCGAGTGGTTCTCTCGATCACATCCGGGCATCGTGTCTTCGGCTCGATCCAGGTCTCGATCTTCATCGGCGAATCGAGTGTTGAATCCGATCTCGGTATCGATCTTCGGGTGGATCGAAGTGTGTACTCGATCTGGCTCTCGCTCTGCATGGCGTCATTTACGTCCGTACCGATTGATCGATTGCTTCACTCGATCTCCGTCTCGATCATTCTCCTTGGATCGCCTAGTTGGCTCGATCTTCTGGTCGATCAACTCCTGGATCGACCGGCCATGCTCGATCTGCTCCTCGATCACTGGTCCTTAGCATATTTCCGAGCTCCCACGAACTGCTACATCAGCCTCCACACGCCCACGAACCTCCATGACTCCAAAGCAGCCAGAAACAACCTGAATGTGATGCAAAATGCAAGGAAAATGCATATGCTGATGCAAGAATGCTCTAGGACTCTAAGTGATGCAATCTAACCTAAAACATGATTCAAATGCATGAAAAACTAACTAATGAGTATGAAAAATGTATGCAATATGCAGTAACATCATTTTCCTTCTTGACTAGTTGTCCCGTAGGTGTCCGAAATGTATATACCTTCAAGATTTGAATTCGGATGTTTAAATTTGAGATGTTTTGCACATTCCCCCAGCACTGTCTTTGATCCCATTCTCTCACC
>OU466861.1:32282569-32285069 GCA_911865555.2 Thlaspi arvense | reverse complement strand
ACTTACCACCTATCCTTCTCAGTTACTTCACGGGCAAAGTTATGCTTGTTGACTAGACCCAGGGCTTGTGTTACATACCTAACTAGAAGGAATTGTTGAGTTTCGCTTGAAACATTGTTCGCGGCGTCTCTTTAGATAGGGAAGTTATGAACACAAAAGCTGGCACTTGTGATCCTTGCTTCTTTGCATAAAAAATGCTGAGATTGCAAAGGTGAATAAGAAGTTGGTTGAAATCTTAGATGCGGAAATATTATGGACGGTGACTTGAAGTAATTCAGTCCTGCCAAAGCACATTTGTCCTTTGGGCAAAAGATGACGGTCAAGACCATGCTGTTCTTTCTTACCGAGTGTTTGCTGGAATTAGTCGGGGTCTTGCCGTGATTAATGAATGCTACCTGGTTGATCCTGCCAGTAGTCATATGCTTGTCTTAAAGATTAAGCCATGCATGTGTAAGTATGAACAAATTCAGACTGTGAAACTGCGAATGGCTCATTAAATCAGTTATAATTTGTTTGATGGTAACTACTACTCGGATAACCATAGTAATTCTAGAGCTAATACGTGCAACAAACCGCGACTTCTGGAAGGGATGCATTTATTAGATAAAAGGTCGACGCGGGCTTTGCCCGTTGCTCTGATGATTCATGATAACTCGACGGATCGCATGGCCTTTGTGCTGGCGACGAATCATTCAAATTTCTGCCTTATCAACTTTCAATGGTAGGATAGTGGCCTACCATGGTGGTAACGGGTGACGGAGAATTAGGGTTCGATTCCGGAGAGGGAGCCTGAGAAACGGCTACCACATCCAAGGAAGGCAGCAGGCGCGCAAATTACCCAATCCTGACACGGGGAGGTAGTGACAATAAATAACAATACCGGGCTCAATGAGTTTGGTAAGTGGAATGAGTACAATCTAAATCCCTTAATGAGGATCCATTGGAGGGCAAGTCTGGTGCCAGCAGCCGCGGTAATTCCAGCTCCAATAGCGTATATTTAAGTTGTTGCAGTTAAAAAGCTCGTACTTGAACCTTGAGATGGGTCGGCGGGTTGATGTTACTGCATATTGCATGTATTTTGCATACATATTAGTTAGGTTTTCATGCATTTACATCATACTTTAGACTAGATTGCATCACTTAGGGTCCTAGAGCATTCTCGCACCAGCATACGCATGTTCCTTGCATTTTGCATCACATTCAGGTTGTTTCTGGCTACTTTGGAGTCATGGAGGTTCGTGGACGTGCTGAAGCTGTTGGGCGGTTCGTGGAAGGTTGGATGTTTGCTAAGGACCAGATATCGGGGAGCAGATCGAGCATGGCAGGTCGATCTAGATGAGATCGACCAGAAGATCGAGAAGCCCAAGCGATCCAAGGGAAATGATCGAGACGAAGATCGAGTAGAGCAATCTATCAAATGGTACGGGCGTAAATGACGCCATGCAGAGTGAGAGCCGGATCAAGTCCACCACTCGATTCGACTGAAGATCGACACAAGGATCGGATGCAACACTCGATCCGCCGAAGAAGATCGAGACCCAGATCGAGTAGAAGACACGATGTCCGAAAGTGATCAAGAGAGCCGCTTGATCCCAAAGTTGATCTCTGTCCTTTCAACCGCTTTTGGCCGCTAGCGAGGGGGGGACCATCGAGCTGTTTTCGCCATTTTGGGAAGGCGGCGATGTCTTTTTCCACACACACTTTTTCATTCTTATCTTTTTTATGCTTTTTCTCTCTGGTTTGGAGACTCTCCGCCATTGTTAGACTTTGAGCTTGTTCTTGAATATTTCGATTCGTTTAAGTTTTAAGTAATCGTTTTCTTGTTCATCGCTTCATCTTTCATGTTTATTTAGGTTATTCTCATGTGTAGCGAGTAGTTTCATTTGGGTCTCGGGGTTGAAAGGATTCACGGGGTCTAAGGGGTTTTCAAGTTGGTAGTTCTCTTGTTCTTAATGGCTTTCTCTTCTAGGATGTTGAGTCCCTAAGGCTTAAAGACTCTCACGCCAAGATCTTTATGATCAGAGAGGTCTCTTACCTTGACAGGATCCAGAGATCTCTGAAAATCACATCCTAGAAACTAGTTACCCTTTCCCAAAAGCCATGGAAGTTTAGGGGACTAGTTAGGCCGTGTGTTTGAAATCTGAGTTCATTGCCCTTCAACCTCTCTTTCCACCAGAAGTCATGGGTTTGGAGGAGGGGATGAAGGAGTGATCCATACCGAAAGCCACAGATGGATCTTGTTTTTGTTTTCAAGGCTTAGGGAATCTCACAAGGTGAGTCGATTTAAAGTTTTCAACCCCAACTTGGACCCTTGAAACCCCGGACCATGAATCTCAACCTTAGACCCTTCTTTCTTAGCATTTTTACATCTTCTTTAGTCATTCGCTTGTTATTCGCCGCATCCTGGTCATTAGTTTCTTCATACTTGCATTTTTAGACGAGATCGATCCAAACTGCTCGATCTAGTGGTTGATCCTGTGGTCGATCCACTAGTCGATTT
>OU466861.1:32260069-32275069 GCA_911865555.2 Thlaspi arvense | reverse complement strand
GCATAAGTCCGCTATGTGTGAGTGATGCATCCCCTGTGCATTGAACGGGCTGGTGGCGTAATGCCATTACTTTCACTCTTGCCTAGGTTTGATGGTCATGTTCTTTGTTCGGAAGTCATGGATCTACCTAGGCATAAGGAGGGCTTTGCTGGATGGTGTCGCCCATGGACACTTATTCAGCCGCGATGATCCGACAAAGTTTAAGTTTGGGGAATCGGCTAGTAGGATACCTAAAGAGTCTGCTGAGATATATGTAAAATCAAGGGCGGTGTCAGGGACGGAACGAAGCATCGAAGCCTTACTGATGATTCAAAAGTCTTGAAGGGGCTGGTTAGGAAGTAAGACCTTGCAGTCGTTGTTGAAAACAAATTCATAGCTTGGTTCTTTCCTTCTTGACTAGTTGTCCCGTAGGTGTACGAAATGTATATACCTTCAAGATTTGAATTCAGATGTATGGATTTGAGATGTTTTGCACTTTCCTGCAGCACTGTCTTTGATCCCATTCTCTCACCTACTTTTTAGGGGGTCCTAATAGTAAACCCGTCTACACCGACGAGGAAAAAGACGGTTAATTCAATATATCGTCTGTCCCATGGGTTCGCGTTTGTGGATGGGCGTGTCTTTCAAAGTCCGCTATGAGTGAGTGATGCATCCCATGTGCATTGAACGGGCTGGTGGCGTAATGCCATTACTTTCACTCTTGCCTAGGTTTGATGGTCAGGTTCTTTGTTGGGAAGTCATGGATCTACCTAGGCATAAGGGGGGCTTTGCTGGATGGTGTCGCCCATGGACACTTATTCAGCCGTGATGATCCGACAAATTTTTAGATCAGGGAATCGGCTAGTAGGATACCTAAAGAGTCTGCTGAGATATATGTAAAATCAAGGGCGGTGTCAGGGACGGAATGAAGCATCGAAGCCTTACTGATGATTCAAAAGTCTTGAAGGGGCTGGTTAGGAAGTAAGACCTTGCAGTCGTTGTTCAAAACAACTTCATAGCTTGGTTCTTTCCTTCTTGACTAGTTGTCCCGTAGGTGTCCGAAATGTATGTACCTTCAAGATTTGAATTCATATGTTTGGATTTGAGATATTTTGCACTTTCCCGCAGCCCTGTCTTTGATCCCATTCTCTCACCTACTTTTTAGGGGGTCCTAATAGTAAAACCGTCTTCACCGATGGGGAAAAAGATGGTTAATTCAATATATCGTCTATCCAATGGGTTCACGTTTGTGCGGCTTTGGCTCGGTTTCGTCCGTCTTCTATCTGCCACCGTGTTTATACACCGGTAAGTGGGTGGAAAGATTGATGTTATTGGGACAATTGAACGTTCGGCGTATGAGTGGTAATCGGATAGCTAGTGTTTGTAGGTTCCATGCTCGCGCATCCAACTACTTACCACCTATCCTTCTCAGTTACTTCACGGGCAAAGTTATGCTTGTTGATTAGACCCAGGGCTTGTGTTGCATACCTAACTAGAAGGAATTGTTGAGTTTCGCTTGAAACATTGTTCGCGGCGTCTCTTTAGATAGGGAAGTTATGAACACAAAAGCTGGCACTTGTGATCCTTGCTTCTTTGCATAAAAAATGCTGAGATTGCAAAGGTGAATAAGAAGTTGGTTGAAATCTTGGATGCGGAAATATTATAGACGGTGACTTGAAGTAATTCAGTCCTGCCAAAGCACATTTGTCCCTTGGGCAAAAGATGACAGTCAAGACCATGCTGTTCTTTCTTACCGAGTGTTTGCTGGAATTAGTCGGGGTCTTGCCGTGATTAATGAATGCTACCTGGTGATCCTGCAGTAGTCATATGCTTGTCTTAAAGATTAAGCCATGCATGTGTAAGTATGAACAAATTCAGACTGTGAAACTGCGAATGGCTCATTAAATCAGTTATAGTTTGTTTGATGGTAACTACTACTCGGATAACCATAGTAATTCTAGAGCTAATACGTGCAACAAACCCCGACTTCTGGAAGGGATGCATTTATTAGATAAAAGGTCGACGCGGGCTCTGCCTGTTGCTCTGATGATTCATGATAACTCGACGGATCGCATGGCCTTTGTGATGGCGACGCATCATTCAAATTTATGCCCTATCAACTTTCGAAGGTAGGATAGTGGCCTACCATGGTGGTAACTGGTGACGGAGAATTAGGGTTCGATTCCGGAGAGGGAGCCTGAGAAACGGCTACCACATCCAAGGAAGGCAGCAGGCGCGCAAATTACCCAATCTTGACACGGGGAGGTAGTGACAATAAATAACAATATCGGGCTCAATGAGTCTGGTAATTGGAATGAGTACAATCTTAATCCCTTAACGAGGATCCATTGGAGGGCAAGTCTGGTGCCAGCAGCCGCGGTAATTCCAGCTCCAATAGCGTATATTTAAGTTGTTGCAGTTAAAAAGCTCGTACTTGAACCTTGGGATGGGTCAGCGGGTTGATGTTACTGCATATTGCATGTATTTTGCATACATATTAGTTAGCTTTTCATGCATTTACATCACACTTTAGACTAGATTGCATCACTTAGGGTCCTAGAGCATTCTCGCACCAGCATACGCATGTTCCTTGCATTTTGCATCACATTCAGGTTGTTTCTGGCTACTTTGGAGTCGTGGAGGTTCGTGGACGTGCTGAAGCTGTTGTGGCGGTTCGTGGAAGGTCGGATGTTTGCTAAGGACCAGAGATCGGGGAGCAGATCGAGCATGGCAGGTCGATCTAGATGAGATCGACCAGAAGATCGAGAAGCCCAGGCGATCCAAGGGAAATGATCGAGACGAAGATCGAGTAGAGCAATCGATCAAATGGTACGGGCGTAAATGACGCCATGCAGAGTGAGAGCCGGATCAAGTCCACCACTCGATTCGACCGAAGATCGACACCAAGATCGGATGCAACACTCGATCCGCCGAAGAAGATCGAGACCTAGATCGAGTAGAAGACACGATGTCCGAAAGTGATCGAGAGAGCCGCTCGATCCCGAAGTCGATCTCTGTCCTTTCAACCGCTTTTGGCCGCTAGCGAGGGGGGGGGCCATCGAGCTGTTTTCGCCATTTTGGGAAGGCGGTGATGTCTTTTTCCACACACACTTTTTCATTCTTATCTTTTTTATGCTTTTTCTCTCTGGTTTGGAGACTCTCCGCCATTGTTAGACTTTGAGCTTGTTCTTGAATATTTCGATTCGTTTAAGTTTTAAGTAATCGTTTTCATGTTCATCGCTTCATCATTCATGTTTATTTAGGGTCTCAGGGTTGAGAGGATTCACGGGGTCTAAGGGGTTTTCAAGTTGGTAGTTCTCTTGTTCTTAATGGCTTTCTCTTCTAGGATGTTGAGTCCCTAAGGCTTAAAGACTCTCACGCCAAGATCTTTATGATCAGAGAGGTCTCTTACCTTGACAGGATCCAGAGATCTCTGAAAATCACATCCTAGAAACTAGTTACCCTTTCCCAAAAACCATGGAAGTTTAGGGGACTAGTTAGGCCGTGTGTTTGAAATCTGTGTTCATTGCCCTTCAACCTCTCTTTCCACCAGAAGCCATGGGTTTGGAGGAGAGGATGAAGGAGTGATCCATACCGAAAGCCACGGATGGATCTTGTTTTCGTTTCCAAGGCTTAGGGAATCTCACAAGGTGAGTCGATATAAAGTTTTCAACCCCAACTTGGACCCTTGAAACCCCGGACCATGAATCTCAACCTTAGACCCTTCTTTCTTAGCATTTTTACATCTTCGTTAGTCATTCGCTTGTTATTCGCCGCATCCTGGTCATTAGTTTCTTCATACTTGCATTTTTAGACGAGATCGATCCAAACTGCTCGATCTAGTGGTTGATCCTGTGGTCGATCCACTAGTCGATTTTTGTTAAATCATGCCTTGCATTTTAATTTTTCTGTTTATTCCTCGTAGTAGTTCAATCACTCTTGGTAATTTTAAAATAGTTTTGCATTCCATTCGGTCGTTGCATATAGTTTTTAGGATTTTCACAATATCGCCTGTTATTCGCTTAACTTTACACTGCTCTTGCATTCTCTTTGATCTTCCTAGCTCCTAGAAATGGATTCACTCTCACTTGCATATTGTACTACAACCTAAGTGTTGCATTTGAGTTTGATAGCCTCATTGCATCCTCAACCTTGCAAAGAAAGTAGTTATCAAATGGCGCCGTTGCCATTCTAGGAGTGTTAGAAAGCATAGAGATTTGGGGCTTAGTAAAGACTAAGCCTTTACCTTGTTTTAGTTACTAATTTCTCTACTCTCAAACGTGTGTCTCTCAGGTACATGAATCTTCGTTCAAGGGGAGACAACAATCTACTTCAACCCTTGGACAACATTCATCAGCTTGGTCATTCACGGCAAAGAAGAGTACAAGAACAAGCCAGAGCCTTTGAGGAGATTGTTCAGCACGGTTTGGTTGACTTTGAAGCTATGGATGAACACGAGCATCCAGAGGGACCTCCTCCAGCTCACAGGGCAGTGGAAAGGGGCAATAGAAACCCCCAACACGCGGCTAGACACCCAAGGATCATAGGAGCCGGAGATGCTCCCAATACTCATCACAATAGGGTTGGGATCACTCCTCCTCCTGTACAAAACAACAACTTCGAGATTACGCCTGGTTTCATCTCCATGGTGCAAAACAACAAGTTCCACGGCTTAGCAATGGAAAATCCCTTGGAGCACCTTGACAATTTCGAGCAAGTATGTGGGATGATCAAGATAAACGGCATATCAGAAGATGCTTTCAAGCTGCGTCTCTTTCCCTTTTAACTTGGAGACAAAGCTAGGCATTGGGAGAAGACCCTTCCACAAGGCACCATCACCTCATGGGCCGAGTGTAAGAAAGCTTTCCTCTCAAAATTCTTCTCTAGCACTAGAACGACAAGGCTAAGAAGCGAAATCAGCGGCTTCACTCAGCGGAACAATGAGACGTTCAATGAAGCAATGGAACGTTTTAAAGATTACACGATCCAATGTCCTCATCACGGTTTCAGTGAGGAGACCTTACTCAGCACCATCTACCGCGGAGCTTCACCAAAGATCAGGTTGTTGCTTGACACGGCTAGTAAAGGGAACTTCCTTGGTCATGAGGTAGAAGAGGGCATGGAGCTGATTGAGCACTTGGCATTGAGTGACGGCAACTATGCTGAAGATTATGACCGTGCACAGAGACGATCTGAGATAGAGTCTCACAAAAAGGAGCAGAAATCCTTGCATGAGAAGATTGATAAGCTGGTGTTAGCCAACCAGAAGCATGTTCACTTTGTTGGTGAAGCAGATGAGAATCAAGAGGAGCTTGAGTTGAGCCAGGAAGAAGCAAATTGGGTGGCGGGACAGAACAATTACAAACCTCACGGCTACACCCAAGGCTACAACCAGAACAACAATCTCTCCTACCGTAGTACCAACGTCGCCAACCCTAAGGACCAAGTGTACCCTGCTCAGCAAGCAAAACCTTTCATAGCTTACAACAAAGGTTTTCAGCCGAGTGGTAGCTTCCAAGGTCAAGGGCAGAACAACTTCCAAGGGCAACATCAAGGCAACAAAGCTTATACGCCAAACTACCCTCCGGGCTTTGCACCTCAGCAGCAGCAGCCGATGCAAAAACAAGTTGATCTGGTTCAGGCCATGTTTCAACAGCTGATCCAAGGGCAAGCCTCTACAAACCAGAAGTTTGCCGAGATGAACACTCATTTAGACTCGTCTCTCACTTACTTCTCCACTCAGATCACCAACTTAAACAACAAGATCAAGCAGCTAGAGAAGGGGAAAGCGAGTACAAGTGGTCAGAATAGCCTACCAGGCAAGTGTGAGCAGAACCCTAAGGAATATGCCAACGCCATCATGTTAAGAAGCGGCAAAGAGCTAGCACCTACGGTTACTCCTAAGTACAACGAGGACATTGTAATTCAAGAGGGGGAGGGTAAGCTTTCCGCTGATGATGAGATAAACTTTGACAATGTCTGGATTCAAGGGCCAAGAAGAGGAGACAAAGCGGTTGTTGAGAAGAAGGCGGAGCAAACTACTAAGGAGAAGGATGCTTATGTACCTCCACCGTATGTACCTAAGCAGCCTTTTCCTGGCCGTTTCAAGAAGCCACTCATAGAGAAGCATAGAGTCTTGTTTGAGAAGCATCTTAAGGACGTAGAGATCAAGCTACCTCTCGTGGACTGCCTTGCAATGATGCCTAAATGCGCCAAATTCTTCAAAGACACTCTCGTGAAGAAGAATAAGGAAAGTAAGGAGGTGCTTGTTCTAAGTGAGGAGTGTAGTGCTGTGATACACAAGGAAATAGTCCCTAAGAAGTTGGGAGACCCTGGAAGCTTCACTATACCCTGCGCTTTAGGTCCTTTGGAGTTCAAGAGTTGCCTTTGTGATCTCAGAGCTAGCATAAATCTGATGCCTCATTCCGTGGCAAAGAAACTCGGCTTTACCCATTTCAAGGACTGTAGAATCTCGTTGGTACTAGCTGACAGGAGTGTGAGGTTACCCTGTAGGATTGCTTGAGGACCTTCCAGTAAAGATTAGTGGAGTGAACGTGCCTACAGACTTCGTTGTTTTGGAAATGGATGAAGAGCCAAAGGATCCACTCATTCTCGGTTGACCTTTCTTAGCTACCACCGGCGCCATAATAGACGTTAAGAACGGGAAGATTGCCTTGCACTTGGGTAAAGATATAAGGCTAGACTTCGATATCAATGAGGTTTTCAAGAAGCCTACGATAGAAGGGCAAGCTTTCTACATTGATACATTGGATGCCTTAGCGGATGAGTTGCTGGAAGACCTGGCTCAGGAAGATCAATTGAAGCTAGCACAGACTGAGGAGAGATGAGAGTTTGGTTATGTGGATCAGAGGACTCAGGAGTACGTCAACTTGCTTGATTCGAGGAAAGTTGCGCTTGAAGATGTAGGCGTTTGCCTAGAGATCGACTCCAAGATCGATGACATTACTCGATCCAGGGGTCAAATCGACAAGACAATCGAGAGCACAACTCGATCCGGTGCAGAAATCGACAGTCAGATCGAGGAGGGTGATCGATCCAGGAAAACAATCGAGTCCGAGATCGAGAAAGGCCTTCCGATCAAATTGAGGTCCAATCCGGAGTTCTACTCAGCGTCTCGATCTCTCACTCGATCCACATCAAATCGAGTGAGTGAATCAAGCGAAACTGCTCGATCTAGACGACATCGAGAGCAAGATCGACCAGACGACTCGATTTCAGAAGGGATAGCGGTTGGAGAAAGCAGCCTCAAGGGCCATATCTCAGGTTCTAAGGAAGGTTCTAAGAAGGAGAACAACAGCAACAGCCACGAGGACGATGGAGCGAGCTGTTAGCCCCAAAGGTGGACCTTAAGGAGCTCCCAAAAGGGCTAAGGTATGCTTTCTTAGGGCTTAACGAAACCTATCCTGTGATTGTGAATGAAAACTTGAGTGATGATGAGTTGCAGTCACTATTAACTGAGTGGAGAAAGTATATGAAAGCCATTGGGTACTCTCTAAGTGACATCAAGGGCCTTTCACCGATGCTTTGCACTCATAGGATTCACTTGGATAATGAGAACGCCTCTTCTAGAGAACATCAAAGGCGTTTGAATCCAAATTTGAAAGAGGTAGTCAAGAAGGAGATTCTTAAGCTTTTAGAGGCTGACGTGATCTATCCCATAAGTGACAGCACGTGGGTTTCTCCCATACACGTGGTGCCTAAGAAGGGAGGGATCACGGTCGTTAAGAATGACAAAGATGAGCTTATACATACTAGGACTATTACTGGACACCATATGTGTATTGACTATATGAAGCTTAATTTTGCTACTAGAAAGGATCATTTTCCCTTACCTTTTATTGATCAAATGCTTGAAAGACTTGCTAATCACCCCTACTGTTGCTTTCTTTATGGATATAGTGGATTTTTCCAAATACCAATCCATCCCAACGATCAGGAGAAGATGACTTTTACATGCCCTTATGGTACCTTCGCGTATCGAAGGATGCCATTCAGGTTGTGTAACGCACCAGCTACGTTTCAGCGGTGTATGATGTCGATCTTCTCCGATCTAATAGAAGAGATGGTAGAGGTGTTTATGGATGACTTCTCGGTCTATGGTGCGTCCTTTTCTGTGTGTTTGTTGAATCTTTGCAGGGTTTTAAAACATTGTGAGGAGACAAACTTGGTGCTCAACTGGGAAAAATGCCACTTCATGGTTAAGGAGGGGATCGTGCTTGGGCATAAGATATCAGAGAAGGGTATTGAAGTCGGCAAAGCAAAGATTGATGTGATGACAAGCCTTGAGCCGCCAGTTAACATAAAAGGGGTGAGAAGCTTCTTGGGACACGCCGGCTTCTACAGGCGTTTCATTAAAGACTTCTATAAGATTGCACGCCCTCTCACTCGGCTGTTGTGCAAGGAGGCTGAATTCGTCTTTGATGAGGAGTGTTTGCAAGCTTTCACGACAATCAAGGAAGCCTTAGTATCCGCGTCTATAGTGCAAGCACCAGATTGGACTCTCCCATTCGAGATTATGTGCGATGCTAGTGACTACACCGTCGGAGCTGTCCTAGGCCAAAGGAAGGATAAGAAGCTGCACGTGATATACTATGCTTCAAGGACCTTGGATGACACGCAAACGAGGTACACCACTACTGAGAAGGAGCTATTGGCTGTTGTATTCGCCTTTGAGAAGTTCAGAGCTTACCTCGTGGGTTCCAAGACCATAGTTTACACGGATCACCAGCTTTGCGCTACATCTATTCCAAGAAAGACACTAAGCCGAGGCTTTTGAGATGGATCCTCTTACTCCAGGAGTTTGATATGGAAATTAAAGACAAGAAAAGGATAGAAAACAGAGTTGCTGACCATCTCTTGGCTAAGGATCAACGAGTCTCTGCCCTTAGATGATTCTCTCCCCGAAGAGCAACTCATGGCGATCACTACGGCTGTTTGTGGAAGGCTAGAAGGGCAGTTTGAGGAGGTGTTGAGCTTCAAAGAGGAAGATCTTCCCTGGTACGCTGATGTTGTGAACTATTTAGCGTGTGGTGAGGAGCCAACACATTTCAACAGCTATCACAAGAAGAGGTTTATGAGAGAGGCGAGTGACTAGTTTTGGGACGAGCCCTACTTGTACAAGAGAGGGGTGGACAGTTTGTACCGGAGATGTGTTACAAAGGAAGAAGCTAAAGACATCCTCTTTCACTGTCATGGCTCATCCTATGGAGGACACTTCGCTTCATTCAAGACTGCCACAAAAGTGTTGCAAGCTGGTTTCTGGTGGCCGTCCATCTTCAAAGATGCACACGAGTTTGTGAAGAGCTGTGAGGCGTGTCAACGAGCAGGGAATATCACTAAGAGGAACGAGATGCCTCAGGTTCCTATCTTCGAGGTTGACGTGTTTGACGCGTGGGGCATAGACTTCATGGGGCCATTTCTTTCTTCATACGGCAACAAGTACATCTTAGTAGCGGTTGATTATGTCTCCAAATGGATTGAGGCTGTTGCTTCCCCTACAAATGATTCTAAGGTGGTGATCAAGCTGTTTAAAAGCATCATTTTCCCAAGGTTTGGGGTACCAAAGGTGGTTATAAGCGATGGAGGAAGCCACTTGATAAACAAGATCTTTGAGAACCTTTTGAGAAAGTACGGCGTTAAGCATAAAGTGGCTACACTGTATCATCCTCAAACGAGCGGTCAAGTGGAAGTCTCCAACCGGCAAATCAAGGCTATACTTGAGAAGACGGTCGGAGCAACAAGGAAAGACTGGACGACGCTCTCTGGGCCTACCATACCGCCTTTAAAACACTGATTGGTACGACCCCTTTCACTCTGCTCTATGGCAAAGGCTGTCACCTCCCAGTTGAGCTTGAACACCGTGCATTGTGGTCTGTGAAGAGGCTGAACTTTGACCTCAAGACTGCTCAAGAGAGGCGCCTCATCCAGCTACATGAACTGGACGAACTAAGGTTGAACGCTTATGAGAGCTCTCGGATATACAAGGAGCGGACTAAGGAAGCTCATGACAAGAAATTGGTTGCCAAGGAGCTTAAGGAAGGAGGTTTGGTGTTGCTGTACAATTCAAGACTCAAACTCTTCCCGGGAAAGCTGAAGTCGAGGTGGAGCGGGCCGTTTGTGATCCAAGAATTGCTGCCTTATGGAGCTGTTACATTGATGGGCAAGAGTAGCAGTGCATTCACCGTGAACGGACACAGGGTCAAGCCTTACTTCGCGGACAGCTATGACAAGGAGAGTACCTCGGTGCTTCTCAAAGACCCACCATCTGCCTAAACCAAGTAAAGTCTAGCTCAAGACGTTAAAGAAAGCGCACTTGGGAGGCATTCCCATGTCTATCTTGTACATATTTCTGTTTTATTTCTCTTTTAGTTTTATGTTTTTAATTTTCAAGTGTGTAGGAACAGGTAAGAGGAGTCTAAACATCGATCTTGAAGTCCAAAAGAGGCGATAGGGGTTAAGAAAAGGCTAGAGATCGAGTGCTAGATCGACTAATCCTAACTTGATCTTTGCTAGCTCGAGTTAGTGAATCGAGAGGAGCCAGTCGATCTAGACGAGAACAAGTGATAAGATCGATGTAGATGAAAACGGATCGATCGATCCCAAATGGATCGACAGATCTAATTTCCCTCAGGCAATCCTTAAAAGACAGATCGATCACTCGACTCGATCCATCACTCGATCTAAGCCAAATCGACCCCCAAATCGAGGACGTAGCTCGATCACGAGGACTTAGCCGTGGAGCCAAAATCTCAATGATCGAGAGAGCCAATCGATCCAGGACTCGATTCACCATGAATCGAGTCACAAATCGAGTAACCCTCTCGATCTAAGCCATTATGGGCATGAGATCGAGTCCTAGATCGACCAAACGGACTCGATCTCATGCCGAGGTAACATTTTATTTTCCTCCTTTATTCTTTTCCCTCCAGTTTTTAAATTTAAATCTTGGTCAAGGCAAGCATCTTTGACCATGAAAGATGTGCCTTGACCAAGACTTGTGTCAGAAACCACCTCCTTTTACCCATAGTTTTGTTTCATGTTCGCCTTTAAATGTTTTCATCAACTTTACACTCTCTCATCTTGTTTTCTCGAAATTTTAAGCAAAGAGAGTGAGAGTTTTCTGTTTCTAAAGGCTAACAAACTTCTTAACAATCTTTGCAAAAGGTATTTTCGGTTATTTGATAAAAATCTTTAGGAAAATCTCCTTTTATTTCGCAATTGATTGTTTTAAATGCTAGGGCGGTTTTGAATTTTTAAATTTAGCTAAATAATAGGAACAATTCTGGATTTTCTAGTATCTCTAGATTTGATTCTCTATTATTTTGCTATATTTTTTATAAATTCCCCAAAATTTTAGGGTATTATAAGTTTTCTTCTTTGCCTCTCTTCTTCTCTCATCCTATCGCAGTTTTGCTCATTACTTTGCTTGAGAAACATGTTTCAGGCACGATGGCCCCCAAGAGGACGAGAGAGGAGACGACACAAGAAGGAGAAGGTCAGGAAGTGGCTGTTCAAGAGAGGGTCCGATGGAGTAAGGACGAGAAGAGGGATAAGAAGCGGCTGGAAAGGCTTCGGTTCGAGCCTACTAAGTTTGCGGACCGGGAGCTGCTTTTCAAGCTAGGGATCCTTGGCGATTTCGACCAACTCCTCAAGAACATTGGCTTAAGATGTCTGTCACGAATGGATTGCCCAACCATTCCAGAAGTGACAATAGACTTCCTTGCCACGTTGGAGTTTCGTTACAAGAACCCTAGCGCCCCCGTTCCCTCACAAGGCCGTCTCTCTTTCAAGGGTGGACGTCAAGCCTTCAGCCTCTCAATCCCCAAGCTGTGTCAAGCATATGGTCTCAACGCAGCCGCCACCAAGATCGAATTCCCTTCCTTCACGCGAGCAAACGATTTTTGGGACCTGATCAGCAACGAAGACTACAAGGCCAACACTGCCAAAATCAAGAGAGCGAGAAGCCCGGTGCTGAGGTACACCTTGAAGCTGATCGCCAACACATTCAGCGGAAGGTCAGTTGCTCCCACGGTCACGAAGACCGAGCTTTGCTTCTTGTTCCAAGGCGTGAAGCATTTGTTGTGTGATCCGGCGGAGAATAAAGAGCCTATGGAGGATGAACTCGGTGACGAGGTGAACTATGGATGCGTACTTGCTGCATCTTTGGTGAAGTACAAGGCTTATGCCTTGCGGTGCAAGGCAAGCTCTTCTTTCATTGGCGGCTTCCTCACTCCTCTATTCATACAAGCCGGCGTACCTATACACAATTTCACACCCGTCCCGGCTAGAGCTTTCATGGATGAGGTCTACATGAGGAATACCGACAGCTTGGGACGCACGCTAGCAGAAGGGTTCTACGCTTATCTTTTCATTGACGACGAAAACGAGAAGAGAGTGTGCATCCTACCAAACAAGGACGAGACCGAGCTGCTTGGTGTTGGGAACATCGAGTTCTTGCCAACAGAAGAGGAGTGCTTTGCTCCTCTAGGAGGAACACCTGCCCTAGCGATTGCTCCTCGTCAAAGGTCTGAGTCCCCAGCAACGGAAGATGAGATGCCCGAGGCTTACACCCTTCTCAAGATAGACTTTGAACCGAAAACCAAAACGGAGAAGTTCCTAGCATCTGTTGTTGAGATGCAAAGGAAAATCAACAAATGGCAAGGCAAAATGCTCAAGAAACTTGCCAAGAAGGTCAAATCGCTTCAAGGAGGCTCGCCTAAGAAAGATGCAAGTGAAGAGGTTCAATAACCCGAGAAGATGAGGCTTTCAACCGGTGGAGTTGTTATCCGTGAGACTCAAGGCAGCAACATTCAACCGGCGCGTCTCTCTCTTCAAAAGCCAGGCTCCAAAGGCAAAGCCATAGCATTTAGCTCCTCTGGAACATCCTCAAGTTCCAGCCGAGATTAGACCCGAGGTAACAACCTTCTTCCATTGTACATACCGCTCATGTTTGCTTCTTTTTGCTTTGTGTTTTGATGCTCCTTTGAATTTGTTTGCCACTGGGACGGTGTCAAGCAAGTTTGGGGGAGTATATGTGTGGTTTGACTTGTGTTTTCTGATCTTATTTTCCCTTTAGCATCCTTGAGTCTTCATTAAATTTTTTCAAAGATTCATGTAGTTGCATTCATCTCATTAAGCATTTTAGGATTGAGTCTAGAATCTTAAAGCATCTAGGTTGTTCATATTCGCATAAGGGGTTAGAGTTTTTCTTAAAAAGGTGTTTTAAACTCATGAATTGTTTCAATGCCCTAGTTAGTAGTTCTCTAATGCTTTGCTCATACTTTGAAAGTAAGTTCTTACCATGCTTGGATCACTTGCTATGATTTTCGTGACTTAGGAGGTGTTATTGGTTCTTGTAATTTAATGGATTTGAGAATCCAAACCAAATTCAGTGTTATTAGTTCTTGTATTTTAAAATCTATATTGAAATACAGTGTTATTAGTTTTATGATTTTAAAATCCATAATGAAATACAGTGTTATTGGTTCTATCATTTTAAAATCTAAATATTATAAATATTTGAGTTTTAATTTAATTTGAATGGATATGGAAGGATTTTCAGGACTAAAATATAAAGACCCAAATACAAGGTCTAACATTGGTATTTGAGTGGATTTGATTTTTTTCCATTTTGCTGATTTTAAAATCAATAAATTTATCAAATCCAAAGAAAATTTATAAATCCACCAAAATACAAAAACCAATAACCCCTACTTAAGTTGAACATACATGAATTGAATCCTTTCCTACTAAGTGAGAACCTTAATCTGAATTTGAATTATCACTCTTGTGCATTTGAAATGATATACATGGATCACATATACATATTTAGGCTTTCTTACCCCTTTTTACCACTCTTTGTAAGTCTGAATAGAACTCCACACCCTGAACCTTGCCTTCCTTTCAAGCCAAATATTTCTTGTGTGATGTGAGGCCTTATTTTCGGATTGAACTTGGTATAAAGTGTTAGGTTTAGGCGACATGATTAGGCTTTCATATTGATGCTAGCTTTGCATTTTGAAACTAGTTTTAGGTTTGTTTTGGGGCAGGGATTTGCTGGTGTTAAAAGAATTTTGCTTATGTGTTTTCAGTTTAAAAAGAAATGGTGTTTGGGGTTTGAAAATAAAGGACTCATGGTTTTAAGTGGTGTTGTTCTGTTTTTAAATAAAAGCTCAGTTTTAAAAGAGAATGAGGTAGCTCTCAAAAATAAAAATAAAAAAAAATAAAAAAAATTAAGAAAGAAAAGAGCCAAAAGGCCAAAGTTTAAAAAAAAAAAAAAAAATAATAAGCGAAGAGAGCTACCAGGATTTAAAGAAAGAGCTTTAAGTTTGTGTTTGACCACCACTAGTCTAATAAGAGTAAAGTTGTCTCCTGTTTTCGTGGGTTATGTTTGGCTTCTTGCCTTGTCATTTGGATAGTTTCTAGAGGGTGAGTGAGCTCGAAAAAGAAAGAAAATGAGAGGTGTTTAGGATCATTGTTAGTGTATCTGGGTAGATGAGAGTCTAGTCATGTATGCATAAATTGTCTTTACCTTTAGCATTATGCATAAGTTCAATCCTTTTTGAGATAACCCATTGTTTGAAATACCCACTTGAATGAGATCATCTTTGTCTCATAACCTTGTCCTTAGCCAAATGTATTCTGTTCTAAGTGCATAAGTGTGATTTACGGTTTGATCATTAATTGAATGTTAAAGGTTAGGATTCTTGGATTGTTTGGAATATGAGAGTCATGATCTGAATTTCTTTGTGTGATGAGTATGGCTAAGTTCTTTGGAGTATGAGTGTGCGCATTGCATTTTAGAACTAGTAACTAGGACATTGAGATTGATTCATTTGAAAGGCACCTTTGCAAGAAGCTTAAACCCCCGTCTTTTCTAAAACCTCTCTTCCTTTCTTATTTTCTGTTGCTTGAGGGCAAGCAAGAAGTAAGTTTGGGGGAGTTGATGTTACTGCATATTGCATGTATTTTGCATACATATTAGTTAGCTTTTCATGCATT
>OU466861.1:32047569-32255069 GCA_911865555.2 Thlaspi arvense | reverse complement strand
TTTCAGGTGTATGCCTAATCGCAGAACCAGAAGCAACAAAGAGAAGGAGCTTGTGACTTTGAGCATCGACGAGCTTGCTAGGTTGGAGAGAACTAACAGGAAAGCTAAGAAGCAATCTGCAATGGTCGCTCCACTGATCTTGGTTGAAGATGCAGAAGGTCACTTGGTTGACAGGGAAGGAAATAGGAGGAACGAAGAGGGGCAGAGAATTGATCAAGAGGGGAATGTCATTGTTGAACAGCAGGTTCAGCAAGTGGCTGAGAACGTGGGAGTCCCTGCTGCTGTCAATAACGCTGCTGGGCGTTTTGTTCAGAGGACTCTAGGTGATTACTACAGACCTGATCAGTTCTATGCCAACAGAGCTGCAATCCGACCTCCTGCCTTCCAGAGGAACGATTTTGAGGTTAAACCTGTCTACTATCAGCTAGTTGGACAGCATCCCTTCCATGGTTTACCTCATGAGCATCCTATGGATCACATAGAGAGGTTTGAGGACCTAGCTTCCAGTGTCAAAGCTAATGGGATTAGCAATGACTTTCTGTTCTGCAAGCTTTTTCCCTATTCTCTTGGTGGAGAAGCTGCATATTGGCTGAAGCAACTGGAACCTGCTTCACTAACTACTTGGGAGGACACCAAGAATGCTTTTCTGAATAATTTCTATGATGATGCCAGATCAGAAGACATGAGAACGAAAATTGCATCATTTACACAAGGCCCTACTGAAGCTTTCAAGGCTTCTTGGATCAGGTTCAAGTCTTATCAGAGGGACTGTCCTCATCATGGTTTCAGTCAGGTGCAATTGCTTGGGATCTTTTTCAGAGGCATTGACTGGAAATATCAGATGGCGCTGGATGCTTCAAGCAGTGGAAACTTCAATACCAACAGACTAGAGGAGGCGGTGAGACTGATTGAGAACTTGGTCTGCAGCAACAGCACTAAAAATGCAGACTTTCAGAGAATGAAACAAGCTGGTGCAGCTGATGGAAATCAGATTGCTGAAGTTAAGGCTAAGTTGGATGATATGCACAGCCTTTTGGTAGGGAAGAAGTCAGTTCACTTTGCTGCAGAAGTAGAGACTTTCGAAGCTCCAGAGGAAGTTGAGCAGGAGGATGTAAATTTCATCAATTCTGGCGGATTTCAGGGACAAAGGTATGGGAATCAGCAGTGGAACAGAGGATACATCAACAACAATCAGAAAAACGCCCCTACAGGAGGACAGAACATGCCTGGTTTCACTCCTAGACCTCCTTTTCAGAAGACAGAGTATCAGAAGCCATTCCAGAGCAGTGGAAACTACAGAAACTATGGTTCTACTTCCTATCAACCAGCACCTCCACAAGAGAACAAAATGGAAGCAATGTTAGAACAGATTCTGGAAGGACAACAGAAGCTTACTGTGAACTTAAATGGCAAGATAGATTCGCTCTATCAGGACCTGAATGGGAAAATTGAGAATCTGAACTCTCATATGAAGAAGCTTGATGTTCAAGTTGCTCAAACTGCAGGAGCTGTTCAGAGGCAAGAAGGATTTCTTCCAGGAAGAACTGATGCTAATCCCAAACACCACGTGAATGCCATCACATTGAGGAGTGGAAGGAACCTGCAACCAGTGTTGCAGAAGGATATAACCTCAAGAAATTTCGTGGGTGTAGAAGAGTATGAAGATGAAGAAAATTTTGCTGCAGAACCATTGGTGACGATCGTCACCAATACTGGGTGTCGCTCGTCACCCAATGAGGACAACCCCGAGCCTGATTCTTCACTTATTGGCACCAAGGGGGTGACGCTCGTCACCCAAATCCAGTACTCGACCCCGACTCGTCCAAAGTGAGTGACGTTCGTCACCAACCCAGTGACGCTCGTCACCAGACACCACATATTGCAGTTTCGCCTAAGACTTCAGATAATGCTAAGGAGACCGTGTATAAACCCAAGATACCCTATCCTAAGCATCCTAAGAAGTCTAAGCAGGAGCTTGAGGATGCCAGATGCAAGGCTATCATGGACAAGTTGGTGATAGAGATCCCATTGATTGATGCTGTAAAGATCACTCCTGTTATTAGGAGGTATGTGAAGAGAATGGTGACCAACAACTTGAGCCTTGAGGTTGGAGCTATGATGATCAACGAGCAGGTCAGTGCAGTGATTCAGAACAGAGTTCCAGAGAAGCTTTCAGACCCAGGAAGCTTTGTTTTAGACTGCACCATCTTCAATGACAAGTTTGAGAGGTCATTGTGTGATCTTGGTTCTAGTGTGAACCTCATGCCCCACTCTGTTGCAAAGAGTTTGGGGATGACTGATTTTAAAACTACAAGGATATCTCTTGTCCTAGCTGATAGATCAGTTAGAGTTCCTGAAGGGGTGATAGAAGATGTTCCTATCAAAATAGGAGATTGTATGATCCCTACTGATTTTGTGGTTCTAGAGTATGGAGAAGAACCCAAAGACCCCTTGATTCTTGGCAGACCCTTCCTGGCCACTGCAGGAGCTATTATTGACGTGAGGAAGGGTAGAATAGAGCTGAATGTTGGCGATTTAGTGATGAAATTCGAAATGGACAAGCTGATGAAAAGGCCAACCATAGATGGACAGACTTTTTATGTTGATGTTCTCACAAACATTGCTGATCAGATCCTCCATGAGATGAGTTCAGAGGACCCCTTGGAAAGGGCGTTGACCACTTCTACAGCTGAGTATGAGCATTTAGATACTGCTGCAACAGGCTACACAAAGATGATGGATGCTACTGCACAAGTTATGCAACTGGTTGCACAGGATGAACTTGTCTCCACATCTGCAAAAGCCGCCACAATGGGTGACTGGTCAGCAGCAAAAGCACCAAAAGTTGAGCTTAAACAGCTCCCTGCAGGGCTAAGGTACGCATTCCTAGGAGAAAACTCCACCTATCCTGTTATTGTTAATGCTTCATTGAACAATGCAGAGCTCACCCTATTGCTAAGCAAGCTGCGAAAATTTCGCAAAGCTCTTGGCTATTCTCTTGATGACATTTCAGGTATCTCTCCAGACTTGTGCATGCATAGAATACACCTAGAAGATGAGTCGAAATCATCAGTTGAGCATCAGAGGAGGCTAAATCCGAATTTGCAAGATGTGGTCAAGAAAGAGATCATGAAGTTGTTGCAGGCTGGTATCATCTATCCTATTTCAGACAGTGCTTGGGTTAGTCCAGTGCACGTGGTGCCTAAGAAAGGAGGTGTCACCGTGGTAAAGAATGACAAGGATGAGCTGATTCCAACCAGGACTGTGACAGGACACAGGATGTGTATAGACTACAGGAAACTGAATGCAGCAACAAGGAAGGACCATTTTCCTCTACCTTTCATCGATCAGATGCTAGAGAGGCTGGCGAATCACAAGTATTACTGCTTCCTTGATGGGTATTCAGGCTTCTTTCAGATCCCCATCCATCCAGATGATCAGGAGAAGACCACGTTTACCTGTCCTTATGGCACTTTTGCCTATCGCAGAATGCCCTTTGGTCTGTGTAATGCTCCTGCAACCTTCCAGAGATGCATGATGTCGATTTTCACAGACATGATAGAGAAGTTTATGGAGGTGTTCATGGATGACTTCTCTGTTTATGGATCTTCTTTCAAGAGCTGTTTGGACAACTTGTGTGCAGTTCTGCAGAGATGCGAAGAGAAACACTTGGTTTTAAATTGGGAGAAGTGCCATTTTATGGTACAGGATGGTATTGTACTTGGTCACAGAGTCTCAGGAGACGGTATAGAGGTGGATAGGGCGAAAATTGAGGTTATGACAAGTCTGCAAGCACCTGATTCAGTCAAAGCAGTGAGAAGTTTTCTGGGACATGCAGGCTTCTACAGAAGGTTCATCAAAGATTTTAGCAAGATAGCACGTCCACTTACTGCTCTCCTCTGCAAAGATGTGAAGTTTGAGTTCACAGAAGAGTGCAAATCTGCTTTTGAACAGATCAAACAGGCGTTGGTTACAGCCCCTGTTGTGCAGCCTCCAGATTGGGACTTACCTTTTGAGGTAATGTGTGATGCCAGCGATTTTGCAGTTGGAGCAGTGCTGGGACAGAGGAAAGACAAGAAACTCCACGCCATCTACTATGCAAGTAGGACTTTGGATGATGCTCAGAAGAATTATGCAACAACTGAGAAGGAATTGTTAGCTGTTGTGTTTGCTTTTGAGAAGTTCAGGCAGTATCTTGTTGGCTCCAAGGTCGTGGTTCATACTGACCATTCAGCACTGAAGTACTTAATGCAGAAGAAGGATGCAAAACCAAGGCTGTTGAGATGGATCCTGCTTCTTCAGGAATTTGATATTGAAGTGAAGGATAAGAAAGGGGTTGAGAATGGAGTTGCTGACCATTTATCCCGGATTCAGGTCGAAGACAGTGTTCCCATCAATGATTTCTTGCCTGAAGAGAATGTTTACTTAGTGGAAACCAGAGAACAGGAGGAAAGTGTCGAAAACCTGCAGTTTTCACGAAACTACAGGGGAGTGACGAGCGACACCAGGGGGGTGACGCTCGTCACCAACCAAGACCATTCGCGACAAAAGTATACGAGCGAGGTGACGCTCGTCACCAACATTGGTGACGCTCGTCACCGATCTCCACACTTATCTGCGATTTGTGCAAGCTTGGGGAAAGCTTTTGAAGAGCCTGTTTATGCTTTACATGATCCAAAGAGACCCTGGTATGCTGATATTGCAAACTATCTTGCTGCAGAGGATGAACCACATGATTTTCAAGGATATGCTAGGAAGAAGTTCTTGAGAGAACTTAGGAGATTTTATTGGGATGAGCCATACCTTTACAAGCATTGTGCTGATGGTATTTACAGAAGATGCTTACCAGAAGAAGAAGTTCAGGACGTGCTCTTTCACTGTCATGGATCAGACTATGCTGGACACTTTGCTACATTCAAGACTGTCTCTAAGGTTTTGCAGGCTGGATTTTGGTGGCCTACCATGTTCAGGGACGCCCAAGCCTTCATCATAAGCTGTGATACTTGTCAGAGAAGAGGAAAAATCAGCAGGAGACATGAGATGCCACAGAACTTCATTCTGGAAGTTGAAGTTTTCGATTGTTGGGGTATTGACTTCATGGGACCTTTTCCCTCATCTTATGGGAATAGATACATTCTGGTTGCTGTTGATTATGTATCTAAGTGGGTAGAGGCGTTGGCTACTCCTACTAATGATGCTGCAGTGGTTTTGAAGCTGTTTAAGACCATTATCTTTCCCAGATTTGGTGTCCCACGGATTGTCATAAGTGATGGGGGTTCTCACTTTGTCAACAAGGTTTTTGACAAGCTGTTGAAGAAGTATGGTGTACAGCACAGAGTGGCCACGCCCTATCACCCCCAAACAAGTGGACAAGTCGAGGTTTCCAACAGACAGATCAAGCAAATTCTGGAAAAGACAGTTGGGAAGACAAGGAAAGATTGGTCTGCAAAGCTGGATGATGCATTATGGGCCTACAGGACTGCCTACAAAACGCCACTTGGGACTACTCCTTTCCACCTTCTCTATGGCAAGGCGTGCCATCTACCAGTAGAGCTGGAGTTCAGAGCAGAATGGGCAATCAAGAAGCTGAATTTCGATCTGAAACCTGCTGCAGAAAGGCGCTTGATTCAGCTCAATGAACTGGATGAGATTCGATATCTAGCCTATGAAAACTCCAAGTTATACAAGGAGAGGACAAAGGCATATCATGATAAGAAGATCATCTCCAGGCATTTCGAGCCCAATGACCAGGTATTACTCTATAACTCTCGTTTACAGCTTTTTCCTGGTAAACTGCGTTCTAGATGGTCAGGTCCTTTCACTGTCAAAGAGGCTCGCCCACATGGTGCAATTGTCCTGATTAACTCCAAAGGAGAGGAGTTTATTGTCAATGGACAAAGGGTGAAGCATTACTGGGCACAAGCAGAGATTCCAGCAGGACACATTGTGTCTCTGGATCAGGCACCAGCTGTCTAAACAGCCAACCAAAGTCAAGCTAATGACTTTAAAAGAGCGCTTAGTGGGAGGCAACCCACTGGTAAGTTGTAGATATAATACTTAGGAATTATTTTCGTGTTTAGAACTAGTAATTAGAATTTTATTCAGTCAAAAAAAAAAAAAAAAAAAAAAAAAAAAAACCGGTGACGATCGTCACCCTTATGGTGACGCTCGTCACCCATAAGAATCGAACACGGGTTTTAACTTCTTCTTCTTCTCCCTCGAGCCAAAACCTGCAAAATAACCGAACACTTAGAGAGAAATAGGAATTTCACAACTTTTGATTTTCTTAACCAAATTGAGTGATTCAAGAGTCTAATCCGTGTGGATTTTACTCCTCTTTCTGAATATCAACTTAGTTTTTACGATCCGCAAGATGCCTCGTCAAGAGAAAAGACTAAGACAAAGCTCGTCTTCCAGCACTGCAACAGGGTCTATAGATTCCTTCAGTCAGCACCCGGTTTGCAGCAAACGAGAGGATCGTAAAATAGCCTCGGAAATGGCTTGGGCAGGGACTCCGAAGCAAGAAGTGGCTCGGGATACCTGTGTATTCCGTGATATTCAGGAGGAGTGGGATGAATATGACACGCTGTTCTACAATGCGTGGCTAGGAGTTAAGATTATCCCTACTAGGCTCGCGGATCCTGCTGTTCTGCAGAAGATGGGGATCTTTGAGGAGGTTTATGAGATTTTGGAGCGCATTGGCATGGGGACTATGCCATTCCAGCAGTACGACTTGTACCCAGATTTGGTCCGCCAGTTTCTCTCTACAGTTCGCGTCTACTACGCGAATGAGCTGGCGAAGCGTGCTCAGGAAGGCACTATGACATTTCTGATCCGAGGGATTCGATACCGGATCAGTCTGATGGAGCTTTGTGGGATCTATGGCTTCTCTGACCATCCCACAGGCGTTCTCCTTCCCTCTCAGTGGACCCATATGAGGATATTCTGGTCCAAGTTCGGGAATGGAGTCTATGATAGCAAGACCAGCACGCAGACAGAGGTTAGACATCCGGTTTTGAGGTACCTTCTGCGCCTCTTTGGTCATACTATTCTGTGCAAGTCTGCGCCCAGCAAGACTCGAGTTCGCGAGCTGATTCTCCTTTACTACGGACTTTATGAGATGCTGGATGATTCGATACCAGTTGATAGTATGGTTCGCGCCAATTTAGGTGCTGTTTTCGCTGAGCATTTGGTCTCTTTGAAGACCAAGCCATTCACCAGTCCAGGGGAGAAGACTGAGAGTGTGGGCAGCTTATTGACACCGATCTTCCATCATTTCCAGATCGATGTTACCCCTTGCAGTCTGCGCAGTGATAGATCGCTTATGGATGAGCAGTATCTGCGCCATGTCACTTGGATGAAGACCGGAGTTGTCTGGACTTTCACTACTACTTTTGGAGAGTATGTTGGCATTAAGTTGCCACAGAGAGCACTCACTACTATCCAGACAGACCCACGCCAGCTATTCTTCATGCCAGCACAGACTCTTCTGCGCCACTTGACTCTGCGCCCTGCTAGAGCTGCTACAGCTGGTCCCTCTGCTTCTACTGCTGCTGCTACTGATGCTGGACCTTCTACACGCCAGAGTGGCTCTTCTGCTGCCTTCAGGCGTCCTCCACGACCACAGACACCCATGGATATGGCTGCTTTTCAGGAGTATGTCATTGATAGCTTTGAGGGACTCTGGGATGCTGTTGCTACACTTAGCAATTGTGGTTGTGTCCGCCCCCACTACACTACTGAGCCTTGTGAGGATGAGGATTGAGGCTTCATTATCTGGTTACTTGTTCCTTTTTCCCTTTTTATTTTTCCTTCTTTTGAGTCATTTTTATGTTTCTTTTGAGTCAGTTGTCAGTTTCTTTGATGATGTTTTGTGAGATTGTTGAACCAGGTTATTATTGCTATGTTTGGATGTTGTTAATTATGTGTTTGAATGCTCAAAAAGTCTAACTTTCGAGTACACATGCAAACACTTCGTTAATTAACATCTAACATAAGATTTGGGCAATACAGGTCGTGGTGACGCTCGTCACCAGATTGGTGACGCTCGTCACCCGACCCCACGCGAGGTAACACTTTTCTGACTTGGTTTTTCGACTTCTCATTCATTTTTCTGACCAACTCTTGGCTTAATAACACTGGGGACAGTGTTGTTTAAGTCTGGGGGAGGTGGTTACTGACGTTGTGTGCTTTGTGTCATGTTTATAGAGTCTTAAAGTTGAGTCAAAAACCTGTTTTTCTAGAGTCAAAATTTTTGAAACTGTTAGTTTTTCTTGGAACTAGCCATAGGACGTTTTTGCTGATAAGAACCATTGCCACAGTAGTTGATTACAAGTCTTACTAAGTTGAAAGTCATAGGTAGATCAGTCTAGCAATGAAGGTTTAGGTTCTTAGAGAATCTGGAAAATTTGCTGTTAGCTCCACCTTAATGAACTTTAAATTTCTTGTCTTGGTGATTGATTCTTATTGATCTTGATTCTCTCTTTAAGCACTGACAATAAGGTTAAAATACAGTCTCTCTCTGATCTTCCCAGATGTAGTTTTTAAAAGTTTAAGTTCAAAGAATGGTGCATTCATGACCCTGTCTCCTCACAAGGAACAACAGTAGTGAACACACTCAAGAACCTGTCTCCTCACAAGGAACACAAGTATTGAGTAGCACCATATCTTAGACTGTAAAAGTTGAGAAAAAGAAGTGAAAAATCGAAAATATTCAAAGGAAAAAGATTAAGGGAAGAGAAAATAGGAGAGCTGTGTTGAGATTGATTTGTTCAGTTGTTAGGAAGGGAAAAGAATCTGTAAAGTGATTAAGATGATAGAGCCTTGATGAGACTTCACACTTAGATTAAAAAATAAGGAGTTAACAGTAGAAATTTCGGATTTCTTGAAGGGATTTGGACTGGACTTGAGAGATTTGCTAAGCTTGTGATGATTAGGCTGAAATTTGATCTTGTGTTAACTCTGTGGTATGTGGATTCGAAAGCTTTAACTAGTATGGTGTTTCTGATGACCAACTGACTGTTTCTTGTTTTCAAACCTCGACCCTGTACTCTATCTGATGTTTGCTTGAGGGCAAGCAAAAGCTAAGTCTGGGGGAGTTGATATATCATGGTTTTTATGGTTTTTAACCATGATATAAGTCCTTTTTATTGAGTCTTTTTGGTCTTTTTAGAGTCCTAGAAGAGTCGTTGCAGGTTAAAGCATGTCTGGAGCATAATTGGAGATATTGGAACCTTTTGGAGCATTCTGAGTTGAAGCCACAAAGTACCAAGCTCGAAGCAGAAAAGTACCCCATATGGTGACGCTCGTCACCCCATTGGTGACGCTCGTCACCCAGATAGGAAGGAGCGTGGCTATTTGTTAAAAGTATCAAGAAGAATTGTAGAACTTACCCAGAAGTTTCCTTTATTTATATGAAGACCCCAGATCGTGTTTAGCCCCTATTTATTAGGTTTTTCAGCCATTGTTGGCAAAAATCTTAGTTTTTGAGAATTCAGAGAGTTAGAGAGAGATTTTATTCAGAGCTTTTTGGGGAGACAAATCCTGTACTCTTTAGAGAAGATTTCGAACCCCCTTTGTTTTCTACTCTTTCTCTTAATTCAATTTTATTCAGTTATGTTTTGTGATCTCATAATCATGTCTGAGTAATCTGCTAGTTAAGTTAGGGTTTTTCAAAGGTTGATGAAAAGAGTGTAGAATCGCTATTTGTTAGGATTATCTCATGGTTTTTCATCTCTGCTTGCTTTAAAATCGAATTTCTGAGACACATCATCTAGGAATCCGAAAATCATAGGTTGTTAAATATATGTGAGAGCATTATTCATAACCTGAACTAGTATTTGATGAGCAAAACAACTTAGTACAAAGAGATTTGGCTTAGGAGTTTTGTAAACAATTGAACCTGATCATTCCTGCATACTTAGGTTGTTAGGGTTTGCAAAGAGATTTGAAACTCTGTGATCTAGGTATAGATAACTTCTGCAATGAGAATTGATTAGTTATGCATTAGAGATTCATGTTTAAAACGGTTCTTAATCATTCCTGATACCCTGCATTCTACATTCTTGGATTCATACCTGCGAATTACCCTAGCTTAGCGCTTTTAGTCTTCCTGAACTTAGAACATATCATACCATCGTTTGCTTATTTATAATTATTCATTCGCATTACATACATCATATTTCGCTTAGCTTAGTCCAAATCTATAATTGATAGTGTAGTTAGCATTACTCTCTTGGGATTTCGATACCCCTTATACTACATCTGCTTTGTTGTGCACTTGCAGTAGTTTTTATTTGGGTAAAACCTGAACCCTATCAAGTTTTTGGCGCCGTTGCCGGGGAGTAATAGCTGCCTATCGATTTTTAGTATTAGGATTTTGTCTAAGTTTTTATTTCTTTACTGATTTTCAGCTACTTTTCTTTGTTCCTGTTTCAGGTGTATGCCTAATCGCAGAACCAGAAGCAACAAAGAGAAGGAGCTTGTGACTTTGAGCATCGACGAGCTTGCTAGGTTGGAGAGAACTAACAGGAAAGCTAAGAAGCAATCTGCAATGGTCGCTCCACTGATCTTGGTTGAAGATGCAGAAGGTCACTTGGTTGACAGGGAAGGAAATAGGAGGAACGAAGAGGGGCAGAGAATTGATCAAGAGGGGAATGTCATTGTTGAACAGCAGGTTCAGCAAGTGGCTGAGAACGTGGGAGTCCCTGCTGCTGTCAATAACGCTGCTGGGCGTTTTGTTCAGAGGACTCTAGGTGATTACAACAGACCTGATCAGTTCTATGCCAACAGAGCTGCAATCCGACCTCCTGCCTTCCAGAGGAACGATTTTGAGGTTAAACCTGTCTACTATCAGCTAGTTGGACAGCATCCCTTCCATGGTTTACCTCATGAGCATCCTATGGATCACATAGAGAGGTTTGAGGACCTAGCTTCCAGTGTCAAAGCTAATGGGGTTAGCAATGACTTTCTGTTCTGCAAGCTTTTTCCTTATTCTCTTGGTGGAGAAGCTGCATATTGGCTGAAGCAACTGGAACCTGCTTCACTAACTACTTGGGAGGACACCAAGAATGCTTTTCTGAATAATTTCTATGATGATGCCAGATCAGAAGACATGAGAACGAAAATTGCATCATTTACACAAGGCCCTACTGAAGCTTTCAAGGCTTCTTGGATCAGGTTCAAGTCTTATCAGAGGGACTGTCCTCATCATGGTTTCAGTCAGGTGCAATTGCTTGGGATCTTTTTCAGAGGCATTGACTGGAAATATCAGATGGCGCTGGATGCTTCAAGCAGTGGAAACTTCAATACCAACAGACCAGAGGAGGCGGTGAGACTGATTGAGAACTTGGTCTGCAGCAACAACACTAAAAATGCAGACTTTCAGAGAATGAAACAAGCTGGTGCAGCTGATGGAAATCAGATTGCTGAAGTTAAGGCTAAGTTGGATGATATGCACAGCCTTTTGGTAGGGAAGAAGTCAGTTCACTTTGCTGCAGAAGTAGAGACTTTCGAAGCTCCAGAGGAAGTTGAGCAGGAGGATGTAAATTTCAACAACTCTGGCGGATTTCAGGGACAAAGGTATGGGAATCAGCAGTGGAACAGAGGATACAGCAACAACAATCAGAAAAACGCCCCTATAGGAGGACAGAACACGCCTGGTTTCACTCCTAGACCCCCTTTTCAGAAGACAGAGTATCAGAAGCCATTCCAGAGCAGTGGAAACTACAGAAACTATGGTTCTACTTCCTATCAACCAGCACCTCCACAAGAGAACAAAATGGAAGCAATGTTAGAACAGATTCTGGAAGGACAACAGAAGCTTACTGTGAACTTCAATGGCAAGATAGATTCGCTCTATCAGGACCTGAATGGGAAAATTGAGAGTCTGAACTCTCATATGAAGAAGCTTGATGTTCAAGTTGCTCAAACTGCAGGAGCTGTTCAGAGGCAAGAAGGATTTCTTCCAGGAAGAACTGATGCTAATCCCAAACACCACGTGAATGCCATCACATTGAGGAGTGGAAGGAACCTGCAACCAGTGTTGCAGAAGGATATAACCTCAAGAAATTTCGTGGGTGTAGAAGAGTATGAAGATGAAGAAAATTTTGCTGCAGAACCATTGGTGACGATCGTCACCAATACTGGGTGTCGCTCGTCACCCAATGAGGACAACCCCGAGCCTGATTCTTCACTTATTGGTGACGACCGTCACCAAGGGGGTGACGCTCGTCACCCAAATCCAGTACTCGACCCCGACTCGTCCAAAGTGAGTGACGTTCGTCACCAACCCAGTGACGCTCGTCACCAGACACCACATATTGCAGTTTCGCCTAAGACTTCAGATAATGCTAAGGAGACCGTGTATAAACCCAAGATACCCTATCCTAAGCATCCTAAGAAGTCTAAGCAGGAGCTTGAGGATGCCAGATGCAAGGCTATCATGGACAAGTTGGTGATAGAGATCCCATTGATTGATGCTGTAAAGATCACTCCTGTTATTAGGAGGTATGTGAAGAGAATGGTGACCAACAACTTGAGCCTTGAGGTTGGAGCTATGATGATCAACGAGCAGGTCAGTGCAGTGATTCAGAACAGAGTTCCAGAGAAGCTTTCAGACCCAGGAAGCTTTGTTTTAGACTGCACCATCTTCAATGACAAGTTTGAGAGGTCATTGTGTGATCTTGGTTCTAGTGTGAACCTCATGCCCCACTCTGTTGCAAAGAGTTTGGGGATGACTGATTTTAAAACTACAAGGATATCTCTTGTCCTAGCTGATAGATCAGTTAGAGTTCCTGAAGGGGTGATAGAAGATGTTCCTATCAAAATAGGAGATTGTATGATCCCTACTGATTTTGTGGTTCTAGAGTATGGAGAAGAACCCAAAGACCCCTTGATTCTTGGCAGACCCTTCCTGGCCACTGCAGGAGCTATTATTGACGTGAGGAAGGGTAGAATAGAGCTGAATGTTGGCGATTTAGTGATGAAATTCGAAATGGACAAGCTGATGAAAAGGCCAACCATAGATGGACAGACTTTTTATGTTGATGTTCTCACAAACATTACTGATCAGATCCTCCATGAGATGAGTTCAGAGGACCCCTTGGAAAGGGCGTTGACCACTTCTACAGCTGAGTATGAGCATTTAGATACTACTGCAACAGGCTACACAAAGATGATGGATGCTACTGCACAAGTTATGCAACTGGTTGCACAGGATGAACTTGTCTCCACATCTGCAAAAGCCGCCACAATGGGTGACTGGTCAGCAGCAAAAGCACCAAAATTTGAGCTTAAACAGCTCCCTGCAGGGCTAAGGTACGCATTCCTAGGAGAAAACTCCACCTATCCTGTTATTGTTAATGCTTCATTGAACAATGCAGAGCTCACCCTATTGCTAAGCAAGCTGCGAAAATTTCGCAAAGCTCTTGGCTATTCTCTTGATGACATTTCAGGTATCTCTCCAGACTTGTGCATGCATAGAATACACCTAGAAGATGAGTCGAAATCATCAGTTGAGCATCAGAGGAGGCTAAATCCGAATTTGCAAGATGTGGTCAAGAAAGAGATCATGAAGTTGTTGCAGGCTGGTATCATCTATCCTATTTCAGACAGTGCTTGGGTTAGTCCAGTGCACGTGGTGCCTAAGAAAGGAGGTGTCACCGTGGTAAAGAATGACAAGGATGAGCTGATTCCAACCAGGACTGTGACAGGACACAGGATGTGTATAGACTACAGGAAACTGAATGCAGCAACAAGGAAGGACCATTTTCCTCTACCTTTCATCGATCAGATGCTAGAGAGGCTGGCGAATCACAAGTATTACTGCTTCCTTGATGGGTATTCAGGCTTCTTTCAGATCCCCATCCATCCAGATGATCAGGAGAAGACCACGTTTACCTGTCCTTATGGCACTTTTGCCTATCGCAGAATGCCCTTTGGTCTGTGTAATGCTCCTGCAACCTTCCAGAGATGCATGATGTCGATTTTCACAGACATGATAGAGAAGTTTATGGAGGTGTTCATGGATGACTTCTCTGTTTATGGATCTTCTTTCAAGAGCTGTTTGGACAACTTCTGTGCAGTTCTGCAGAGATGCGAAGAGAAACACTTGGTTTTAAATTGGGAGAAGTGCCATTTTATGGTACAGGATGGTATTGTACTTGGTCACAGACTCTCAGGAGACGGTATAGAGGTGGATAGGGCGAAAATTGAGGTGATGACAAGTCTGCAAGCACCTGATTCAGTCAAAGCAGTGAGGAGTTTTCTGGGACATGCAGGCTTCTACAGAAGGTTCATCAAAGATTTTAGCAAGATAGCACGTCCACTTACTGCTCTCCTCTGCAAAGATGTGAAGTTTGAGTTCACAGAAGAGTGCAAATCTGCTTTTGAACAGATCAAACAGGCGTTGGTTACAGCCCCTGTTGTGCAGCCTCCAGATTGGGACTTACCTTTTGAGGTAATGTGTGATGCCAGCGATTTTGCAGTTGGAGCAGTGCTGGGACAGAGGAAAGACAAGAAACTCCACGCCATCTACTATGCAAGTAGGACTTTGGATGATGCTCAGAAGAATTATGCAACAACTGAGAAGGAATTGTTAGCTGTTGTGTTTGCTTTTGAGAAGTTCAGGCAGTATCTTGTTGGCTCCAAGGTCGTGGTTCATACTGACCATTCAGCACTGAAGTACTTAATGCAGAAGAAGGATGCAAAACCAAGGCTGTTGAGATGGATCCTGCTTCTTCAGGAATTTGATATAGAAGTGAAGGATAAGAAAGGGGTTGAGAATGGAGTTGCTGACCATTTATCCCGGATTCAGGTCGAAGACAGTGTTCCCATCAATGATTTCTTGCCTGAAGAGAATGTTTACTTAGTGGAAACCAGAGAACAGGAGGAAAGTGTCGAAAACCTGCAGTTTTCACGAAACTACAGGGGAGTGACGAGCGACACCAGGGGGGTGATGCTCGTCACCAACCAAGACCATTCGCGACAAAAGTATACGAGCGAGGTGACGCTCGTCAACAACATTGGTGACGCTCGTCACCGATCTCCACACTTATCTGCGATTTGTGCAAGCTTGGGGAAAGCTTTTGAAGAGCCTGTTTATGCTTTACATGATCCAAAGAGACCCTGGTATGCTGATATTGCAAACTATCTTGCTGCAGAGGATGAACCACATGATTTTCAAGGATATGCTAGGAAGAAGTTCTTGAGAGAACTTAGGAGATTTTATTGGGATGAGCCATACCTTTACAAGCATTGTGCTGATGGTATTTACAGAAGATGCTTACCAGAAGAAGAAGTTCAGGACGTGCTCTTTCACTGTCATGGATCAGACTATGCTGGACACTTTGCTACATTCAAGACTGTCTCTAAGGTTTTGCAGGCTGGATTTTGGTGGCCTACCATGTTCAGGGGCGCCCAAGCCTTCATCATAAGCTGTGATACTTGTCAGAGAAGAGGAAAAATCAGCAGGAGACATGAGATGCCACAGAACTTCATTCTGGAAGTTGAAGTTTTCGATTGTTGGGGTATTGACTTACTGCGGTACATGTCTGTAAGGGATATACCACAATATTTCAGATATAGCCGAGGAACATGTACCGCGGTAAGGCAATGATCGAGGGACATGTTCGGATGGGATACAATATCTCGGATATAGCCGAGGAACATGTACCGCGGTAAGGCAATGATCGAGGAACATGTTCGGATGGGATACAATATCACAGATATAGCCGAGGAACATGTGCCGCGGTAAGGCAATGATCGAGGGACATGTTCGGATGGGATACAATATCACAGATACTGCCGAGGAACAAGTACCGCGGTATGGCAATGATCGAGGGACATGTTCGGATGGGATAAAATCTCTCGATGATAGCCGAGGGACATATACCGCGGTAAGACTATGATCAAGGGACATATTCGGATGGGATAACATCCCTCGATCATAGCCGAGGGACATGTTCCGCGGTAAGGCAAGGATTGAGGAACATGTTCGGATGGGATACAATATCTCGCATATAGCTGAAGAACATGTACCGCGGTAAGGCAATGATCGAGGGACTTGTTTGGATGGAATAATATCTCTCGATGATAGCCGAGGGACATGTACCGCGGTAAGGCAATGATCGAGGGACATGTTCGGATGGGATAATATATCTCGAATATAGCCGAGGAACATGTACAGCGGTAAGGCAATGATCGAGGAACATGTTCGGATCGGATACAATATCTCGGATATAGCCAAGGAGCATGTACCGCGGTATGGCAATGATCGAGGGACATGTTTGGATAGGATAACATCTCTCGATGATAGCCGAGACACATGTACCGCGGTAAGGCAATGATCGAGGGACATGTTCGGATGGGATAACATCTCTCGATGATAGCCGAGAGACATGTACCGCAGTAAGGCAATGATCGAGGGACATGTTCGGATGGGATAACATCTCTCGATGATAGCCGAGAGACATGTACTGCGGTAAGGCAATGATCGAGGGACATGTTCGGATGGGATAACATCCCTCGATGATAGCCGAGGGACATGTACCGCGGTAAGGCGATGATCGAGGGACATGTTCGGATGGGATAACATCCCTCGATGATAACCGAGGGACATGTACCGCGGTAAGGCAATGATCGAGGGACATGTTCGGATGGGATAACATCTCTCGATGATTGCCGAGGGATATGTACCGCGGTAAGGCAATGATCGAGGGACATGTTCGGATGGGATACAATATCTCGGATATAGCCGAGGAACATGTACCGCGGAAAGGCAATGATCGAGGGACATGTTCGGAAGGGATACAATATCACGGATATAGCCGAGGAACAAGTACCGCGGTAAGGTAATGATCGAGGAACATGTTCAGATGGGATACAATATCACAGATATTGCCGAGGAACAAGTACCGCGGTAAGGCAATGATCGAGGGAAATGTTCGGATGGGATAAAATCTCTCGATGATAGCCGAGGGACATGTACCGCGGTAAGGCAATGATCGAGGGACATGTTCGGATGGGATAAAATCTCTCGATGATTGCCGAGGGACATATACCGCGGTAAGACTATGATCAAGGGACATGTTCGGATGGGATAACATCCCTCGATCATAGCCGAGGGACATGTACCACGGTAAGGCAATGATCGAGGGACATGTTCGGATGGGATACAATAACTCGGATATAGCCGAGGAACATGTACCGCGGTAAGGCAATGATCGAGGGACATGTTCGGATGGGATAACATCCCTCGATCATAGCCAAGGGACATGTACAGCGGTAAGGCAAAGATCAAGGGACATGTTCGGATGGGATAACATCCCTCGATGATAAGCCGAGGGAAATGTACCGCGGTAAGGCAATGATCGAGGGACATGTTCGGATGGGATAATATCTCTCAATGATAGCCGAGGGACATGTACTGCGGTAAGGCAATGATCGAGGGACATGTTCGGATGGGATACAATATCTTGGATATAGCCGAGGACCATGTACAGCGGTAAGGCAATGATCGAGGGACATATTCGGATGGGATACAATATCTTGGATATAGCCAAGGAGCATGTACCTCGCGGTATGGCAATGATCGAGGGACATGTTCGGATGAGATAACATCTCTCGATGATAGCCGAGAGACATGTACCGCGGTAAGGCAATGATCGAGAGACATGTTCGGATGGGATAACATCTCTCGATGATAGCCGAGAGACATGTACCGCGGTAAGGCAATGATCGAGGGACATGTTCGGATGGGATAACATCTCTCGATGATAGCCGAGAGACATGTACCGCGGTAAGGCAATGATCGAGGGACATGTTCGGATGGGATAAGATCCCTCGATGATAGCCGAGGGACATGTACCGTGGTAAGGCAATGATCGAGGGACATGTTCGGATGGGATAACATCCCTCGATGATAGCCGAGGGACATGTACCACGGTAAGGCAATGATCGAGGGACATGTTCGGATGGGATAACATCCCTCGATGATAGCCGAGGGATATGTACTGCGGTAAGGCAATGATCGAGGGAAATGTTCGGATGGGATAACATCCCTCGATGATAGCCGAGGGACATGTACCGAGGTAAGGCAATGATCGAGGGACATGATCCGATGGGATTACACCTCTCGATGATAGCCGAGGGACATGTACCGCGGTAAGGCAATGATCGAGGGACATGTTCGGATGGGATAACATCCCTCGATGATAGCCGAGGGACATGTACCGAGGTAAGGCAATAATCGAGGGACATGTTCCGATGGGATTACATCTCTCGATGATAGCCGAGGGACATGTACCGCGGTAAGGCAATGATCGAGGGACATGTTCGGATGGGATAACATCCCTCGATCATAGCCGAGGGACATGTACCGCGGTAAGCCAATGATCGAGGGGGGGGGGGGGGGGGGGGGGGGGGGTGGGGGGGGGGGGGGGGGGGGGGGGGGGGGGGGGGGGGGGGGGGGGGGGGGGGGGGGGGGGGGGGGGGGGGGGGGGGGGGGGGGGGGGGGGGGGGGGGGGGGGGGGGGGGGGGGTGGGGGGGGGGGTGGGGGGGGTGGGGGGGTGGGGTGGGGGGGTGGGGGGGGGGGGGGGGGGGGGGGGGGGGGGGGGGGGGGGGGGGGGGGGGGGGGGGGGGGGGGGGGGGGGTGGGGGGGTGGGGGGGGGGGGGGGGGGGGGGGGGGGGGGGGGGGGGGGGGGGTGGGGTGGGGGTGGGTGGGGGTGGGGGGGGGGGGTGGGGGGGGGGGGGGGGGGGGGGGGGGGGGGGGGGGGGGGGGGGGGGGGGGGGTGGGGGGGGGGGGGGTGGGGGGGGGGGGGGGGGGGGGGGGGGGGGGGGGGGGGGGACATGTTTGGATGGGATAACATGTCTCCATGATAGCCAAGGGATATGTACCACGGTAAGGCAATGATTGAGGGACATGTTCGGATGGGATAACATCTCTCGATGACAGCCGAGGGACATGTACCGCGGTAAGGCAATGATCGAGGGACATGTTCGGATGGGATAATATCCCTCGATCATAGCTGAGGGACATGTACCGCGGTAAGCCAATGATCGAGGGACATGTTTGGATGGGATAACATGTCTCGATGATAGCCAAGGGATATGTACCACGGTAAGGCAATGATTGAGGGACATGTTCGGATGGGATAACATCTCTCGATGATAGCCGAGGGACATGTACCGCGGTAAGGCAATGATCGAGGGACATGTTCGGATGGGATTACATCCCTCGATGATAAGCCGAGGGAAATGTACCGTGGTAAGGCAATGATCGAGGGACATGTTCGGATGGGATAATATCTCTCGATGATAGCTGAGGGACATGTACTGCGGTAAGGCAATGATCGAGGGACATATTCGGATGGGATACAATATCTTGGATATAGCCGAGGACCATGTACAGCGGTAAGGCAATGATCGAGGGACATGTTCGGATGGGATACAATATCTTGGATATAGCCAAGGAGCATGTACCGCGGTATGGCAATGATCGAGGGACATGTTCGGATGGGATAACATCTCTCGATGATAGCTGAGAGACATGTACCGCGGTATGGCAATGATCGAGGGACATTATCGGATGAGATAACATCTCTCGATGATAGCCGAGAGACATATACCGCGGTAAGGCAATGATCGAGGGACATGTTCGGATGGGATAACATCTCTCGATGATAGCTGAGAGACATGTACCGCGGTAAGGCAATGATCGAGGGACATGTTCGGATGGGATAACATCTCTCGATGATAGCCGAGAGACATGTACAGCGGTAAGGCAATGATCGAGGGACATGTTCGGATGGGATAACATCTCTCGATGATAGCTGAGAGACATGTACCGCGGTAAGGCAATGATCGAGGGACATGTTCGGATGGGATAACATCTCTCGATGATAGCCGAGAGACATGTACAGCGGTAAGGCAATGATCGAGGGACATGTTCGGATGGGATAAGATCCCTCGATGATAGCCGAGGGACATGTACCGCGGTAAGGCAATGATCGAGGGACATGTTCCGGATGGGATAACATCCCTCGATGATAGCCGAGGGACATGTACCGCTTTAAGGCAATGATCGAGGGACATGTTCGGATGTGATAACATCCCTCGATGATAGCCGAGGGATATGTACCGCGGTAAGGCAATGATCGAGGGACATGTTCGGATGGGATAACATTCCTCGATGATAGCCGAGGGACATGTACCGAGGTAAGGCAATGATCGAGGGACATGTTCCGATGGGATTACATCTCTCGATGATAGTCGAGGGACATGTACCGCGGTAAGGCAATGATCGAGGGACATGTTCGGATGGGATAACATCCCTCGATGATAGCCGAGGGACATGTACCACGGTAAGGCAATGATCGAGGGACATGTTCGGATGGGATAACATCCCTTGATGATAGCCGAGGGATATGTACCGCGGTAAGGCAATGATCGAGGGAAATGTTCGGATGGGATAACATCCCTCAATGATAGCCGAGGGACATGTACCGAGGTAAGGCAATGATCGAGGGACATGATCCGATGGGATTACACCTCTCGATGATAGCCGAGGGACATGTTCGGATGGGATAACATCCCTCGATGATAGCCGAGGGACATGTACCGAGGTAAGGCAATAATCGAGGGACATGTTCCGATGGGATTACATCTCTCGATGATAGCCGAGGGACATGTACCGCGGTAAGGCAATGATCGAGGGACATGTTCGGATGGGATAACATCCCTCGATCATAGCCGAGGGACATGTACCGCGGTAAGCCAATGATCGAGGGACATGTTTGGATGGGATAACATGTCTCCATGATAGCCAAGGGATATGTACCACGGTAAGGCAATGATTGAGGGACATGTTCGGATGGGATAACATCTCTCGATGACAGCCGAGGGACATGTACCGCGGTAAGGCAATGATCGAGGGACATGTTCGGATGGGATAATATCCCTCGATCATAGCTGAGGGACATGTACCGCGGTAAGCCAATGATCGAGGGACATGTTTGGATGGGATAACATGTCTCGATGATAGCCAAGGGATATGTACCCCGGTAAGGCAATGATTGAGGGACATGTTCGGATGGGATAACATCTCTCGATGATAGCCGAGGGACATGTACCGCGGTAAGGCAATGATCGAGGGACATGTTCGGATGGGATTACATCCCTCGATGATAAGCCGAGGGAAATGTACCGTGGTAAGGCAATGATCGAGGGACATGTTCGGATGGGATAATATCTCTCGATGATAGCTGAGGGACATGTACTGCGGTAAGGCAATGATCGAGGGACATATTCGGATGGGATACAATATCTTGGATATAGCCGAGGACCATGTACAGCGGTAAGGCAATGATCGAGGGACATGTTCGGATGGGATACAATATCTTGGATATAGCCAAGGAGCATGTACCGCGGTATGGCAATGATCGAGGGACATGTTCGGATGGGATAACATCTCTCGATGATAGCTGAGAGACATGTACCGCGGTATGGCAATGATCGAGGGACATTATCGGATGAGATAACATCTCTCGATGATAGCCGAGAGACATATACCGCGGTAAGGCAATGATCGAGGGACATGTTCGGATGGGATAACATCTCTCGATGATAGCTGAGAGACATGTACCGCGGTAAGGCAATGATCGAGGGACATGTTCGGATGGGATAACATCTCTCGATGATAGCCGAGAGACATGTACAGCGGTAAGGCAATGATCGAGGGACATGTTCGGATGGGATAACATCTCTCGATGATAGCTGAGAGACATGTACCGCGGTAAGGCAATGATCGAGGGACATGTTCGGATGGGATAACATCTCTCGATGATAGCCGAGAGACATGTACAGCGGTAAGGCAATGATCGAGGGACATGTTCGGATGGGATAAGATCCCTCGATGATAGCCGAGGGACATGTACCGCGGTAAGGCAATGATCGAGGGACATGTTCCGGATGGGATAACATCCCTCGATGATAGCCGAGGGACATGTACCGCTTTAAGGCAATGATCGAGGGACATGTTCGGATGTGATAACATCCCTCGATGATAGCCGAGGGATATGTACCGCGGTAAGGCAATGATCGAGGGACATGTTCGGATGGGATAACATTCCTCGATGATAGCCGAGGGACATGTACCGAGGTAAGGCAATGATCGAGGGACATGTTCCGATGGGATTACATCTCTCGATGATAGTCGAGGGACATGTACCGCGGTAAGGCAATGATCGAGGGACATGTTCGGATGGGATAACATCCCTCGATGATAGCCGAGGGACATGTACCACGGTAAGGCAATGATCGAGGGACATGTTCGGATGGGATAACATCCCTTGATGATAGCCGAGGGATATGTACCGCGGTAAGGCAATGATCGAGGGAAATGTTCGGATGGGATAACATCCCTCAATGATAGCCGAGGGACATGTACCGAGGTAAGGCAATGATCGAGGGACATGATCCGATGGGATTACACCTCTCGATGATAGCCGAGGGACATGTACCGCGGTAAGGCAATGATCGAGGGACATGTTCCGATGGGATTACATCTCTCGATGATAGTCGAGGGACATGTACCGCGGTAAGGCAATGATCGAGGGACATGTTCGGATGGGATAACATCCCTCGATGATAGCCGAGGGACATGTACCACGGTAAGGCAATGATCGAGGGACATGTTCGGATGGGATAACATCCCTTGATGATAGCCGAGGGATATGTACCGCGGTAAGGCAATGATCGAGGGAAATGTTCGGATGGGATAACATCCCTCAATGATAGCCGAGGGACATGTACCGAGGTAAGGCAATGATCGAGGGACATGATCCGATGGGATTACACCTCTCGATGATAGCCGAGGGACATGTACCGCGGTAAGGCAATGATCAAGGGACATGTTCGGATGGGATAACATCCCTCGATGATAGCCGAGGGACATGTACCGAGGTAAGGCAATAATCGAGGGACATGTTCCGATGGGATTACATCTCTCGATGATAGCCGAGGGACATGTACCGCGGTAAGGCAATGATCGAGGGACATGTTCGAATGGGATAACATCCCTCGATCATAGCCGAGGGATATGTACCGCGGTAAGCCAATGATCGAGGGACATGTTTGGATGGGATAACATGTCTCGATGATAGCCATGGGATATGTACCACGGTAAGGCAATGATTGAGGGACATGTTCGGATGGGATAACATCTCTCGATGATAGCCGAGGGACATGTACCGCGGTAAGGCAATGATCGAGGGACATGTTCGGATGGGATAACATCTCTCGATGATAGCTGAGAGACATGTACCGCGGTAAGGCAATGATCGAGGGACATGTTCGGATGGGATAACATCTCTCGATGATAGCCGAGAGACATGTACAGCGGTAAGGCAATGATCGAGGGACATGTTCGGATGGGATAAGATCCCTCGATGATAGCCGAGGGACATGTACCGCGGTAAGGCAATGATCGAGGGACATGTTCCGGATGGGATAACATCCCTCGATGATAGCCGAGGGACATGTACCGCGTTAAGGCAATGATCGAGGGACATGTTCGGATGTGATAACATCCCTTGATGATAGCCGAGGGATATGTACCGCGGTAAGGCAATGATCGAGGGACATGTTCGGATGGGATAACATTCCTCGATGATAGCCGAGGGACATGTACCGAGGTAAGGCAATGATCGAGGGACATGTTCCGATGGGATTACATCTCTCGATGATAGTCGAGGGACATGTACCGCAGTAAGGCAATGATCGAGGGACATGTTCGGATGGGATAACATCTCATGATCATAGCCGAGGGATATGTACCGCGATAAGGCAATGATCGAGGGACATGTTCGGATGGGATAACATCTCTCGATGATAGCCCAGGGACTAATTCAGCCGCGATGATCCGACAAAGTTTTAGTTCGGAGAATCGGCTAGTAGGATACCTAAAGAGTCTGCTGAGATATATATAAAATCAAGGGCGGTGTTAGGGACAGAATGAAGCATTGAAGCCTTACTGATGATTCAAAAGTCTTGAAGGGGCTGGTTTGGAAGTAAGACCTTGCAGTCGTTGTTCAGAACAACTTCATAGCTTGGTTCTTTCCTTCTTGACTAGTTATCTCGTAGGTGTCCGGAATGTATATACCTTCAAGATTTGAATTCAGATGTTTGGATTTGAGATGTTTTGCACTTTCCCGCAGCACTGTCTTTGATCCCATTGTCTCACCTACTTTTGAGGGGGTCCTAATAGTAAACCCGTCTTCACCGACGGGGAAAAAGACGATTAATTCAATATATTCTCTGTTCCATGGGTTCGCGTTTGTGGATGGGCGTGTCTTTCAGGGGAATGCATGGATCCACCTACACATAAGTCCCCTATGAGTGAGTGATGTATCCCCTGTGCATTGAACGGGCTGGTGGCGTAATGCCATTACTTTCACTCTTGCCTAGGTTTGATGGTCATGTTCTTTGTTGGGAAGTCATGGATTTACCTAGGCATAAGGGGGGCTTTGCTGGATGGTGTCGCCCATTGATACTTATTCAGCCGCGATGATCGGGCATAGTTTTAGTTCGGGGAATCGGCTAGTAGGATACCCAAAGAGTCTGCTGAGATATATGTAAAATCAAGGGCGGTGTCAAGGCGGGAATGAAGCATCGAAGCCTTACTGATGATTCAAAAGTTTTGAAGGGGCTGGTTAGGAAGTACCACGGTATGGCAATGATCGAGGGACATTATCGGATGAGATAACATCTCTCGATGATAGCCGAGAGACATATACCGCGGTAAGGCAATGATCGAGGGACATGTTCGGATGGGATAACATCTCTCGATGATAGCTGAGAGACATGTACCGCGGTAAGGCAATGATCGAGGGACATGTTCGGATGGGATAACATCTCTCGATGATAGCCGAGAGACATGTACAGCTGTAAGGCAATGATCGAGGGACATGTTCGGATGGGATAAGATCCCTCGATGATAGCCGAGGGACATGTACCGCGGTAAGGCAATGATCGAGGGACATGTTCCGGATGGGATAACATCCCTCGATGATAGCCGAGGGACATGTACCGCGTTAAGGCAATGATCGAGGGACATGTTCGGATGGGATAACATCCCTCGATGATAGCCGAGGGATATGTACCGCGGTAAGGCAATGATCGAGGGACATGTTCGGATGGGATAACATTCCTCGATGATAGCCGAGGGACATGTACCGAGGTAAGGCAATGATCGAGGGACATGTTCCGATGGGATTACATCTCTCGATGATAGTCGAGGGACATGTACCGCGGTAAGGCAATGATCGAGGGACATGTTCGGATGGGATAACATCTGTCGATGACAGCCGAGGGACATGTACCGCGGTAAGGCAATGATCGAGGGACATGTTCGGATGCGATATAATCCCTCGATCATAGCCGAGGGACATGTACCGCGGTAAGCCAATGATCGAGGGACATGTTTGGATGGGATAACATCTCGCGATGATAGCCGAGGGATATGTACAACGGTAAGGCAATGATCGAGGGACATGTTCGGATGGGATAACATCTCTCGATGATAGCCGAGGGACATGTACCGCGGTAAGGCAATGATCGAGGGACATGTTCGGATGGGATTACATCCCTCGATCATAGCCGAGGGACATTTACCGCGGTAAGGCAATGATCGAGGGACATGTTCGGATGGGATAACATCTCTCGATCATAGCCGAGTGACATGTACTGCGGTAAGGCAATGATCGAGGGACATGTTCGGATGGGATAACATCCCTCGATGATAGCCGAGGGACATGTACCGCGGTAAGGGAATGATTGAGGGACATGTTCCGATTGGATAACATCTCTCGATGATAGCCGAGGGACATGTACCGCGGTTAGGCAATGATCGAGGGACATGTTCGGATGGGATAACATCTCTCGATAATTGCCGAGGGACATGTACCGCGGTAAGGCAATGATCGAGGGACATGTTCGGATGGGATAACATCCCATGATCATAGCCGAGGGATATGTACCGCGATAAGGCAATGATCGAGGGACATGTTCGGATGGGATAACATCTCTCGATGATAGCCCATGGACTAATTCAGCCGCGATGATCCGACAAAGTTTTAGTTCGGAGAATCGGCTAGTAGGATACCTAAAGAGTCTGCTGAGATATATGTAAAATCAAGGGCGGTGTTAGGGACAGAATGAAGCATTGAAGCCTTACTGATGATTCAAAAGTCTTGAAGGGGCTGGTTTGGAAGTAAGACCTTGCAGTCGTTGTTCAGAACAACTTCATAGCTTGGTTCTTTCCTTCTTGACTAGTTATCTCGTAGGTGTCCGGAATGTATATACCTTCAAGATTTGAATTCAGATGTTTGGATTTGAGATGTTTTGCACTTTCCCGCAGCACTGTCTTTGATCCCATTGTCTCACCTACTTTTGAGGGGGTCCTAATAGTAAACCCGTCTTCACCGACGGGGAAAAAGACGATTAATTCAATATATTCTCTGTTCCATGGGTTCGCGTTTGTGGATGGGCGTGTCTTTCAGGGGAATGCATGGATCCACCTACACATAAGTCCCCTATGAGTGAGTGATGTATCCCCTGTGCATTGAACGGGCTGGTGGCGTAATGCCATTACTTTCACTCTTGCCTAGGTTTGATGGTCATGTTCTTTGTTGGGAAGTCATGGATTTACCTAGGCATAAGGGGGGCTTTGCTGGATGGTGTCGCCCATTGATACTTATTCAGCTGCGATGATTGGGCATAGTTTTAGTTCGGGGAATCGGCTAGTAGGATACCCAAAGAGTCTGCTGAGATATATGTAAAATCAAGGGCGGTGTCAAGGCGGGAATGAAGCATCGAAGCCTTACTGATGATTCAAAAGTCTTGAAGGGGCTGGTTAGGAAGTACCACGGTATGGCAATGATCGAGGGACATTATCGGATGAGATAACATCTCTCGATGATAGCCGAGAGACATATACCGCGGTAAGGCAATGATCGAGGGACATGTTCGGATGGGATAACATCTCACGATGATAGCTGAGAGACATGTACCGCGGTAAGGCAATGATCGAGGGACATGTTTGGATGGGATAACATCTCTCGATGATAGCCGAGAGACATGTACAGCGGTAAGGCAATGATCGAGGGACATGTTCGGATGGGATAAGATCCCTCGATGATAGCCGAGGGACATGTACCGCGGTAAGGCAATGATCGAGGGACATGTTCCGGATGGGATAACATCCCTCGATGATAGCCGAGGGACATGTACCGCGTTAAGGCAATGATCGAGGGACATGTTCGGATGGGATAACATCCCACGATGATAGCCGAGGGATATGTACCGCGGTAAGGCAATGATCGAGGGACATGTTCGGATGGGATAACATTCCTCGAAGATAGCCGAGGGACATGTACCGAGGTAAGGCAATGATCAAGGGACATGTTCCGATGGGATTACATCTCTCGATGATAGTCGAGGGACATGTACCGCGGTAAGGCAATGATCGAGGGACATGTTCGGATGGGATAACATCTGTCGATGACAGCCGAGGGACATGTACCGCGGTAAGGCAATGATCGAGGGACATGTTCGGATGGGATATAATCCCTCGATCATAGCCGAGGGACATGTACTGCGGTAAGCCAATGATCGAGGGACATGTTTGGATGGGATAACATCTCTCGATGATAGCCGAGGGATATGTACAACGGTAAGGCAATGATCGAGGGACATGTTCGGATGGGATAACATCTCTCGATGATAGCCGAGGGACATGTACCGCGGTAAGGCAATGATCGAGGGACATGTTCGGATGGGATTACATCCCTCGATCATAGCCGAGGGACATTTACCGCGGTAAGGCAATGATCTAGGGACATGTTCGGATGGGATAACATCTCTCGATCATAGCCGAGTGACATGTACTGCGGTAAGGCAATGATCGAGGGACATGTTCGGATGGGATAACATCCCTCGATGATAGCCGAGGGACATGTACCGCGGTAAGGGAATGATTGAGGGACATGTTCCGATTGGATAACATCTCTCGATGATAGCCGAGGGACATGTACTGCGGTTAGGCAATGATCGAGGGACATGTTCGGATGGGATAACATCTCTCGATAATTGCCGAGGGACATGTACCGCGGTAAGGCAATGATCGAGGGACATGTTCGGATGGGATAACATCCCATGATCATAGCCGAGGGATATGTACCGCGATAAGGCAATGATCGAGGGACATGTTCGGATGGGATAACATCTCTCGATGATAGCCCAGGGACTAATTCAGCCGCGATGATCCGACAAAGTTTTAGTTCGGAGAATCGGCTAGTAGGATACCTAAAGAGTCTGCTGAGATATATGTAAAATCAAGGGCGGTGTTAGGGACAGTATGAAGCATTGAAGCCTTACTGATGATTCAAAAGTCTTGAAGGGGCTGGTTTGGAAGTAAGACCTTGCAGTCGTTGTTCAGAACAACTTCATAGCTTGGTTCTTTCCTTCTTGACTAGTTATCTCGTAGGTGTCCGGAATGTATATACCTTCAAGATTTGAATTCAGATGTTTGGATTTGAGATGTTTTGCACTTTCCCGCAGCACTGTCTTTGATCCCATTGTCTCACCTACTTTTGAGGGGGTCCTAATAGTAAACCCGTCTTCACCGACGGGGAAAAAGACGATTAATTCAATATATTGTCTGTTCCATGGGTTCGCGTTTGTGGATGGGCGTGTCTTTCAGGGGAATGCATGGATCCACCTACACATAAGTCCCGTATGAGTGAGTGATGTATCCCCTGTGCATTGAACGGGCTGGTGGCGTAATGCCATTACTTTCACTCTTGCCTAGGTTTGATGGTCATGTTCTTTGTTGGGAAGTCATGGATTTACCTAGACATAAGGGGGGCTTTGCTGGATGGTGTCGCCCATTGATACTTATTCAGCCGCGATGATCGGGCATAGTTTTAGTTCGGGGAATCGGCTAGTAGGATACCTAAAGAGTCTGCTGAGATATATGTAAAATCAAGGGCGGTGTCAAGGCGGGAATGAAGCATCGAAGCCTTACTGATGATTCAAAAGTCTTGAAGGGGCTGGTTAGGAAGTACCGCGGTATGGCAATGATCGAGGGACATTATCGGATGAGATAACATCTCTCGATGATAGCCGAGAGACATATACCGCGGTAAGGCAATGATCGAGGGACATGTTCGGATGGGATAACATCTCTCGATGATAGCTGAGAGACATGTACAGCGGTAAGGCAATGATCGAGGGACATGTTCGGATGGGATAACATCTCTCGATGATAGCCGAGAGACATGTACAGCGGTAAGGCAATGATCGAGGGACATGTTCGGATGGGATAAGATCCCTCGATGATAGCCGAGGGACATGTACCGCGGTAAGGCAATGATCGAGGGACATGTTCCGGATGGGATAACATCCCTCGATGATAGCCGAGGGACATGTACCGCGTTAAGGCAATGATCGAGGGACATGTTCGGATGGGATAACATCCCTCGATGATAGCCGAGGGATATGTACCGCGGTAAGGCAATGATCGAGGGACATGTTCGGATGGGATAACATCTCTCGATGATAGCCGAGGGACATGTACCGCGGTAAGGCAATGATCGAGGGACATGTTCGGATGGGATTACATCCCTCGATCATAGCCGAGGGACATTTACCGCGGTAAGGCAATGATCGAGGGACATGTTCGGATGGGATAACATCTCTCGATCATAGCCGAGTGACATGTACTGCGGTAAGGCAATGATCGAGGGACATGTTCGGATGGGATAACATCCCTCGATGATAGCCGAGGGACATGTACCGCGGTAAGGGAATGATTGAGGGACATGTTCCGATTGGATAACATCTCTCGATGATAGCCGAGGGACATGTACCGCGGTTAGGCAATGATCGAGGGACATGTTCAGATGGGATAACATCTCTCGATAATTGCCGAGGGACATGTACCGCGGTAAGGCAATGATCGAGGGACATGTTCGGATTTGATTACATCCCTCGATCATAGCCGAGGGACATTTACCGCGGTAAGGCAATGATCGAGGGACATGTTCGAATGGGATAACATCTCTCGATCATAGCCGAGTGACATGTACTGCGGTAAGGCAATGATCGAGGGACATGTTCGGATGGGATAACATCCCTCGATGATAGCCGAGGGACATGTACCGCGGTAAGGGAATGATTGAGGGACATGTTCCGATTGGATAACATCTCTCGATTATAGCTGAGGGACATGTACCGCGGTTAGGCAATGATCGAGGGACATGTTCGGATGGGATAACATCTCTCGATAATTGCCGAGGGACATGTACCGCGGTAAGGCAATGATCGAGGGACATGTTCGGATGGGATAACATCCCATGATCATAGCCGAGGGATATGTACCGCGATAAGGCAATGATCGAGGGACATGTTCGGATGGGATAACATCTCTCGATGATAGCCCAGGGACTAATTCAGCCGCGATGATCCGACAAAGTTTTAGTTCAGAGAATCGGCTAGTAGGATACCTAAAGAGTCTGCTGAGATATATGTAAAATCAAGGGCGGTGTTAGGGACAGAATGAAGTATTGAAGCCTTACTGATGATTCAAATGTCTTGAAGGGGCTGGTTTGGAAGTAAGACCTTGCAGTCGTTGTTCAGAACAACTTCATAGCTTGGTTCTTTCCTTCTTGACTAGTTATCTCGTAGGTGTCCGGAATGTATATACCTTCAAGATTTGAATTCAGATGTTTGGATTTGAGATGTTTTGCACTTTCCCGCAGCACTGTCTTTGATCCCATTGTCTCACCTACTTTTGAGGGGGTCCTAATAGTAAACCCGTCTTCACCGACGGGGAAAAAGACGATTAATTCAATATATTGTCTGTTCCATGGGTTCGCGTTTGTGGATGGGCGTGTCTTTCAGGGGAATGCATGGATCCACCTACACATAAGTCCCCTATGAGTGAGTGATGTATCCCCTGTGCATTGAACGGGCTGGTGGCGTAATGCCATTACTTTCACTCTTGCCTAGGTTTGATGGTCATGTTCTTTGTTGGGAAGTCATGGATCTACCTAGGCATAAAGGGGGCTTTGCTGGATGGTTTCGCCCATTGATACTTATTCAGCCGCGATGATCGGGCATAGTTTTAGTTCGGGGAATCGGCTAGTAGGATACCTAAAGAGTCTGCTGAGATATATGTAAAATCAAGGGCGGTGTCAAGGCGGGAATGAAGCATCGAAGCCTTACTGATGATTCAAAAGTCTTGGAGGGGCTGGTTAGGAAGTAAGACCTTGCAGTCGTTGTTCAAAACAACTTCATAGCTTGGTTCTTTCCTTCTTGACTAGTTGTCCCGTAGGTGTCCGAAATGTATATACCTTCAAGATTTGAATTCGGATGTTTGGATTTGAGATGTTTTGCACTTTCCCGCAGTACTGTCTTTGATCCCATTCTCTCACCTACTTTTTAGGGGGTCCTAATAGTAAACCCGTCTTCAACAACGGGGAAAAAGACGGTTAATTCAATATATCGTCTGTCCCATGGGTTCGCATTTGTGGTTGGGTGTGTCTTTCAGGGGAATGCATGGATCCACCTACGCATAAGTCCGCTATGTGTGAGTGATGCATCCCTTGTGCATTGAACGGGCTGGTGGCGTAATGCCATTACTTTCACTCTTGCCTAGGTTTGATGGTCATGTTCTTTGTTGGGAAGTCATTGATCTACCTAAGCATAAGGGGGGCTTTGCTGGATGGTGTCGCCCTGATGTTACTGCATATTGCACGCATTTTGCATACATATTAGTTAGCTTTTCATGCATTTACATCATGCTTTAGACTAGATTGCATCACTTAGGGTCCTAGAGCATTCTGGCACCAGCATACGCATGTTCCTTGCATTTTGCATCACATTCAGGTTGTTTCTGGCCACTTTGGAGTCGTGGAGGTTCGTGGACGTGCTGAAGCTGTTGTGGCGGTTCGTGGAAAGTCTGATGTTTGCAAAGTACCAGAGATCGGGGAGCAGATCGAGCATGGCAGGTCGATCTAGATGAGATCGACCAGAAGATCGAGATGACCAGGCGATCCAAGGAAAATAATCGAGACGAAGATCGAGTGGAGCAATCGATCAAACGGTACGGACGTAAATGACGCCATGCAGAGCGAGAGCTGGACCGAGTCCATCACTCGATCCAACCGAAGATCGATACCAAGATCGGATGCAACACTCGATCCGCCAATGATGATCGAGACCCAGATCGAGTTGAAGACACGATGTCCGGAAATGATCGAGAGAGCCGCTCGATCCCGAAGTCAACATCTGTCCTTTGAACCGCTTTTGGCCGCCGCGAGGGGGGGACCATCGAGTTGTTTTCGCCATTTTGGGAAGATGGCGATGTCTCTTTCCACGGACAACTTTTCAATCTTATCTTTTTATGCTTTTCTCTCTGGTTTTGGAGATTATCCACCATTGTCGAACTTGAAGTTTTTCTTGCCTTTGTAATCGAATCGTTTGAAAGCTTAATCTAGTTCTTTTTCATGTTCATCGTTTCTTTCTTCATGCTTTGCTTGATTTATCTTATGTGTAGTGAGTAGTTTCATTAGGGTTAGGGGTTTAGAGGATTCAAGGGGTCAAAAAGGTTTTCGATCTTGGAGTTTTATAGCGCTTAATGGCTATCTCTTCTAGGGTGCTGAGTTCCTAAAGCTTAAAGACTCTCACGCCAAGAGCTTTATGATCCGAGAGGTCTCTTACCTTGACAGGATCCAGGGACCTCTAAAGATCGCACCTTAGAGACTAGTTACCCCTTCCCAAAAGCCATGGAAGTTTGGGGGACTAGTTAAGCCATGCGTTTGAAATCTGTTTTTCCTGCCCTTCAACCTCTCTTTCCACCAAAAGCCATGGGTTTGGAGGAGAGGATGAAGGAGTGATCTATACCGAAAGCCACAGATAGATCTTATTTCGTTTTCAAGGCTTAGAGATTCTCACAAAGTGAGTCGATTAAAGTTTTCAACCCAAGCTCGGACCTTTGAAACCCCTGACCACGAATCTCAACCCTAGACCCTCTTTCTTAGCATTTCTGCATCCTCTCTCGTCATTCGCTTGATCTTTGATAGCATCCTGGTCGTTAGTTTCGCTGCTCTTACATTTTTAGATGAGATCGATCGTTGTTGCTCGATCTAGTGATCGATCCCGTGGTCGATCCACTAGTCGAATTTTAGTAATTCGTAGCTTTGTTCTTTAATTATTCTGTTTGTTCCTCATGGTAGTTCGATTATTCCTGGTAATTTTAAAATAGTTTGCATTCCATTTAGTTGCTGCATCTAGTTTTTAGAGATTTTCTCAAAACCGATCTTTATTCGCTTAGATTTGCAAAGCCCTTGCATTCTCTTTGATCTTCCTAGCTCCTAGAAATGGATTGACTCTCACTTGCATACTGTACTACAACCTAAGTGTTGCATTTGAATTTGATAGCCTCATTGCATCCTCACCTTTGCAAAGAAAGTAGTTATCAAATGGCGTCGTTGCCGGTCTAGGAGTTTTAGAAAGCATAGAGATTTGGAGCTTAGTAAAGACTAAGCTTTCACCTTGTTTTAGTTACTAATATCTCTACTCTAAAACGTGTGTTTCTCAGGTACATGAATCTTCGTTCAAGGGGAGACAACAATCTACTTCAACCCTTGGACAACAATCATCAGCTTGGTCACTTGATGTTATTGCATATTGCATACATTTTGCATACTCATTAGTTAGCTTTTCATGCATTTGTATCATGTTTTAGGTTAGATTGCATCACTTAGGGTCCTAGAGCATTCTTGCATCAGCATACGCATTCAGGTTGTTTCTGGCCGCTTTGGACTCGTGGAGGCTCGTGGACGTGTTGAGGCTGATGTAGCAGTTCATGGGAGCTCGGAAATATGCTAAGGGCCAGAGATCGAGGAGCAGATCGAGCATGGCCGGTCGATCTGGGAGTTGATCGACCAGAAGATCGAGCCAACTAGGCGATCCAAGGAGAATGATCGAGACGGAGATCGAGTGGAGCAATCGATCAATCGGTATGGACGTAAATGACGCCATGCAGAGCGAGAGTCAGATCGAGTACATCACTCGATCCAGCCAAAGATCGATACCGAGATCGGATGCAACACTCGATTCGCCGATGATGATCGAGACCCGGATCGAGCCGAAGACACGATGCCCGGATATGATCGAGAGAACCACTCGATCTTGGAGTCGATCTCTGTCCTTTCAACCGTTTTTGGCTGCTAGCGAAGGGGGGACCATTGGCTTGTTTGGGCATTTTGGGCAAGGCGGCGACGTCCTTTTTCGATAACTTTTTAGATCCTTATCTTTTTCCTTATGTTTTCTCTCTCGTTTTCGTGAAGGACACCATTGTTGAAACTCATTTTTCTCTTAAGCTTTTGTATTCGAATCATTATCGTTTAATCTAGTTTTCCTTTCATGTTCATCGTTTCGTTTCATATGCTTTGCTTGATTTACTCTATGTGTAGCGAGTAGTTTCTTTTGGGTTCGGGGTTGAGAGGATTAAGGGGTTAAAAAGGTTTCGATCTTGGGTTTTTCAAAACGTTTTCAAAGGCTATCTCTTCTAAGGTGTTGAGATCTTAAAGCTTGAAGACTCTCACGCCAAGAGCTTCATGATCCGAGAGGTTCCTTACCTTGACAGGATTCAGGAGCCTCGGAAGATCACACCTTAGAGACTAGTTACCCCTTCCCAAAAGCCATGGAAGTTTGGGGGATTAGTTAAGCCATTCGTTTGAAATCTGTCTTCCTTGCCTTTGGACCTTTCTTTCCACCAAAAGCCATGGGTTTGGAGGAGAGGATGAAAGAGTGATCTATACCGAAAGCCAGGGATAGATCTTGTTTTGTTTTCAAGGCTTAGAGTACCTCACCAAGTGAGTCGATCTAAATTTTTAAAACCAAGGTCGAACCTTTAAAACCCCTAACCATGAATCTCAACCCTAGACCCTTTCTTTTAGCATCTTTACGTCTATTCTCATCTTTCGCTTGATATCTGATAGCATCCTGGTCATTAGCTTTACTGTTCTTACGATTTTAGACGAGATCGATTGTTACTGCTCGATCTAGTGGTCGATCTCGTGGTCGATCCACTAGTCGAATTTTAATAATTCGAAGCTTTCTCCTTTAATTATTCTGTTTATTTCTCGTGGTAGTTTCTTCGTTTCTAGTATTTTTAAAATAGGTTTCATTCTGTTTAAGTTGCTGCATCTAGTTTTTAGAGATTTTATCATAAACTGTCTCATTTTGCTTAGATTTGCTTTAGTCCTTGCATTCTCTGTGCATTCTCTATCTCCTAGAAGTGGATTGACTCTCTCTTGCTTGCTGTACTACAACAATGCTTGCATTAGAGTTTGATAACCTCTCTGCATCATAACCCTCGCTAGAATACGTTTATCAAATGGCGCCGTTGCCATTCTAGGACTGTTTAGAGAACATAGATATTTGGGTCTTAGCAAAGACTAAGTCTTTACCTTTTTCAAGTTACTAATAAATCTACTCTCAAACGTGTGTTTTCAGGTACATGAATCTTCGTTAAAGGGGAGACAACAATCTTCTACAACCCTTAGACAACATTCATCAACTTGGTCACTCACGGCAAAGGAGAGTCAGAGAGCAAACAAGAGCCTTTGAGGAGATTGTTCAGCACGGTTTGGTTAACTTTGAAGATATGGCTGAACACGAGCATCCAGAGGGACCTCCTCCAGCAGGACGGGGCAATGGAAACCCCCAACACGCGGCTAGACCACCGAGGATCATAGGAGCCGGAGATGCTCCCAATACCCACCACAATAGGTTTGGGATCACTCCTCCTCCGGTACAAAACAATAACTTCGAGATCAAGCCAGGTTTCATCTCCAAGGTGCAAAACAACAAGTTCCACGGCTTAGCAATGGAAGACCCATTGGAGCACCTAGACAACTTCGAGCAAGTATGTGGGATGATCAAGATCAATGGCATATCCGAAGATGCTTTCAAGCTGCGCCTCTTCCTCTTTTCACTCGGAGTCAAAGCTAGACATTGGGAGAAGACCCTCCCATAAGGCACCATCACATCATGGGCTGAGTGTAAGAAGGCATTTCTCTCAAAGTTCTTCTCAAGCACCAGGACAGCTCGGTTGAGAAGCGAAATCAGTGGTTTCACTCAAAGGAACAACGAGACATTCAACAAGGCAATGGAGCATTTCAAAGACTACACGATCCAATGTCCTCATCACGGGTTCAGCGAGGAGACACTACTCAGTACCATATACCGTGGAGCTTCACCAAAGATCAGGTTGTTGCTTGACACAGCTAGCAAAGGGAACTTCCTCGGTCAAGAGGTAGAAGAGGGTATGGAGCTGATAGAAAACTTGGCGTTGAGTGATGGAAACTATGCTGAAGATTATGACCGTGCACCAAGAGGATCAGAGTTAGAGTCTCACAAGAAGGAGCTCAAATCGTTGCATGAGAAGATAGATAAGTTGGTGTTAGCTTATCAGAAGCATGTTCACTTTGTTGGTGAAGCTGATGAGAACCAAGAGGAGTTAGAGCTAAGCTAAGAAGAAGCAAATTGGGTGGCTGGACAGAACAACTACAAGTCTCAAGGCTACAACCAAGGCTACCAGAACAACAACCTCTCTTACCGAAGCACCAACGTAGCCAACCCTAAAGATCAAGTGTACCCTGCTCAGCAAGCAAAACCTTTCATCCCTTACAACAAAGGTTTTCAACCGAGTGGAGGTTTCCAAGGTCAAGGGCATAGCAACTTCCAAGGGCAACAACAACACAACAAAGGTTATACTCCTAACTACCCTCCGGGCTTTGCACCTCAGCAACAACAACCGATGCAACAACAAGTTGATCCGGTTCAAGCAATGTTTCAACAGCTAATACAAGGGCAAGCCTCTACAAACCAGAAGTTCGCTGAAATGAACACTCGCCTAGACTCATCTCTAACCAACTTCTCCACTCAGATCACCAACCTAAACAACAAGATCAAGCAGCTGGAGAAGGGAAAAGCAAGTACGAGTGGTCAGAACAGTCTTCCGGGAAAGTGTGAGCAAAATCCCAAGGAGTATGCCAATGCTTTAACGTTGAGAAGCGGCAAAGAGCTCGAACCTCCGGTCTCTACAAAGAACAACGAGGACGTTGCAATTCAAGAGGGGGAGGGTAAACCTTCGGCTGATGATGATGAGATTAACTTTGACAACGTTTGGATCCAAGGGCCGAGGAGAGGAGATAAGGCGGTCGCTGAGAAGAAAAGTGAGCAAACCACCAAGGAGAAGAACTCTTACGTGCCCCCACCTTACGTACCGAAGTTGCCATTTCCCGGTCGTGTCAAAAAGCAGCTCATCGAGAAGCACAGAATCTTGTTTGAGAAGCACCTGAGAGACGTGGAAATCAAGCTGCCTCTTGTTGATTGTGTAGCTATGATGCCCAAGTGCGCAAAGTTTTTCAAGGACACCCTCGTGAAGAAGAACAAAGAAAGCAAAGAGGTACTTGTTCTAAGTGAAGAGTGTAGCGCGGTTATACACAAGGAGATAGTCCCTAAGAGGCTGGGAGACCCTGGAAGCTTCACTATACCCTGCGCTTTGGGTCCTCTAGAGTTCAAGAGTTGCTTGTGTGATCTCGGAGCCAGCATAAACTTGATGCCTCACTCCGTGGCTAAGAAGCTTGGTTTTACTCGGTTTAAGGACTGTCGGATCTCATTGGTGCTGGCTGATAGGAGTGTGAGGCTACCAGTGGGGCTGCTTGAAGACTTACCGGTGCGAATCAGTGGTGTGAATGTACCTACAGACTTCGTAGTATTGGAGATGGATGAAGAGCCAAAGGATCCACTCATCTTAGGGAGACCGTTCCTTGCAACCGCCGGGGCTATAATAGATATGAAGAATGGGAAGATTGCCTTGCATTTGGGGAAGGAGATCAGGCTAGACTTCGACATCAACAAGGTTCTAAAGAAGCCGGCCATTGAAGGACAAGCTTTCTATATTGAAACAATGGATGCCTTGGCGGATGAATTGCTGGAAGAGCTAGCTCTAGAAGACCATCTGAAGCTAGCACTAACTAAGGAGCCAGGGGAGTTTGGTTTTGTGTACCAATGAACCCAAGAGTACGTGAACCTGCTGGATTCCAGGAGGATTATCAAGAAAGAAGAAGGTTGCTGCCTAGAGATCGACCCCGAGATCGACGCTATCACTCGATCCAGGAGTCAGATCGACAAGTCAATCGAGAACACAACTCGATCCGGTGCAACAATCGATGGACAGATCGAGAAGAATGCTCGATCAGGAAAAACAATCGAGCCGACGATCGAGCGAGACCTCCCGATCATTTTGGAGTCCAACCAAGAGATCGACTCAGCGTCTCGATCCCTTACTCGATCCATATCAAATCGAGTAAGTGAATCGAGCGAAATGGCTCGATCTAGACGACATCGAGAGGAGAATCGACCGGAGGACTCGATCTCAGAAGGGATAACGATGGAGGAAAGCAGTCTGAAGGGCCATGCCTCGAGTTCAAGGGAGAGTTCCAAGGAGGAAAGTAACAACAACAACCACGAGGATGACTGGAGTGAGCTGTTAGCCCCAAAGGTGGACCTTAAGGAGCTCCCAAAAGGGCTAAGGTATGCTTTCTTAGGGCCTGATAACACCTATCCCGTGATTGTGAACGAAAACCTCAGTGATGATGAGTTGCACTCGCTCTTGACTGAGCTGAGAAAGTATAGGAAGGCCATTGGGTACTCTTTAAGTGACATCAAGGGCCTTTCACCAATGCTATGCACTCATAGGATTCACTTGGATAATGAGAACGCTTCTTCTATATAACATCAAAGGCGTTTGAATCCTAACTTGAAAGAGGTTGTTAAGAAGGAAATCCTTAAGCTTTTAGAGGCTGACGTGATCTATCCCATAAGTGACAGCACGTGGGTTTCCCCTGTACACGTGGTGCCTAAGAAGGGAGGGATCACGGTCATAAGGAATGAAAAGGATGAACTTATCCCTACTAGGACCATTACTGGTCATAGGATGTGTATTGATTAGAGGAAGCTTAACCTTGCGACTAGGAAAGACCATTTCCCCCTACCTTTTATTGATCAAATGCTGCAGAGACTTGCAAATCACCCTTACTACTGCTTTCTCGATGGGTATAGTGGTTTCTTTCAAATTCCTATTCACCCAAACGATCAGGAGAAGACGACTTTCACATGTCCCTACGGTACCTTTGCATATTGAAGGATGCCGTTTGGATTGTGTAATGCACCGGCTATGTTTCAGCGGTGTATGATGTCTATCTTCTCTGATCTTATAGAGGAGATGGTAGAGGTGTTCATGGATGACTTCTCTGTGTATGGTGTGTCCTTTCCTAAGTGTTTGTTGAATCTTTGCAGGGTACTTAAACGTTGTGAAGAGACAAACTTGGTGCTGAACTGGGAGAAATGCCACTTCATGGTTAAGGAAGGGATCGTGCTCGGTCACAAGATATCAGAGAAGGGTAATGAGGTTGATCAGGCTAAGGTGGAGGTCATGATGGGTCTTGAGCCGCCGGTTAATGTTAAGGAAATCAGAAGCTTCTTGGGACACGCAGGGTTTTATAGGCGCTTCATCAAAGATTTCTCCAAGATTGCACGCCCTCTTACATGGCTGTTGTGCAAGGAAGCTGAGTTTGTATTCGATGAGGATTGTTTGAAGGCTTTTGTGACCATCAAGGAAGCACTTACATCAGCCCCTATAGTCCAAGCACCAGACTGGTCTCTCCCTTTTCAGATCATGTGTGATGCTAGTGACTACGCCGTAGGAGCCGTTCTTGGTCAGAAGAAAGACAAGAAGCTACACGTGATCTATTATGCTTCAAGGACCTTGGATGACACACAATCACGATACACCACTACGGAGAAGGAGTTGCTTGCAGTAGTTTTCGCCTTTGAGAAGTTTAGATCATATCTCGTTGGCTCTAAGGCTATTGTATACACGGATCACGCTGCCTTACGATACATCTACTCGAAGAAAGACACTAAGCCTCAGCTTTTAAGATGGATTCTGTTACTCCAGGAGTTTGACATGGAGATTAAAGACAAGAAAGGGATAGAAAATGGAGTCGCTGACCACCTCTCACGGCTAAGGATCAACGAGTCTCTCCCTTTAGATGACTCTCTTCCAGAAGAGCAGCTTATGGCGATTACTACGGCTGTTTGTGGGAAGCTAGAAGGGAGGTTTGAGGAGGTGTTGAGTTTCAAAGAGGAGGATCTACCGTGGTATGCTGATGTGTTGAACTATCTAGCGTGTGGTGAGGAACCAACACATCTCAACAGCTATCACAAGAAGCGGTTTATGAGGGAGGCTAGTGACTACTTTTGGGACGAGCCCTACCTATACAAAAGAGTTGTACCGGAGATGTGTTACAAAGGAAGAAGCCAGGGACATCCTCTATCATTGCCATGGCTCTTCCTACGGAGGACACTTCACCTCATTCAAGACTGCCACGAAGGTATTGCAAGCCGGTTTCTGGTGGTCCTCCATTTTTAAAGATGCACACGAATTTGTGAAGAGCTGTGAGGCATGTCAACGAGCAGGGAATATAACTAAGACGAATGAAATGCCTCAAGTTCCCATCTTCGAGGTTGACGTGTTCGACGCATGGGGGATTGACTTCATGGGCCGTTCCCTTCTTCATACGGCAACAAATACATCTTGGTAGCAGTGGATTATGTCTCCAAATGGGTTGAGGCTATTGCTTCCCCTACAAATGACTCTAAGGTGGTAATCAAGTTGTTCAAGAGTATCATCTTCCCGAGGTTTGGGGTACCCAAGGTTGTTATAAGTGATGGAGGAAGCCACTTTATAAACAAGGTCTTTGAGAGCCTCTTGAGAAAGTATGGGGTTAAGCATAAGGTCGCTACACCGTATCATCCTCAAACAAGCGGTCAAGTGGAAGTCTCCAACAGGCAAATCAAGGCCATACTAGAGAAGACTGTCGGAGCAACAAGGAAAGACTGGTCAGTGAAGCTGGATGACGCTCTTTGGGCCTACCGTACCGCCTTCAAGACGCCGATTGGTACAACCCCTTTCACTCTACTCTATGGCAAGGGCTGTCACCTCCCGGTTGAGCTGGAACACCGTGCGTTGTGGGCTGTGAAGAGGCTGAACTTTGATCTCAAGACTGCTCAGGAGAGGCGCCTTATTCAGCTACACGAACTGGACGAGTTGAGGCTGAATGCTTACGAGAGCTCCCGGATATACAAGGAGCGGACTAAGGAGGCTCATGACAAAAAGTTGGTTGCCAAGGAGCTCAAGGAAGGAGGACAGGTGTTGCTGTACAACTCGAGGCTCAAGCTCTTCCCGGGCAAGCTGAAATCAAGGTGGAGCAGACCGTTCGTGATTCAAGAAGTGTTGCCTTATGGAGCTGTTACTCTGATGGGAAAAAGTGGCAGTGCATTCACCGTCAACGGACACAGAGTCAAGCCCTATTTGGCAGATAGCTATGACAAGGAGAGTACCTCAGTGCTTCTCCAAGACCCACCATCCGCTTAGACCAAGTAAGGTCTAGCTAAAGACGTTAAAGAAAGCGCACTTGGGAGGCATTCCCATGTTTATCTTGTATATACTTCTGCTTTATTTCCCTTTCAGTTTTATGTTTTTATTTTGCAAGTGTGTAGGAACAGGTATAAGGAGTCTAAACCTTGACTTTGAGGTCTAAAAGAGGCAATAGGGGTTAAAATAAGGCTAGAGATCGAGTGCTAGATCGACCGATACTGGCTCGATCTTTACTAGATCGAGTCAGTGAATCGATAGGAGCCAGTCGATCTAGACGAGAACGAGTGACAAGATCGACCTTGACGAAAAAGGATCGATCGATCCAAATCGGATCGACCGATCTAATTTCTCTCGGGAAAATCTGTTGAAAACTGATCGACTACTCGACTCGATCCATCACTCGATCTATGCCAAATCGACCCCTAAATCGAGGACGTAGCTCGATCATGAGGATTTAGCCGAGGAGCCAACATCTCAGTGAATCGAGAGAGCCAATCGATCCAGGACTCGATTCACCATGAATCGAGTCTCAAATCGAGTAACCCTCTCGATCTAAGCCATTTTGGGCATGAGATCGAGTCCTAGATCGACCAAATGGACTCGATCTCATGCCGAGGTAACATTTTTCTTTCCCTCCTTTACTCTTTTCCCTCCAACTTTTGAATTCAAAACTTGGTCAAGGCAAGCATCTTTGACCATGAAAGATGTGCCTTGTCCAAGACTTTGTCAGAAAAACCACTTTGACTACCCATTGTTTTGGTTTTGCTAAGTCTTTAAATATTTCAAACAACCTCTCAGCCTATCATTCCTGTTTTGCTCGAAAATTTTAAACAAAGAGAGTGAGAGTTTCAATTTTCAAAAGCTAGCAAAGATATTCTGCATTTCTTGCAAAGGTATTTTCAAAGATTTAATGGTTTAATTTTAGAAAATCTCCTTTAATATCGCAAGATCTTGTTTTAGAATATAGGATCGGTTTTGAATTTTTAAAACTAGCTAAGTAAAAGGAATAATTCCAGATTTTTCAGTATCTAAAGATTTGATTCTCCTTTAGTTAGCTATGATTTTTATTTATTCCCCAAAATTCTAGGGTAGTTTTTATAAATTCTCTCCTTCTCTCCTCTCATTCTCATCAAATCGCCGCTTGCTTATCAATCTTCTTTAGAATCTTGTTTCAGGAACAATGGCACCAAAGAGAACTAGAGATGAGCAAGCACAAGTAGGAGAAAGACAAGAAGTGGTAGTTCAAGAGAGGGTCCGGTGGAGTAAGGATGAGAAGAGGGATAAGAAGCGGCTAGAGAGGCTCCGGTTTGAGCCTACCAAGTTTGCTGATCGAAAGCTGTTGTCTAAGCTTGGGATTCTTGGGGACTTCGACCAACTCCTAAAGAACATTGGTTTAAGATATCTGTCACGGATGGATTGCCCAACCATTCCTGAAGTGACAATAGACTTCCTTGCCACCTTGGAGTTCTGGTATGAGAATCCTAGTGCATCCGTCCCTTCCCAAGGCCGCCTCTAATTCAAAGTTGGACGTCAAGCCTATACACTCTCCATCCCTGGGCTATGCCAAGCCTACGGTCTCAACGCTGATGCATACAAGGTCGAGTTCCCAGCCTTCAAGAAAGCCGACGAGTTTTGGGACCTGATCAGCAATGAGGACTACAAAGCCAACACCGCCAAGATCAAGCGAGTAAGGAGCCCGGTGCTGAGGTATACTCTGAAGCTGATTGCCAACACGTTCAGTGGAAGGTCTGTTGCTCCTACAGTCACGAAGACAGAGCTGTGCTTCCTGTTCCAAGGTGTGAAGCACTTGGTGTCTGATCCGGATGCAAATGAAGAGCCCATAGAGGATGAACTCGGCGATGAAGTGAACTACGGCTGTGTGCTCGCGGCTTCCTTGGTGAAGTACAAGGCTTATGCCTTGCGGTGCAAGGCAACCTCCTCTTACATTGGCGGTTTCCTTACTCCTCTGTTCGTGCAAGCCGGTGTGCCCATTCATGACTTTGCTCACGTTCCAAACAGAGCTCTCATGGATGAAGCATACATGACGAATACTGATAGCTTGGGACGCACGCCAGCAGAAGGGTTCTACGCCTACCTCTTCATAGATGACGAAGATAAGAAGAGAGTGTGCATCCTTCCCAACAGAGATGAAACCGAGCTGCTTGGTGTTGGGAACATCGAGTTCTTGCCCACGGAGGAAGAATGCTTTGCCCCTTTAGGAGGACCGCCTGCTTCTGCAATTGCCCTGCGTCAAAGGTCAGAGTCTCCAGGCACGGAAGATGAGATGCCCGAGGCTTATACACTTCCCAAGCTAGACTTTAAGCCGAGGACAAAAACCGAGAAGTTCCTAGCATCAGTTGTGGAGATGCAACGGAAGATCAACAAGTGGCAAGGGAAGATGCTAAAGAAGCTGGGGAAGAAAGTTAAAGCACTTCAGGGAAGCTCGCCTAAGCCAGCTGCAAGTCAAGAGATGCAACAACCCGAGAAGAGAAGGCTCTCAACCGGAGGAGTTGTGATCCGCGAGACCCAAGGTGACAACATTCAGCCGGCGCGCCACTCTCTCCAAGAACCAGCTGACAAAGGCAAAGCAATGATCTCTAGCTCCTCTGGAACATCCTCAAGTTCCAGCCGAGCCTAGACTAGAGGTAACAACCTTCTTCCATTGTATATAACCGCTCATGTTGTTTCTTTTGCATTGTGTTTTGTTGCTCCTTCGAATGAGTTTGCCACCGGGACGGTGTCAAGCAAGTTTGGGGGAGTACATGTGTGATTTAATCTTGTGTTCTTTGATCTTATTTTCCCTTAGCATCCTTGAGTCTTAGTTCATGAAAAATTGGTAAAATTTTTAAAATTTTTTCAAAGATTCATGTAGTTGCATTCATCTTTTTAAAACATGGTAGGATTAAGTCTAGAGTTTCTCATATCACCTAGGTTGTTTGCATTTTGCATAAGGGGTTAGAATTTCTTACAAAGGAGTTTTTACTTATGAATTGTTTCAATGCCCTAGTTGGTAGTTCTCTAATGCTTTGTCTATGCTTTGAAAGTAAGTTCTTACCATGCTTGAATCACTTGTTAGGATTTTCGTGGCTTGAATTGAACTCTCATGATTTGAAACTCATTCTAATAAGTGAAAACCTTAATTTGAAATTCTAATTATCATTCTTATGCATTTGAAAATGAACACATGGTTTTAAAATATTTAGGCTCTCGTCTTTCTTTTTACCACTCTTTGTGAGCCTAAGTAGAACTCCCTCCTTGAATCTTACCCTCCTTTGAAGCCAAATGTTCTTGTGTGACATCTTTGTGAGGCCTTCCTTTCGGTTTGAACTTGGCATAAAGTGTTAGGTTTAGGCGACATGATTTGGTTTTCATATTGTTGCTAGCTGTGCATTTTGAAGCTAGGTATAGGCTTAGGATAAGTTTGGGGGATCATTGGGGTTGCTATCTTGTCTATTTACTCTCGGTTTCAAAGAGCTTTGTGTTTTAAGGAAAGAAATGAGGTTTTAAGTGAAAGGTTGTCTTTAAAACTAAGTATGCTCTAAGTAGAACTCCCTCCTTGAACCTTACCCTCCTTTAAAGCCAAATGTTCTTGTGTGACATCTTTGTGAGGCCTTCCTTTTGGTTTGAACTTGGCATAAAGTGTTAGGTTTAGGCGACATGATTTGGTTTTCATATTGTTGCTAGCTTTGCATTTTGAAGCTAGGTATAGGCTTAGGATAAGTTTGGGGGATCATTGGGGTTGCTATCTTGTCTATTTACTCTCGGTTTCAAAGAGCTTTGTGTTTTAAGGAAAGAAATGAGGTTTTAAGTGAAAGGTTGTCTTTAAAACTAAGTATGCTCTAATTTCAGGAGGTAGCTCTCCTATAATAAAATAAAAAAAAAAGAGAAAAGAAAAGAAAAAGAAATAAAAAAAGAGCCTAAGTGCCAAATAAAGAAAAAAAATAAAAAGAAAAAAAAATAATAAGAGAGCTACTAATAAAAAATTTCTAAAGAGCAAAAGTATTTTTCAAAACCTCTTCACTAGCCTAAAAAGTTTAAAAATGTCTTTGTTTCGAATTGAGGATTGCTTAGTTTGTAAAGAAAAGGGTAGACTCTTAAGTGGTGAGTGAGGATAAATTTTCTTAAATGAGAGGGGTATAGGATCATTTGATAGTTTACATGGGTAGATGAGAATCTAATCATGTATGCATAAATTGTCTTTACCTTTAGCATTATGCACAAGTTCATCCATTTTTTAGAGAAACCCTTGTTCTGATTATAAACCCTTTTCAAATGAGATCATTCTATGCTCATAACCTTAGTCTTTAGCCAAATGTGTTTTGCTTTAAAGTGCATAAGTTTGATTCATGGTTCGAATGTTAATGAATGTTAAAGGATGAGTTTCTTTGATTGTTAGGAATAGGAGAGTCATGATTTGAATTTCTTTGTGTGATGAGTATGGCTAAGTTCTTTGGAGTATGAGTGTAAGCATAGCATTTTAGAACTGTTAACTAGGACATTGAGATTGATTCATTTGAAAGGCACATTTGCAAAAAGTTTAAAACCCCACTCATTTTTTCTTAAAACCTCTCTTCCTTACTTATTTTCTGTTGCTTGAGGGCAAGCAAGAAGTAAGTTTGGGGGAGTTGATGTTATTGCATATTGCATACATTTTGCATACTCATTAGTTAGCTTTTCATGCATTTGTATCATGTTTTAGGTTAGATTGCATCACTTAGGGTCCTAGAGCATTCTTGCATCAGCATACGCATTTTCCTTGCATTTTACATCACATTCAGGTTGTTTCTGGCTGCTTTGGAGTCGTGGAGGTTCGTGGATGTGTTGAGGCTGATGTAGCAGTTCGTGGGAGCTCGGAAATATGCTAAGGGCCAGAGATCGAGGAGCAAATCAAGCATGGCCGGTCGATCTGGGAGTTGATTGACCAGAAGATCGAGCCAACTAGGCGATCCAAGGAGAATGATCGAGACGGAGATCGAGTGGAGCAATCGATCAATCGGTATGGACGTAAATGACGCCATGCAGAGCGAGAGTCAGATCGAGTACATCACTCGATCCAGCCGAAGATCGATACCGAGATCGGATGCAACACTCGATTCACCGATGATGATCGAGACCCGGATCGAGCCGAAGACACGATGCCCGGATATGATCGAGAGAACCACTCGATCTTGGAGTCGATCTCTGTCCTTTCAACCATTTTTGGCTGCTAGCAAAGGGGGGACCATTGGCTTGTTTGGGCATTTTGGGCAAGGCGGCGACGTCCTTTTTCGATAACTTTTTAGATCCTTATCTTTTTCCTTATGTTTTCTCTCTCGTTTTCGTGAAGGACACCATTGTTGAAACTCGTTTTTCTCTTAAGCTTTTGTACTCGAATCATTATCGTTTAATCTAGTTTTCCTTTCATGTTCATCGTCTTGTTTCATATGCTTTGCTTGATTTACTCTATGTGTAGCGAGTAGTTTCTTTTGGGTTCGGGGTTGAGAGGATTAAGGGGTTAGAAAGGTTTTGATCTTGGGTTTTTCAAAAACGTTTTCAAAGGCTATCTCTTCTAAGGTGTTGAGATCTTAAAGCTTGAAGACTCTCACGCCAAGAGCTTCATGATCCGAGAGGTTCCTTACCTTGACAGGATTCAGGAGCTCGGAAGATCACACTTTAGAGACTAGTTACCCCTTCCCAAAAGCCATGGAAGTTTGGGGGATTAGTTAAGCCATTCGTTTGAAATCTGTTTTCCTTGCCTTTCGACCTTTCTTTCCATCAAAAGCCATGGGTTTGGAGGAGAGGATGAAAGAGTGATCTATACTGAAAGCCACGGATAGACCTTGTTTTGTTTTCAAGGCTTAGAGATCCTCACCAAGTGAGTCGATCTAAAGTTTTTAAAACCAAGGTCGAACCTTTGAAACCCCTAACCATGAATCTCAACCCTAGACCCTTTCTTTTAGCATCTTTACGTCTATTCTCATCTTTCGCTTGATATCTGATAGCATCCTGGTCATTAGCTTTACTGTTCTTACGATTTTAGACGAGATCGATTGTTACTGCTCGATCTAGTGGTCGATCTCATGGTCGATCCACTAGTCGAATTTTAATAATTCGAAGCTTTCTCCTTTAATTAATCTGTTTGTTTCTCGTGGTAGTTTCTTCCTTTCTAGTATTTTTAAAATAGGTTTCATTCTGTTTAAGTTGCTGCATCTAGTTTTTAGAGATTTTATCATAAACTGTCTCATTTTGCTTAGATTTGCTTTAGTCCTTGCATTCTCTGTGCATTCTCTATCTCCTAGAAGTGGATTGACTCTCTCTTGCTTGCTGTACTACAACATTGCTTGCATTAGAGTATGATAACCTCTCTGCATCATAACCCTCGCTAGAATACGTTTATAATCACTCGCGGCAAAGAAGAGTACGAGAACAAGCCAGAGCCTTTGAGGAGATTGTTCAGCACGGTTTGGTAGACTTTGAAGATATGGCTGAACACTAGCATCCAGAGGGACCTCCTCCAGCTCACGAGGCAGTGGGAAAGGGCAATGGAAACCCCCAACACGCGGCTAGGCCCCCAAGGATCATAGGAGCCGGAGATGCTCCCAATACTCATCACAATAGGTTTGGGATCACTACTCCTCCTGTACAAAACAACAACTTCGAAATTAAGCCGGGTTTCATCTCCATGGTGCAAAACAACAGGTTCCACGGCTTAGCAATGGAAGATCCCTTGGAGCACCTCGACAATTTCGAGCAAGTATGTGGGATGATCTAGATAAACGGCATATCAGAAGATGCTTTCAAGCTGCGCCTCTTTCCCTTTTCACTCGGAGACAAAGCTAGGCATTGGGAGAAGACCCTCCCACAAGGCACCATCACCTCATGGGCTGAGTGTAAGAGGGCCTTTCTGTCAAAATTCTTCTCTAGCACCAGAACATCACGGTTGAGAAGCGAAATTAGCGGCTTCACTCAACGAAACAACGAGACATTCAACGAAGCAATGGAACGTTTCAAAGACTACACGATCCAATGTCCCCATCACGGTTTCAGTGAAGAGACCTTACTCAGCACCATCTACCGCGGAGCTTCACCAAAAATCAGGTTGTTGCTTGACACAGCTAGTAAAGGGAACTTCGTTGGTCAGGAGGTAGAAGAGGGAATGGAGCTGATTGAAAACTTAGCATTGAGTGATGACAACTATGCTGAGGATTATGATCGTGCACCGTGAGGATCCGAGCTAGAGTCTCACAAAAAGGAGCTGAAATCTTTGCATGAGAAGATTGATAAGCTGGTGTTAGCCAACCAGAAGCATGTTCACTTTGTTGGTGAAACTGATGAGAATCAAGAAGAGCTTGAGTTGAGCCAGGAAGAAGCCAATTGGGTGGCGGGACAGAACAATTACAAACCTCACGGCTACAACAAAGGCTACAACCAGAACAACAATCTCTCCTACCGTAGTACCAACGTTGCCAACCCTAAAGACCAAGTGTACCCTGCTCAGCAAGCAAAACCTTTCATACCTTACAACAAAGGTTTTCAGCCGAGTGGTGGCTTCCAAGGTCAAGGACAGAACAACTACCAAGGGCAACATCAAGGTAACAAGGGTTATACGCCAAACTACCCTTCGGGCTTTGCACCTCAGCAGCAACAGCCGATGCAATAACAAGTTGATCTGGTTCAGGCCATGTTTTAGCAGCTGATCCAAGGACAAGCCTCTACAAACCAGAAGTTCGCCGAGATGAACACTCGTCTAGACTCGTCTCTCACTGACTTCTCCACTCAGTTCACCAACTTAAACAACAAGATCAAGCAGCTAGAGAAGGGGAAAGCGAGTACAAGTGGTCAGAATAGCCTATCGGGCAAGTGTGAGCAGAATCCTAAGGAATATGCCAACACCATCACGTTAAAAAGCGGCAAAGAGCTAGCACCTCCGGTTACTCCTAAGAACAACGAGGACGTTGTATTTCAAGAGGCGGGAGGGTAAGCCTTCAACTGATGATGAGATTAACTTTGACAATGTCTGGATCTAAGGGCCAAGAAGAGGAGACAAAGCAGTTGCTGAGAAGAAAGCAGAACAAACTGCTAAGGAGAAGGATGCTTATGTACCTCCACCGTTTGTACCTAAGCTGCCTTTTCCTGGCCGATTCAAGAAGCAACTCATAGAGAAGCATAGAATCCTCTTTGAGAAGCATCTTAAGGACGTAGAGATCAAGCTACCTCTCGTTGACTGCCATGCAATGATGCCTAAATGCGCCAAATTCTTCAAAGACACTCTCGTGAAGAAGAATATGGAAAGAAAGGAGGTGCTTGTTCTAAGTGAGGAGTGTAGTGTTGTGATACATAAGGAGATAGTCCCTAAGAAGTTGGGAGACCCTTGAAGCTTCACTATACCCTGTGCTTTAGGTCCTCTGGAGTTCAAGAGTTGCCTTTCTGATCTCGGAGCTAGCATAAATATGATGCCTCATTCCGTGGTGAAGAAGCTTGTCTTTACTCGTTTCAAGGACTGTAGAATCTCGTTGGTACTGGCTGATAGGAGTGTGAGGCTACCAGTGGGGCTGCTTGAAGATCTACCGGTGCGAATCAGCGGTGTGAACGTGCCTACGGACTTCGTCGTGCTGGAGACGGATGAAGAGCCTAAGGACCCACTCATCCTTGGAAGGCTGTTCCTTGCAACTGCCGGGGCTATCATCGACGTCAAGAACGGGAAGATTGCCTTGCACTTGGGAAAGGATATAAGGTTGGACTTCGATATCAATGAGGTTCTGAAGAAGCCGACCATAGAAGGGCAAGCTTTCTACATTGAAACGATGGATGCCTTAGCGGATGAGTTGCTGGAAGAGCTGGCTCAGGAAGATCATTTGAAGCTAGCACTGACTAAGGAGCCATGAGAGTTCGACTATGTAGATCAGAGGACCCAGGAGTACGCCAACTTGCTGGATTCTAGGAAGATTGTTAACAAGGGTGAAGGCTGCTGCCTAGAGATCGACCCTGAGATCGACGCTATCACTCGATCTAGAAGTCAGATTGACAAGGCAATCGAGAACACAACTCGATCCGGTGCAGCAATCGACAGACAGATCGAGAGAGACCTTCCGATCATTTTGGGGTATAATCAGGAGATCGACTCAGCGTCTCGATCCCTTACTCGATCCACATCAAATCGAGTAAGTGAATCAAGCAAAACTGCTAGATCTAGACGACATCGAGAGCAAGATCGACTGGAGGACTCGATTTCAGAAGGGATAGCGGTTGAGGAAAGCAGTCTTAAGGGCCATGCCTCGGGTTCTAAGGAGGGTTCCAAGGAGAAAGACAACAACAACAGCCACTAGGATGACTGGAGCGAACTGTTAGCCCCAAAGGTGGACCTTAAGGAGCTCCCAAAAGGGCTAAGGTATGCTTTCTTAGGGCCTAATAACACCTATCCCGTGATTGTGAATGAAAACCTAAGTGATGATGAGTTGCACTCGCTCCTGACTGAGCTGAGAAAGTATAGGAAGGCCATTGGGTACTCTTTAAGTGACATCAAGGGCCTTTCACCAATGCTTTGCACTCACAGGATTCACTTGGATAATGAGAACGCCTCTTCTATAGAACATCAAAGGCGTTTGAATCCTAATTTGAAAGAGGTTGTTAAGAAAGAGATCCTTAAGCTTTTAGAGGCTGACGTGATCTTTCCCATAAGTGACAGCACGTGGGTTTCTCCTGTACACCTGGTGCATAAGAAGGGAGGGATCACGGTCATAAGGAATGAAAAAGATGAGCTTATTCCTACTAGAACCATCACTGGTCATAGGATGTGTATTGATTATAGGAAACTTAACCTTGCAACTAGGAAAGATCATTTCCCTTTACCTTTTATTGATCAAATGCTTGAGAGACTTGCTAATCACCCTTACTACTGTTTCCTCGATGGGTATAGCGGTTTTTTCAGAAACCAATTCACCCAAATGATCAGGAGAAGATGACCTTCACATGTCCCTACGGTACATTTGCTTATCGAAGGATGCCATTTGGATTGTGCAATGGACCGGCTACGTTTCAGCGGTGTAAGATGTCGATCTTCTCCGATCTAATAGAAGAGATGGTAGAGGTGTTTATGGATGACTTCTCTGTCTATGGTGCGTCCTTTTCTGCGTGTTTGTTGAATATTTGCAGGGTACTAAAGCGTTGTGAAGAGACAAACTTGGTGCTAAACTGGGAGAAATACCACTTTTTGGTTAAGGAAGGGATCGTGCTTGGTCACAAGATATCAAGGAAGGGCATTGAGGTTGATCAGGCTAAAGTGGAAGTCATGATGGGTCTTGAGGCGCCGGTTAACGTTAAGGGAGTCAGAAGTTTCTTGGGACACGCCGGGTTCTATAGGCGCTTCATCAAGGACTTCTCCAAGATTACACGTCCTCTTACACGGTTGTGCAAGGAAGCTGAGTTTGTGTTTGATGAAGAGTGTTTGCAAGCTTTCGTGACCATCAAGGAAGCCCTTACATCAGCTCCTATAGTTCAAGCACCAAACTGGACACTACCCTTTGAGATCATGTGCGATGCTAGTGACTACGCCGTAGGAGCCGTTCTTGGTCAGATGAAAGACAAGAAGCTGCATGTGATTTACTATGGTTCAAGAACCTTGGATGACACCCAAACGAGGTATACTACTACAGAGAAGGAGTTGCTTGCAGTAGTGTTCGCCTTTGAAAAGTTCCGGTCATATCTTGTGGGTTCCAAGGCTATTGTCTACACAGATCACGCGGCTTTGCGATACATCTACTCAAAGAAAGACACTAAGCCTCGGCTTTTGAGGTGGATCCTCTTGCTTCAAGAATTTGACATGGAAATTAAAGACAAGAAGGGAATAGAAAACGGAGTCGCTGACCATCTATCTCGGCTAAGGATCAACGAGTCTCTTCCCTTAGATGACTCTCTTCCAGAAGAGCAACTCATGGCGATCACTACGGCTGTTTGTGGAAGGCTAGAAGGGAAATTTGAGGAGGTGTTGAGCTTCAAAGAGGAGGATCTTCCTTGGTACGCTGATGTTGTGAACTATTTAGCATGCGGAGAGGAGCCGACACATCTCAACAGGTATCACAAGAAGCGGTTCATGAGAGAGGCGAGTGACTACTTTTGGGACGAGCCCTACTTATACAAGAGAGGAGTGGACAGTTTGTACCGTAGGTGTGTTACGAAGGAAGAAGCTAGAGACATCCTCTTTCACTGTCATGGCTCTTCCTACGGAGGACACTTCGCTTCATTCAAGACTGCCACGAAAGTGTTGCAAGCTGGTTTCTGGTGGCCGTCCATCTTCGAAGATGCACACGAGTTTGTGAAGAGCTGTGAAGCGTGCCAACGATCAGGGAATATCACTAAGAGGAACAAGATGCCTCAGGTTCCTATCTCCGAGGTTGACGTTTTTGACGCGTGGGGCATAGACTTCATGGGGCCATTTCCTTCTTCATACGGCAATAAGTACATCTTAGTAGCGGTGGATTATGTCTCTAAATGGGTTGATGCTGTTGCTTCCCCTACAAACGATTCTAAGGTGGTGATCAAGCTGTTCAAGTGCATCATTTTCCCGAGGTTTGGGGTACCAAAGGTGGTTATAAGCGATGGAGGAAGCCACTTTATAAACAAGGTCTTTGAGAACCTTTTGAGGAAATACGGCGTTAAGCATAAAGTGGCTACACCGTATCATCCTCAAACGAGCGGTCAAGTGGAAGTCTCCAACCGACAAATCAAGGCTATACTAGAGAAGACTGTCAGAGCAACAAGGAAAGAATGGGCAGTAAAGCTGGACGACGCTCTTTGGGCCTACCGTACCGCCTTCAAAACACTGATTGGTACAACCCCTTTCACTCTGCTCTATGGCAAAGGCTGTTATCTCCCGGTTGAGCTGGAACACCGTGCATTATGGGCTGTAAAGAGGCTGAACTTTGACCTCAAGACTGCTCAAGAGAGGTGCCTCATCCAGCTACATGAACTGGACGAACTAAGGCTGAACGCTTATGAAAGCTCTCGGATATACAAGGAGCGGACTAAAGAGGCTCATGACAGGAAGGTGGTTGCAAATAAGCTTAAGGAAGGAGATTTGGTGTTGCTGTATAATTCAAGACTCAAACTCTTCCCGGGAAAGCTGAAGTCAAGGTGGAGCGGGCCGTTTGTTATCCAAGAAGTGCTGCCTTATGGAGCTGTTACATTGATGAGCAAGAGTTGCAGTGCATTCACCATGAACGGACCCAGGGTAAAGCCTTACTTGGTGGACAGCTACGACAAGAAGGGTACCTCGGTGCTCCTCTAGGACCCACCATCTGCTTAAAACAAGTAAAGTCTAGCTAAAAGCGTTAAAGAAAGCGCGCTTGGGAGGCATTCCCATGTCTATCCTGTACATATTTCTGCTTTTTCTCTCTTTCAGTTTTATGCTTTTATTTTGTAAGTGTGTAGGAACAGGTATGAGGAGTCTAAACCTGTATCTTGAAGTCCAAAAGAGGCGATAGGGGTTAAGAAAAGGCTAGAGATCGAGTGCTAGATCGACTAATCCTGACTCGATCTTTGCTAGATCGAGTCAGTAAATCGAGAGGAGCCAGTCGATCTAGACGAGAACGAGTGATAAGATCGATCTAGACGAAAACAGATTGATCGATCCTAAATGGATCGACCGATCTAATTTCTCTCAGGAAAATCCTTTGAAAACAGATCGATCACTCGACTCGATCCGTCACTCGATCTATGCCAAATCGACCCCCAAATCGAGGACGCAGCTCGATCACGAGGACTTAGCCGTGGAGCTAAAATCTCAATGATCAAGGGAGCCAATCGATCCGAGACTCGATTCATCATGAATCGAGTCACCAATCGAGTAACCCTCTCGATCTAAGCCATTATGGGCATGAGATCGAGTCCTAGATCGACCTAACGGACTCGATCTCATGCCGAGGTAACATTTTCTTTCCCTCCTTTATTCTTTTCCCTCCAGTTTTTAAATTTAAAACTTGGTCAAGGCAAGCATCTTTGACCATGAAAGATGTGCCTTGACGAAGACTTTGTCAGAAAACCACCTTCCCTACCCATGGTTTTGTTTCTTGCTTAGCCTTTAAATATCTCAACAACTTCTCACCCTCTCATTCTTGTTTTCTCAGAAATTTTAAGCAAAAAGAGTGAGAGTTATCTGTTTTCTAAGGCTAGCAAGACTCTTTAGCAATCTTGCAAAGGTATTTTCGAGTTTGATAAAATATTTTTTGGAAAATTCCCTTTTATTTCGCAAGCCATTGTTTTAGATGATAGGGCCGTTTTTGAATTTTAAAATTTAGCTAAATAAAAGGAAAATTCTGGATTTTCTAGTATCTATAGATTTGATTCTCCTTTATTTAGCTATAATTTCTATTAATTCCCCAAAATTCTAGGGTATTAGTTATAAGCCTTCTTCTTCACCTCTCTTCTTCTCTCATCCGATCGCCGTTTTGCTTATCAAACTACTTGAGAAATTTCTTTCAGGCACAATGGCACCTAAAAGAACAAGAGAAGAGAGAGCACAAGAGGGAGAAGGTCAGGAGGTGGTTGCTCAAGAGAGGGTCAGATGGAGTAAGGATGAGAAGAGGGACAATAAACGGCTTGAAAGGCTTCGGTTTGTGCCTACTAAGTTCGCGGACAGGGAGTTGCTATCTAAGATGGGTCTGCTAGGAGATTTTGATCAACTCATCCAGCGAATAGGGCTGAGGTGTTTGTCACGGATGGATTGCCCAACCTTCCCTGAAGTGACAATCGACTTCCTAGCCACCTTGGAGTTCGGATACGAGAATCCTAGCGTGTCAATCCCTTCTCAAGGCCGCCTCTCCTTCAAGTTACAGCACCAAGCTTTCAGTCTCTCAGTCCCCGAGCTCTGCCAAGCCTATGGCCTCGATGCGGCTGCTAGGAAAGTGGAGTTCCCCTCCTTCACTCAAGCAAACGACTTTTGGGACCTCATCGCCAATGACGACTACAAGGCGAACACCGCGAAGATCAGGAGAGTGAGGAACCCGGTGCTGTGCTACACCTTGAAGCTGATGGCTAACACCTTTAGTGGCCGGTCCGTAGCTCCCACGGTGACCAGGACGGAGCTTTGCTTTCTGTTCCAAGGCCTTAAGAATATCCTTTGCGATCCGGACGAGAACGAGGAACCGTTGGAAGATCAACTCGGAGACGACGTGAACTATGGGTGCATCCTTGCTGCTTCGTTGGTCAAATACAAGGCATATGCCTTGAGGTGCAAGGCAAGTTCTTCACATATTGGTGGTTTCCTCACACCCTTGTTTGTGCAAGCCGGCGTACTGCTCGAGAACTTCACTCCTGTTCCGGATAGAGCGTTCATGGATAAGACATATCTGAGGAACACCGATAGCTTGGGCCGCACGCTGATATATCATGGTTTTTATGGTTTTTAACCATGATATAAGTCCTTTTTATTGAGTCTTTTTGGTCTTTTTAGAGTCCTAGAAGAGTCTTTGCAGGTTATAGCATGTCTGGAGCATAACTGAAGATATTGGAGCTTTTTGGAGCATTCTGAGTTGAAGCCACGAAGCACCTAGCTCGAAGAAGAAAGTATGCCATATGGTGACGCTCGTCACCAAGCTGGTGACGCTCGTCACCACCCAAGGAAGGAGGTCGTGGCCTGTTTTTAAAAGATTGGGAAGAAATTGCAGTTTTGGCCCAAAAGTTCCAGTATTTGCAAAAAGGCCCCAGATCGTGTTTTAGCTTGTATATTAGGTTTTTCAGCCATTCTTTTGGCATATATCTTGTATCTTATTATTTTTGAGAGCTTTAGAGAGAGATTTGTTGCAGAGCTTTTGGAGAGACAAATCAGACTCCTTCAGAGCAGATTTTGAACTCCTTTATTTCTACTTCTTATTTCTTTTATGCAATCTATTTTTTTCATGATGTTTTCTCAAATCACCATGTCTGAGTAGTTTGTTAGTTAAGTTAGGGCTATTCAAAGGTTGAAGAAGAGTTTGTAGAATTGCTAAAAACTTATAGGAAATTCATTGGTTCTTCATCTGTGCTTGCATTCATATCGATTTCTTAGACACATCATCTGGATTTCGAAACCCTAGGTTTTTGATAGATGTCAGAGCATTATTAATCACCTGAACTAGTATTAGATGACCCTATCAAGTTTTTGGCGCCGTTGCCGGGGAGTAATAGCTGCCTATCGATTTTTAGTATTAGGATTTTGTCTAAGTTTTTATTTCTTTACTGATTTTCAGCTACTTTTCTTTGTTCCTGTTTCAGGTGTATGCCTAATCGCAGAACCAGAAGCATCAAAAAGAAGGAGCTTGTGACTTTGAGCATCGACGAGCTTGCTAGGTTGGAGAGAACTAACAGGAAAGCTAAGAAGCAATCTGCAATGGTCGCTCCACTGATCTTGGTTGAAGATGCAGAATGTCACTTGGTTGACAGGGAAGGAAATAGGAGGAACGAAGAGGGGCAGAGAGTTGATCAAGAGGGGAATGTCATTGTTGAACAGCAGGTTCAGCAAGTGGCTGAGAACGTGGGAGTCCCTGCTGCTGTCAATAACGCTGCTGGGCGTTTTGTTCAGAGGACTCTAGGTGATTACAACAGACCTGATCAGTTCTATGCCAACAGAGATGCAATCCGACCTCCTGCCTTCCAGAGGAACGATTTTGAGGTTAAACCTATCTACTATCAGCTGGTTGGACAGCATCCCTTCCATGGTTTACCTCATGAGCATCCTATGGATCACATAGAGAGGTTTGAGGACTTGGCTTCCAGTGTCAAAGCTAATGGGGTTAGCAATGACTTTCTGTTCTGCAAGCTTTTTCCTTACTCTCTTGGAGGAGAAGCTGCATATTAGCTGAAGCAACTGGAACCTGCTTCATTGACCACTTGGGAAGACACTAAGAACGCCTTTCTGAATAACTTCTATGATGATTCAAGGTCAGAGGACATGAGGACGAAAATTGCTTCCTTTACACAAGGCCCTACTGAAGCTTTTAAGGCTTCTTGGATCAGGTTCAAGTCTTATCAAAGGGACTGTCCTCATCATGGTTTCAGTCAGGTGCAGCTGCTTGGTATCTTCTTCAGAGGCATTGACTGGAAGTACCAGATGGCGCTGGATGCAGCAAGTGCAGGAAACTTCAACACCAACAGACCAGAAGAAGCTGTAAGATTGATTGAAAACTTGGCCTGCAGTAACAGCACTAAGAATGCAGATTTTCAGAGAAAGCAGCAGTCTGGTTTGAATGATGGAAACCAAATAGCTGAAGTTAAGGCTAAGTTAGACAGCATGCACAGCCTTCTGGTGGGAAAGAAGTCAGTTCAGTTTGCTGCAGAAGTGGAGAGTTTCAAAAATCCTGAAGAATTTGAGCAGAAAGATGTTAATTTCATCAATGGAGGGGGTTTTCAGATCCAAAAGTTTGGAAATCAGCCATGGATCAGAGGCTACAACAGCAATAATCAGCAGAGTACCTTTACAGGAGGACAGAGCATGCCTGGTTACACTCCTAAGCCCCCATTCCAGAAGACTGAAGTTGAGAAACCTTACCAAAACAGCAGGAATTATGGTTCTTCTTCCTACCAAACTGTACCTCCACAAGACAATAAAATGGAAGCTATTCTGGAGCAGGTACTTGAAGGACAGCAGAAGATGACAGTGAACTTCAATGGCAAGCTAGATTCGCTGTATCAAGACCTGAATGGAAAAATTGAGAGTCTGAACTCTCACATGAAGAAGCTTGATGTGCAGGTTGCTCAAACTGCAGGAGCTCTTCAAAGGCAAGAGGGATTCCTTCCTGGAAGGACTGATATCAATCCCAAGCATCAGGTTAATGCCATCACAGTCAGGAATGAAAAGGAGCTAAAAACAGTGCAGAAAAAGAGGTTGAGTGCAGAACAGATTGTGCAACTCATGGAGTCTGAAGATGAAATTTTTTCTGTCTCAGAGGTGAGTGACGAGCGTCACCAAGGAGGAGTGACGCTCGTCACCAACATAGAAGAGAATCGGGGGTTGTCACAGGTGAGTGACGAGCGTCACCCCCCTGGTGGTCGTCACCCACCCCAGAACGAAGCTGCTTCGCCTGTAACTGCAAATTATGACCAGGAACGTGTCTATAAACCCAAAACACCATTCCCCAAGCATCCTAGGAAGTCTAAACAGGAGATAGAAGAAGCCAGATGCAAAGCTATGATAGACAAGTTGATGCTTGAGATCCCACTTGTTGATGCAGTCAAGCTTTCACCAGCTCTAAGAAGGTATGTAAAGAGAATGGTTGTGAATGGTGTAAGTCCTGAGGAAGGAGCATTGCTTACCAGAGACATCAGTGCAATTCTCTTAGGCACAGTTCCAAAGAAGAAGAAGAAGGTGACTGTTTCTGAACAAGTCAATACCATCACTCAAAGCAGAATTCCAGAGAAGCTATCTGATCCAGGGACCTTTGTGCTTGATTGCTCAATATCTGCAGGACGTTTTCCACACTCTCTATGTGATCTAGGGTCAAGTATTAACTTGATGCCTTTCTCTGTTGCTGCTAGACTTGGAATGACTGATTTCAAGCCAGCTGGGATCTCTCTCATCCTAGCAGATCGATCCATAAGGACCCCAGAAGGCATGTTAGAGAATGTTCATGTTAACATTGAAGGCTGCATAATTCCTACAGATTTTGTGGTTCTGAAATATGCCGAAGAACCTAAAGATCCTCTTATTCTGGGAAGACCATTCTTGGCTACTGCTGGAGCCATCATTGATGTTAGAAGGGGGAACATTGAGCTTGATCTTGGTGATGTTGTCATGAACTTTGACATGGATAAGTTAAGAGGGAGTTCTACCATTGATGGTCAGACCTTTTCTGTAAGAACTTCTAGAGATGAAGAGACTGTCATTGAGCATTCAGAAGACACTATTGCTGAGTGTGTCAATGAATCAGATATAAGTGGGCAAGTGAGCAAGATGGCTGTTGAAGAGCTAATATCTGAAACTTCTGCAGAAGCTGTTGGGTTTGAGGATTGCAGTGAGGATCATATCTTCATGACTAGGCTTGAAAAAGAGGTTCCAATGAATGCCAAATTGCTGGAGGAAGACGTGTTTGTGATGGAAGCAACACTTGCAGAGCTGAATTGCAGGAAAACTGCAGAAACTCGAACTGTAGAGTCAGTGACGAGCGTCACTGACCTGGTGACGCTCGTCACCAACCTGAACACAAAGCAGCAACGTGATTTTACAGCTACAAGTCCATCATATGTTGCCAATCCGAAAATTCAACAGTCCACAACCCAGAAACCTGCAACTAAGCAAAGAAAGCTTGGTGTTTCTTTTGATGATTCTGCAGGAAAACGAAATGTCCCACCCACAGTCACGACCCACTCTGCTGATGTTCCTCACTTCCTTGGAAGTGTTCATACATCTACTGCTTACAAACCACCATGGATGAGGAGACATTCTTCTCCAAGGCATTCACTGCCACCCTCTGCTCCACCAGCTGTCTGAGCAGCATTCAAAGTCGAGCTACTGACTTTAAACAAGCGCTTAGTGGGAGGCAACCCACTGGTAAGTTTTCTTTTTCATATATTAGTTTAGTTTTCTATTACATAGCTAAAAAAAAAACCCAAAAACATGAGAAAAAAATCAAAAAAAAAAAAAAGAGTCAGTTTGTTCAGTTTGCTTGGATGATGTCTTGTGAACTTGTTGGACCATGGACTATGCTTTGTTTGGATGTTTTGATGTGTGTTTTGAGTGCTCTTACAGTTTGACTTCGGATTACACATGATGGCATAGCATTTAAACATCCAACATGACGATTTCTGAAGTTTCAGAGTAGTGACGCTCGTCACTAGCTCCTTCGCGAGGTACCACTTTTCCACCTTGGTTCTACACGTTCTCATGCTTCATTTTGACCAACTCTTGGCTTAATAACACTGGGGACAGTGTTGTTTAAGTCTGGGGGAGGTGGTTACTGACGTTGTGTGCTTTGTGTCATGTTTATAGAGTCTTAAAGTTGAGTCAAAAACCTGTTTTTCTAGAGTCAAATTTTTTGAAACTGTTAGTTTTTCTTGGAACTAGCCATAGGACGTTTTTGCTGATAAGAACCATTGCCACAGTAGTTGATTACAAGTCTCACTAAGTTGAAAGTCATAGGTAGATCAGTCTAGCAATGAAGGTTTAGGTTCTTAGAGAATCTGGAAAATTTGCTGTTAGCTCCACCTTAATGAACTTTAAACTTCTTATCTTGGTGATTGATTCTTATTGATCTTGATTCTCTCTTTAAGCACTGACAATAAGGTTAAGATACAGTCTCTCTTTGATCTTCCCAGATGTAGTTTTTAAAAGTTTAAGTTCAAAGAATGGTGCATTCATGACCCTGTCTCCTCACAAGGAACAACAGTAGTGAACTCACTCAAGAACCTGTCTACTCACAAGGAACACAAGTATTGAGTAGCACCATATCTTAGAATGTAAAAGTTGAGAAAAAGAAGTGAAAAATCGAAAGCATCCTAAGGAAAAGATTAAGGGAAGAGAAAATAGGAGAGTTGTGTTGAGATTGATTTGTTCAGTTGTTAGGAAGGGAAAAGAATCTGTAAAGTGATTAAGATGATAGAGCCTTGATGAGACTTCACACTGAGATTAAAAAATAAGGAGTTAACAGTAGAAATTTCAGATATCTTGAAGGGATTTGGACTGGACTTGAGAGATTTGCTAAGCTTGTGATAATTAGACTGAAATTTGATCTTGTGTTGACTCTGTGATATGTGGATTCGAAAGCTCTAACAAGTATGATGTTTCTGATGACTGACTGACTGTTTTTTGTTTTCAAACCTCGACCTTATTCTTTGTCTAATGTTTGCTTGAGGGCAAGCAAAAGCTAAGTCTGGGGGAGTTGATATATCATGGTTTTTATGGTTTTTAACCATGATATAAGTCCTTTTTATTGAGTCTTTTTGATCTTTTTAGAGTCCTAGAAGAGTCTTTGCAGGTTATAGCATGTCTGGAGCATAACTGAAGATATTGGAGCTTTTTGGAGCATTCTGAGTTGAAGCCACGAAGCACCTAGCTCGAAGAAGAAAGTATGCCATATGGCGACGCTCGTCACCAAGCTGGTGACGCTCGTCACCCACCAAGGAAGGAGGTCGGGGCCTGTTTTTAAAAGATTGGGAAGAAATTGCAGTTTTGGCCCAAAAGTTCCAGTATTTGCAAAAAGGCCTCAGATCGTGTTTTAGCTTGTATATTATGTTTTTCAGCCATTCTTTTGGCATATATCTTGTATCTTATTATTTTTGAGAGCTTTAGAGAGAGATTTATTGCAGAGCTTTTGGAGAGACAAATCAGACTCCTTCAGAGCAGATTTTGAACTCCTTTATTTCTACTTCTTATTTCTTTTATGCAATCTATTTTTTTCATGATGTTTTCTCAAATCACCATGTCTGAGTAGTTTGTTAGTTAAGTTAGGGCTTTTCAAAGGTTGAAGAAGAGTTTGTAGAATTGCTAAAAACTTATAGGAAATTCATTGGTTCTTCATCTGTGCTTGCATTCATATCGATTTCTTAGACACATCATCTGGATTTCGAAACCCTAGGTTTTTGATAGATGTGAGAGCATTATTAATCACCTGAACTAGTATTAGATGAGCAAAACGCCCTAGTACAAAGAGATTTGGCTTAGGAGTTTTGTGAACAATTGAACCTGATCATTACTGCATGTTTAGGTTGTTAGGGTTTGCAAAGAGATTTGAAACTCTGTGATTTAGACATAGATAACTTATTCAATGAGAATTGATTAGTTATATCTTTGCAATTCATGTTCAAGACGGTTTTAATTCATTCCTGATTGCATGCATTCTACACTCTCGGATTCAACATGCGAACTGTCCTGACTTAGCGCCTTTAGCCTTCTGAACTTTAAGAACAAGCATAAAAACGCACTGTTGTATTTATTTTACTGTTTTGCATTACATTCATTATTTATCGCTTAGCTTAATCTGAATCTATAATCGCTACTGTGGTTTACATACTCCCTTGGGATTCGATAACCCCTTGTACTACAACTGCTTTTGCTGTGCACTTGCAGTAGTTTTATTTGGGTAAAACCTGACCCTATCAAGTTTTTGGCACCGTTTCCGGGGAGTAATAGCTGCCTATCGATTTTTAGTATTAGGATTTTGTCTAAGTTTTTATTTCTTTACTGATTTTCAGCTACTTTTCTTTGTTCCTGTTTCAGGTGTATGCCTAATCGCAGAACCAGAAGCAACAAAGAGAAGGAGCTTGTGACTTTGAGCATCGACGAGCTTGCTAGGTTGGAGAGAACTAACAGGAAAGCTAAGAAGCAATCTGCAATGGTCGCTCCACTGATCTTGGTTGAAGATGCAGAAGGTCACTTGGTTGACAGGGAAGGAAATAGGAGGAACGAAGAGGGGCAGAGAGTTGATCAAGAGGGGAATGTCATTGTTGAACAGCAGGTTCAGCAAGTGGCTGAGAACGTGGGAGTCCCTGCTGCTGTCAATAACGCTGCTGGGCGTTTTGTTCAGAGGACTCTAGGTGATTACAACAGACCTGATCAGTTCTATGCCAACAGAGCTGCAATCCGACCTCCTGTCTTCCAGAGGAACGATTTTGAGGTTAAACCTATCTACTATCAGCTGGTTGGACAGCATCCCTTCCATGGTTTACCTCATGAGCATCCTATGGATCACATAGAGAGGTTTGAGGACTTGGCTTCCAGTGTCAAAGCTAATGGGGTTAGCAATGACTTTCTGTTCTGCAAGCTTTTTCCTTACTCTCTTGGAGGAGAAGCTGCATATTGGCTGAAGCAACTGGAACCTGCTTCATTGACCACTTGGGAAGACACTAAGAACGCCTTTCTGAATAACTTCTATGATGATTCAAGGTCAGAGGACGAAAATTGCTTCCTTTACACAAGGCCCTACTGAAGCTTTTAAGGCTTCTTGGATCAGGTTCAAGTCTTATCAAAGGGACTGTCCTCATCATGGTTTCAGTCAGGTGCAGCTGCTTGGTATCTTCTTCAGAGGCATTGACAGGAAGTACCAGATAGCGCTGGATGCAGCAAGTGCAGGAAACTTCAACACCAATAGACCAGAAGAAGCTGTAAGATTGATTGAAAACTTGGCCTGCAGTAACAGCACTAAGAATGCAGATTTTCAGAGAAAGCAGCAGTCTGGTTTGAATGATGGAAACCAAATAGCTGAAGTTAAGGCTAAGTTAGACAGCATGCACAGCCTTCTGGTGGGAAAGAAGTCAGTTCAGTTTGCTGCAGAAGTGGAGAGTTTCGAAAATCCTGAAGAATTTGAGCAGAAAGATGTTAATTTCATCAATGGAGGGGGTTTTCAGATCCAAAAGTTTGGAAATCAGCAATGGATCAGAGGCTACAACAGCAATAATCAGCAGAGTACCTTTACAGGAGGACAGAGCACGCCTGGTTACACTCCTAAGCCCCCATTCCAGAAGACTGAAGTTGAGAAACCTTACCAAAACAGCAGGAATTATGGTTCTTCTTCCTACCAAACTGCACCTCCACAAGACAATAAAATGGAAGCTATGCTGGAGCAGGTACTTGAAGGACAGCAGAAGATGACAGTGAACTTCAATGGCAAGCTAGATTCGCTGTATCAAGACCTGAATGGAAAAATTGAGAGTCTGAACTCTCACATGAAGAAGCTTGATGTGCAGGTTGCTCAAACTGCAGGAGCTCTTCAAAGGCAAGAGGGATTCCTTCCTGGAAGGACTGATATCAATCCCAAGCATCAGGTTAATGCCATCACAGTCAGGAATGAAAAGGAGCTAAAAACAGTGCAGAAAAAGAGGTTGAGTGCAGAACAGATTGTGCAACTCATGGAGTCTGAAGATGAAATTTTTTCTGTCTCAGAGGTGAGTGACGAGCGTCACCAAGGAGGAGTGACGCTCGTCACCAACATAGAAGAGAATCGGGGGTTGTCACAGGTGAGTGACGAGCGTCACCCCCCTGGTGACGGTCGTCACCCACCCCAGAACGAAGCTGCTTCGCCTGTAACTGCAAATTATGACCAGGAACGTGTCTATAAACCCAAAACACCATTCCCCAAGCATCCTAGGAAGTCTAAACAGGAGATAGAAGAAGCCAGATGCAAAGCTATGATAGACAAGTTGATGCTTGAGATCCCACTTGTTGATGCAGTCAAGCTTTCACCAGCTCTAAGAAGGTATGTAAAGAGAATGGTTGTGAATGGTGTAAGTCCTGAGGAAGGAGCATTGCTTACCAGAGACATCAGTGCAATTCTCTTAGGCACAGTTCCAAAGAAGAAGAAGAAGGTGACTGTTTCTGAACAAGTCAATACCATCACTCAAAGCAGAATTCCAGAGAAGCTATCTGATCCAGGGACCTTTGTGCTTGATTGCTCAATATCTGCAGGACGTTTTCCACACTCTCTATGTGATCTAGGGTCAAGTATTAACTTGATGCCTTTCTCTGTTGCTGCTAGACTTGGAATGACTGATTTCAAGCCAGCTGGGATCTCTCTCATCCTAGCAGATCGATCCATAAGGACCCCAGAAGGCATGTTAGAGAATGTTCATGTTAACATTGAAGGCTGCATAATTCCTACAGATTTTGTGGTTCTGAAATATGCCGAAGAACCTAAAGATCCTCTTATTCTGGGAAGACCATTCTTGGCTACTGCTGGAGCCATCATTGATGTTAGAAGGGGGAACATTGAGCTTGATCTTGGTGATGTTGTCATGAACTTTGACATGGATAAGTTAAGAGGGAGTTCTACCATTGATGGTCAGACCTTTTCTGTAAGAACTTCTAGAGATGAAGAGACTGTCATTGAGCATTCAGAAGACACTATTGCTGAGTGTGTCAATGAATCAGATATAAGTGGGGAAGGGAGCAAGATGGCTGTTGAAGAGCTAATATCTGAAACTTCTGCAGAAGCTGTTGGGTTTGAGGATTGCAGTGAGGATCATATCTTCATGACTAGGCTTGAAAAAGAGGTTCCAATGAATGCCAAATTGCTGGAGGAAGACGTGTTTGTGATGGAAGCAACACTTGCAGAGCTGAATTGCAGGAAAACTGCAGAAACTCGAACTGTAGAGTCAGTGACGAGCGTCACTGACCTGGTGACGCTCGTCACCAACCTGAACACAAAGCAGCAATGTGATTTTACAGCTACAAGTCCATCATATGTTGCCAATCCGAAAATTCAACAGTCCACAACCCAGAAACCTGCAACTAAGCAAAGAAAGCTTGGTGTTTCTTTTGATGATTCTGCAGGAAAACGAAATGTCCCACCCACAGTCACGACCCACTCTGCTGATGTTCCTCACTTCCTTGGAAGTGTTCATACATCTACTGCTTACAAACCACCATGGATGAGGAGACATTCTTCTCCAAGGCATTCACTGCCACCCTCTGCTCCACCAACTGTCTGAGCAGCATTCAAAGTCGAGCTACTGACTTTAAACAAGCGCTTAGTGGGAGGCAACCCACTGGTAAGTTTTCTTTTTCATATATTAGTTTAGTTTTCTATTACATAGCTAAAAAAAACCCAAAAACATGAGAAAAAAATCAAAAAAAAAATAAGAGTCAGTTTGTTCAGTTTGCTTGGATGATGTCTTGTGAACTTGTTGGACCATGGACTATGCTTTGTTTGGATGTTTTGATGTGTGTTTTGAGTGCTCTTACAGTTTGACTTCGGATTACACATGATGGCATAGCATTTAAACATCCAACATGACGATTTCTGAAGTTTCAGAGTAGTGACGCTCGTCACTAGCTCCTTCGCGAGGTACCACTTTTCCACCTTGGTTCTACACGTTCTCATGCTTCATTTTGACCAACTCTTGGCTTAATAACACTGGGGACAGTGTTGTTTTAAGTCTGGGGGAGGTGGTTACTGACGTTGTGTGCTTTGTGTCATGTTTATAGAGTCTTAAAGTTGAGTCAAAAACCTGTTTTTCTAGAGTCAAATTTTTTGAAACTGTTAGTTTTTCTTGGAACTAGCCATAGGACGTTTTTGCTGATAAGAACCATTGCCACAGTAGTTGATTACAAGTCTCACTAAGTTGAAAGTCATAGGTAGATCAGTCTAGCAATGAAGGTTTAGGTTCTTAGAGAATCTGGAAAATTTGCTGTTAGCTCCACCTTAATGAACTTTAAACTTCTTGTCTTGGTGATTGATTCTTATTGATCTTGATTCTCTCTTTAAGCACTGACAATAAGGTTAAGATACAGTCTCTCTTTGATCTTCCCAGTTGTAGTTTTTAAAAGTTTAAGTTCAAAGAATGGTGCATTCATGACCCTGTCTCCTCACAAGGAACAACAGTAGTGAACTCACTCAAGAACCTGTCTCCTCACAAGGAACACAAGTATTGAGTAGCACCATATCTTAGACTGTAAAAGTTGAGAAAAAGAAGTGAAAAATCGAAAGCATCCTAAGGAAAAGATTAAGGGAAGAGAAAATAGGAGAGTTGTGTTGAGATTGATTTGTTCAGTTGTTAGGAAGGGAAAAGAATCTGTAAAGTGATTAAGATGATAGAGCCTTGATGAGACTTCACACTTAGATTAAAAAATAAGGAGTTAACAGTAGAAATTTCGGATATCTTGAAGGGATTTGGACTGGACTTGAGAGATTTGCTAAGCTTGTGATAATTAGACTGAAATTTGATCTTGTGTTGACTCTGTGATATGTGGATTCAAAAGCTCTAACTAGTATGATGTTTCTGATGACTGACTGACTGTTTTTTGTTTTCAAACCTCGACCTTATTTTTTGTCTAATGTTTGCTTGAGGGCAAGCAAAAGCTAAGTCTGGGGGAGTTGATATATCATGGTTTTTATGGTTTTTAACCATGATATAAGTCCTTTTTATTGAGTCTTTTTGGTCTTTTTAGAGTCCTAGAAGAGTCTTTGCAGGTTATAGCATGTCTGGAGCATAACTGAAGATATTGGAGCTTTTTGGAGCATTCTGAGTTGAAGCCACGAAGCACCTAGCTCGAAGAAGAAAGTATGCCATATGGCGACGCTCGTCACCAAGCTGGTGACGCTCGTCACCCACCAAGGAAGGAGGTCGTGGCCTGTTTTTAAAAGATTGGGAAGAAATTGCAGTTTTGGCCCAAAAGTTCAAGTATTTGCAAAAAGGCCCCAGATCGTGTTTTAGCTTGTATATTATGTTTTTCAGCCATTCTTTTGGCATATATCTTGTATCTTATTATTTTTGAGAGCTTTAGAGAGAGATTTGTTGCAGAGCTTTTGGAGAGACAAATCAGACTCCTTCAGAGCAGATTTTGAACTCCTTTATTTCTACTTCTTATTTCTTTTATGCAATCTATTTTTTTCATGATGTTTTCTCAAATCACCATGTCTGAGTAGTTTGTTAGTTAAGTTAGGGCTTTTCAAAGGTTGAAGAAGAGTTTGTAGAATTGCTAAAAACTTATAGGAAATTCATTGGTTCTTCATCTGTGCTTGCATTCATATCGATTTCTTAGACACATCATCTGGATTTCGAAACCCTAGGTTTTTGATAGATGTGAGAGCATTATTAATCACCTGAACTAGTATTAGATGAGCAAAACGCCCTAGTACAAAGAGATTTGGCTTAGGAGTTTTGTGAACAATTGAACCTGATCATTACTGCATGTTTAGGTTGTTAGGGTTTGCAAAGAGATTTGAAACTCTGTGATTTAGACATAGATAACTTATTCAATGAGAATTGATTAGTAATATCTTTGCGATTCATGTTCAAGACGGTTTTAATTCATTCCTGATTGCATGCATTCTACACTCTCGGATTCAACATGCGAACTGTCCTGACTTAGCGCCTTTAGCCTTCTGAACTTTAAGAACAAGCATAAAAACGCACTGTTGCATTTATTTTACTGTTTTGCATTACATTCATTATTTATCGCTTAGCTTAATCTGAATCTATAATCGCTAGTGTGGTTTACATACTCTCTTGGGATTCGATAACCCCTTGTACTACAACTGCTTTTGCTGTGCACTTGCAGTAGTTTTATTTGGGTAAAACCTGACTCTATCAAGTTTTTGGCGCCGTTGCCGGGGAGTAATAGCTGCCTATCGATTTTTAGTATTAGGATTTTGCCTAAGTTTTTATATCTTTACTGATTTTCAGCTACTTTTCTTTGTTCCTGTTTCAGGTGTATGCCTAATCGCAGAACCAGAAGCAACAAAGAGAAGGAGCTTGTGACTTTGAGCATCGACGAGCTTGCTAGGTTGGAGAGAACTAACAGGAAAGCTAAGAAGCAATCTGCAATGGTCGCTCCACTAATCTTGGTTGAAGATGCAGAAGGTCACTTGGTTGACAGGGAAGGAAATAGGAGGAACGAAGAGGGGCAGAGAGTTGATCAAGAGGGGAATGTCATTGTTGAACAGCAGGTTCAGCAAGTGGCTGAGAACGTGGGAGTCCCTGCTGCTGTCAATAACGCTGCTGGGCGTTTTGTTCAGAGGACTCTAGGTGATTACAACAGACCTGATCAGTTCTATGCCAACAGAGCTGCAATCCGACCTCCTGCCTTCCAGAGGAACGATTTTGAGGTTAAACCTATCTACTATCAGCTGGTTGGACAGCATCCCTTCCATGGTTTACCTCATGAGCATCCTATGGATCACATAGAGAGGTTTGAGGACTTGGCTTCCAGTGTCAAAGCTAATGGGGTTAGCAATGACTTTCTGTTCTGCAAGCTTTTTCCTTACTCTCTTGGAGGAGAAGCTGCATATTGGCTGAAGCAACTGGAACCTGCTTCATTGACCACTTGGGAAGACACTAAGAACGCCTTTCTGAATAACTTCTATGATGATTCAAGGTCAGAGGACGAAAATTGCTTCCTTTACACAAGGCCCTACTGAAGCTTTTAAGGCTTCTTGGATCAGGTTCAAGTCTTATCAAAGGGACTGTCCTCATCATGGTTTCAGTCAGGTGCAGCTGCTTGGTATCTTCTTCAGAGGCATTGACTGGAAGTACCAGATAGCGCTGGATGCAGTAAGTGCAGGAAACTTCAACACCAACAGACCAGAAGAAGCTGTAAGATTGATTGAAAACTTGGCCTGCAGTAACAGCACTAAGAATGCAGATTTTCAGAGAAAGCAGCAGTCTGGTTTGAATGATGGAAACCAAATAGCTGAAGTTAAGGCTAAGTTAGACAGCATGCACAGCCTTCTGGTGGGAAAGAAGTCAGTTCAGTTTGCTGCAGAAGTGGAGAGTTTCGAAAATCCTGAAGAATTTGAGCAGAAAGATGTTAATTTCATCAATGGAGGGGGTTTTCAGATCCAAAAGTTTGGAAATCAGCAATGGATCAGAGGCTACAACAGCAATAATCAGCAGAGTACCTTTACAGGAGGACAGAGCACGCCTGGTTACACTCCTAAGCCCCCATTCCAGAAGACTGAAGTTGAGAAACCTTACCAAAACAGCAGGAATTATGGTTCTTCTTCCTACCAAACTGCACCTCCACAAGACAATAAAATGGAAGCTATGCTGGAGCAGGTACTTGAAGGACAGCAGAAGATGACAGTGAACTTCAATGGCAAGCTAGATTCGCTGTATCAAGACCTGAATGGAAAAATTGAGAGTCTGAACTCTCACATGAAGAAGCTTGATGTGCAGGTTGCTCAAACTGCAGGAGCTCTTCAAAGGCAAGAGGGATTCCTTCCTGGAAGGACTGATATCAATCCCAAGCATCAGATTAATGCCATCACAGTCAGGAATGAAAAGGAGCTAAAAACAGTGCAGAAAAAGAGGTTGAGTGCAGAACAGATTGTGCAACTCATGGAGTCTGAAGATGAAATTTTTTTCTGTCTCAGAGGTGAGTGACGAGCGTCACCAAGGAGGAGTGACGCTCGTCACCAACATAGAAGAGAATCGGGGGTTGTCACAGGTGAGTGACGAGCGTCACCCACCCCAGAACGAAGCTGCTTCGCCTGTAACTGCAAATTATGACCAGGAACGTGTCTATAAACCCAAAACACCATTCCCCAAGCATCCTAGGAAGTCTAAACAGGAGATAGAAGAAGCCAGATGCAAAGCTATGATAGACAAGTTGATGCTTGAGATCCCACTTGTTGATGCAGTCAAGCTTTCACCAGCTCTAAGAAGGTATGTAAAGAGAATGGTTGTGAATGGTGTAAGTCCTGAGGAAGGAGCATTGCTTACCAGAGACATCAGTGCAATTCTCTTAGGCACAGTTCCAAAGAAGAAGAAGAAGGTGACTGTTTCTGAACAAGTCAATACCATCACTCAAAGCAGAATTCCAGAGAAGCTATCTGATCCAGGGACCTTTGTGCTTGATTGCTCAATATCTGCAGGACGTTTTCCACACTCTCTATGTGATCTAGGGTCAAGTATTAACTTGATGCCTTTCTCTGTTGCTGCTAGACTTGGAATGACTGATTTCAAGACAGCTGGGATCTCTCTCATCCTAGCAGATCGATCCATAAGGACCCCAGAAGGCATGTTAGAGAATGTTCATGTTAAAATTTAAGGCTGCATAATTCCTACAGATTTTGTGGTTCTGAAATATGCCGAAGAACCTAAAGATCCTCTTATTCTGGGAAGACCATTCTTGGCTACTGCTGGAGCCATCATTGATGTTAGAAGGGGGAACATTGAGCTTGATCTTGGTGATGTTGTCATGAACTTTGACATGGATAAGTTAAGAGGGAGTTCTACCATTGATGGTCAGACCTTTTCTGTAAGAACTTCTAGAGATGAAGAGATTGTCATTGAGCATTCAGAAGACACTATTGCTGAGTGTGTCAATGAATCAGATATAAGTGGGCAAGTGAACAAGATGGCTGTTGAAGAGCCAATATCTGAAACTTCTGCAGAAGCTGTTGGGTTTGAGGATTGCAGTGAGGATCATATCTTCATGACTAGGCTTGAAAAAGAGGTTCCAATGAATGCCAAATTGCTGGAGGAAGACGTGTTTGTGATGGAAGCAACACTTGCAGAGCTGAATTGCAGGAAAACTGCAGAAACTCGAACTGTAGAGTCAGTGACGAGCGTCACTGACCTGGTGACGCTCGTCACCAACCTGAACACAAAGCAGCAATGTGATTTTACAGCTACAAGTCCATCATATGTTGCCAATCCGAAAATTCAACAGTCCACAACCCAGAAACCTGCAACTAAGCAAAGAAAGCTTGGTGTTTCTTTTGATGATTCTGCAGGAAAACGAAATGTCCCACCCACAGTCACGACCCACTCTGCTGATGTTCCTCACTTCCTTGGAAGTGTTCATACATCTACTGCTTACAAACCACCATGGATGAGGAGACATTCTTCTCCAAGGCATTCACTGCCACCCTCTGCTCCACCAGCTGTCTGAGCAGCATTCAAAGTCGAGCTACTGACTTTAAACAAGCGCTTAGTGGGAGGCAACCCACTGGTAAGTTTTCTTTTTCATATATTAGTTTAGTTTTCTATTACATAGCTAAAAAAAAACCCAAAAACATGAGAAAAAAATCAAAAAAAAAAAAAGAGTCAGTTTGTTCAGTTTGCTTGGATGATGTCTTGTGAACTTGTTGGACCATGGACTATGCTTTGTTTGGATGTTTTGATGTGTGTTTTGAGTGCTCTTACAGTTTGACTTCGGATTACACATGATGGCATAGCATTTAAACATCCAACATGACGATTTCTGAAGTTTCAGAGTAGTGACGCTCGTCACTAGCTCCTTCGCGAGGTACCACTTTTCCACCTTGGTTCTACACGTTCTCATGCTTCATTTTGACCAACTCTTGGCTTAATAACACTGGGGACAGTGTTGTTTAAGTCTGGGGGAGGTGGTTACTGACGTTGTGTGCTTTGTGTCATGTTTAGAGTCTTAAAGTTGAGTCAAAAACCTGTTTTTCTAGAGTCAAATTTTTTGAAACTGTTAGTTTTTCTTGGAACTAGCCATAGGACGTTTTTGCTGATAAGAACCATTGCCACAGTAGTTGATTACAAGTCTCACTAAGTTGAAAGTCATAGGTAGATCAGTCTAGCAATGAAGGTTTAGGTTCTTAGAGAATCTGGAAAATTTGCTGTTAGCTCCACCTTAATGAACTTTAAACTTCTTGTCTTGGTGATTGATTCTTATTGATCTTGATTCTCTCTTTAAGCACTGACAATAAGGTTAAGATACAGTCTCTCTTTGATCTTCCCAGATGTAGTTTTTAAAAGTTTAAGTTCAAAGAATGGTGCATTCATGACCCTGTCTCCTCACAAGGAACAACAGTAGTGAACTCACTCAAGAACCTGTCTCCTCACAAGGAACACAAGTATTGAGTAGCACCATATCTTAGACTGTAAAAGTTGAGAAAAAGAAGTGAAAAATCGAAAGCATCCTAAGGAAAAGATTAAGGGAAGAGAAAATAGGAGAGTTGTGTTGAGATTGATTTGTTCAGTTGTTAGGAAGGGAAAAGAATCTGTAAAGTGATTAAGATGATAGAGCCTTGATGAGACTTCACACTTAGATTAAAAAATAAGGAGTTAACAGTAGAAATTTCGGATATCTTGAAGGGATTTGGACTGGACTTGAGAGATTTGCTAAGCTTGTGATAATTAGACTGAAATTTGATCTTGTGTTGACTCTGTGATATGTGGATTTGAAAGCTCTAACTAGTATGATGTTTCTGATGACTGACTGACTGTTTTTTGTTTTCAAACCTCGACCTTATTCTTTGTCTAATGTTTGCTTGGGGCAAGCAAAAGCTAAGTCTGGGGGAGTTGATATATCATGGTTTTTATGGTTTTTAACCATGATATAAGTCCTTTTCATTGAGTCTTTTTGGTCTTTTTAGAGTCCTAGAAGAGTCTTTGCAGGTTATAGCATGTCTGGAGCATAACTGAAGATATTGGAGCTTTTTGGAGCATTCTGAGTTGAAGCCACGAAGCACCTAGCTCGAAGAAGAAAGTATGCCATATGGTGACGCTCGTCACCAAGCTGGTGACGCTCGTCACCCACCAAGGAAGGAGGTCATGGCCTGCTTTTAAAAGATTGGGAAGAAATTGCAGTTTTGGCCCAAAAGTTCCTGTATTTGCAAAAAGGCCCCAGATCGTGTTTTAGCTTGTATATTAGGTTTTTCAGCCATTCTTTTGGCATATATCTTGTATCTTATTATTTTTGAGAGCTTTAGAGAGAGATTTGTTACAGAGCTTTTGGAGAGACAAATCAGACTCCTTCAGAGCAGATTTTGAACTCCTTTATTTCTACTTCTTATTTCTTTTATGCAATCTATTCTTTTCATGATGTTTTCTCAAATCACCATGTCTGAGCAGTTTGTTAGTTAAGTTAGGGCTTTTCAAAGGTTGAAGAAGAGTTTGTAGAATTGCTAAAAACTTATAGGAAATTCATTGGTTCTTCATCTGTGCTTGCATTCATATCGATTTCTTAGACACATCATCTGGATTTCGAAACCCTAGGTTTTTGATAGATGTGAGAGCATTATTAATCACCTGAACTAGTATTAGATGAGCAAAACGCCCTAGTACAAAGAGATTTGGCTTAGGAGTTTTGTGAACAATTGAACCTGATCATTACTGCATGTTTAGGTTGTTAGGGTTTGCAAAGAGATTTGAAACTCTGTGATTTAGACATAGATAACTTATTCAATGAGAATTGATTAGTTATATCTTTGCGATTCATGTTCAAGACGGTTTTAATTCATTCCTGATTGCATGCATTCTACACTCTCGGATTCAACATGCGAACTGTCCTGACTTAGCGCCTTTAGCCTTCTGAACTTTAAGAACAAGCATAAAAACGCACTGTTGCATTTATTTTACTGTTTTGCATTACATTCATTATTTATCGCTTAGCTTAATCTGAATCTATAATCGCTAGTGTGGTTTACATACTCCCCTGGGATTCGATAACCCCTTGTACTACAACTGCTTTTGCTGTGCACTTGCAGTAGTTTTATTTGGGTAAAACCTGACCCTATCACACGCCAGCTGAGGGCTTCTTTGAGTACTTGTATATTGACGAGGAGAATGAGAAGAGAACGTGTATCCTGCCAAACCAGAACGAGACTGAGCTGTTTGGTGTACGGAACATCGAGTTTCTTCCTAGCCAAGAGGAATGCTTCGCTCCTCTAGGAGCCACAGCCGCCGTTCAGCAAGCTGCCCGACCAAGATCAGAGTCTCCAGCCACTGATGATGAGATATCCGAAGCATTCACCCTTCCCAAGCTTGACTTTGAGCCGCAGACTAAAACGGAGAAGTTCCTTGCTTCTGTTGTGGAGATGCAAAGGAAAATCAACATGTGGCAGAGCAAGGTGCTGAAGAAGCTTGCAAGGAAGGTCAGAACACTTCAAGGAGGCTCACCTACGAAAGATGTAAGTGAAGAGGTTCAACAACCCGAGAAGAGGAGGCTCTCAACCGGTGGAGTCGTCATCCGTGAGACTCAAGGCAGCAACATTCAGCCAGCGCGTCTTTCTCTCCAGGAACCAACCGACAAGGGCAAAACCATAGTCTCTAGCTCATCTGGAACATCCTCAAGTTCCAGCCGAGACTGGACCAGAGGTAACAACCTTCTTCCATTGTACATAACCGCTCATATTTGCTTCTTTTTGCTTTGTGTTGTGGTGCTCCTTTGAATTTGTTTGCCACCGGGACGGTGTCAAGCAAGTTTGGGGGAGTACATGTGTGGTTTAACATGTGTTTTCTGATCTTATTTTCCCTTTAGCATCCTTGAGTCTTTAGTTCATGAAAAATTGGTGAAAGTTTTAAGAAAATTTCAAAGATTCATGTAGTTGCATTCATCTTGTCAAAACATGTTAGGATTGAGTCTAGAATTTTTCTTAGCATCTAGGTTATTCGCATTTGCATAGGGGGTTAAAGTTTTCTTAAAAAGGTGTTTTATACTCATGAATTGTTTCAATGCCCTAGTTAGTAGTTCTCTAATGCTTCGCTTATGCTTTGAAAGTAAGTTCTTACCATGCTTGGATCACTTGCTATGATTTTCGTGACTTGAATTGAACTCTCATGATTTGAAACTTGTCCTAATAAGTGAAAACCTTAACCTGAAATTTTAATTATCATCCTTATGCATTTGAAAATAAACACATGGATTTTAAAATATTTAGGCTCTCTTCTTCCTTTTACCACTCTTTGTGAGCCTAAGTAGAACTCCCACCTTGACCCTTACCCTTCTTTGAAGCCATTTATTTCTTGTGTGACATCATTGTGAGGCCTTCTTTTTCGGTTTTGAACTTAGCATAAATTGTTAGGTTTAGGCGACATGATTGGGTTCTCATATGATTGCTAGCTTTGCATTTTGAAGCTAGGTATAGGCTTAAGATAAGTTTGGGGGATCATTGGGGTTGTTTTCATGATTATGTGTTCTCGGTTTCAAAAGAGTTTGGTGTTTAAAAGAAAGAAATAGGTTTTAAGTGAAGGGTTGTGTTTAAAAATTATATATATGCTCTAATAAATTTCAGGAAGTAGGTCTCTCAAATAAAAATAAAAAGAAAAAGAAAAAGAGCCTAAGTGCCAAAAAAGAAAAAAAAAAAAAAGAGAAAAAATAAATAAGAGAGCTACCAATAAGAAATAGTTAAAGAGCAAAATTATTTTCAACCTTTTCACTAGCCTAAAGAGTTAAAATTATTTTCTGTTTTGAATTTGGGAATGCTAAGCTTTGAGAAAAAGGGGTAGATTCTAAGTGGTGAGTGAGGATGAAAGTTAATAAATGAGAGGGGTTTAGGATCATTGTTAGTTTACATGGGTAGATGAAAATCTGATCATGTATGCATCAATTGCCTTCACCTTTAGCATTATGCATAAAGTTCTTGCCACTTTTGAGAGAAACCCTTGTTTTAAATGAAAACCCTTTTCAAATGAGATCATTCTATGCTCATAACCTACACCCTTAGCCAAATGTGTTCTGCTTTAAAGTGCATAAGTTTGATTTATGGTTCGGATGTTAATGAATGTTAAAGGATAAGTTTCTTTGATTGTTAGGAATAGGAGAGTCATGATCTGAATTTCTTTGTGTGATGAGTATGGCTAAGTTCTTTGGAGTATGAGTATGTGCATAGCATTTTAGAATTGTTAACTAGGACATTGAGATTGATTCATTTGAAAGGCACCTTTACAAGAAGCTTAAACCCCCATTCGTTTTTAAACCTCTCTTCCTTACTTATTTTATGTTGCTTGAGGGCAAGCAAGAAGTAAGTTTAGGGGAGTTGATGTTACTGCATATTGCACGCATTTTGCATACATATTAGTTAGCTTTTCATGCATTTACATCATGCTTTAGACTAGATTGCATCACTTAGGGTCCTAGAGCATTCTCGCACCAGCATACGCATGTTCCTTGCATTTTGCATCACATTCAGGTTGTTTCTGGCCACTTTGGAGTCATGGAGGTTCGTGGACGTGCTGAAGCTGTTGTGGCGGTTCGTGGAAAGTTGGATGTTTGCTAAGGACCAGAGATCGGGGAGCAGATCGAGCATGGCAGGTCGATCTAGATGAGATCGACCAGAAGATCGAGAAGACCAGGCGATCCAAGGAAAATGATCGAGACGAAGATCGAGTGGAGTAATCGATCAAACGGTACGGACGTAAATGACGCCATGCAGAGCGAGAGCCGGATCGAGTCCATCACTCGATCCAACCGAAGATCGATACCAAGATCGGATGAAACACTCGATCCGCCGAAGATGATCGAGACCCAGATCGAGTTGAAGACACGATGTCCGGAAATGATCGAGAGAGCCGCTCGATCCCGAAGTCGATCTCGGTCCTTTTAACCGCTTTTGGCCGCTAGCGAGGGGGGGACCATCGAGTTGTTTTAGCCATTTTGGGATGGCGGCGATGTCTCTTTCCACGTACAACTTTTCAATCTTATCTTTTTATGCTTTTTTCTCTGGTTTTGGAGATTATCCACCATTGTCGAACTTGAAGTTTTTTTTGCCTTTGTAATCGAATCGTTTGAAAGCTTAATCTAGTTCTTTTTCATGTTCATCGTTTCTTTCTTCATGCTTTGCTTGATTTATCTTATGTGTAGTGAGTAGTTTCATTAGGGTTAGGGGTTGAGAGGATTCAAGGGGTCAAAAAGGTTTTTCGATCTTGGAGTTTTCTAGCGCTTAATGGCTATGTCTTCTAGGGTGCTGAGTTCCTAAAGCTTAAAGACTCTCACACCAAGAGCTTTATGATCCGAGAGGTCTCTTACCTTGACAGGATCCAGGGACCTCTGAAGATCGCACCCTAGAGACTAGTTACCCCTTCCCAAAAGCCATGGAAGTTTGGGGGACTAGTTAAGCCATGCGTTTGAAATCTGTTTTTCCTGCCCTTGAACCTCTCTTTCCACCAAAAGCCATGGGTTTAGAGGAGAGGATGAAGGACTGATCTATACCGAAAGCCACGGATATATTTTATTTCGTTTTTAAGGCTTAGAGATTCTCACAAAGTGAGTCGATTAAAGTTTTCAACCCAAGCTCGGACCTTTGAAACCCCTGACCATGAATCTCAACCCTAGACCCTCTTTCTTAGCATTTCTGCATCCTCTCTTGTCAATCGCTTGATCTTTGATAGCATCCTGGTCGTTAGTATTGCTGCTCTTACATTTTTAGACAAGATCGATCGTTGTTGCTTGATCTAGTGGTCGATCCCGTGGTCGATCCACTAGTCGGATTTTAGTAATTCGTAGCTTTGTTCTTTAATTATTCTGTTTGTTCCTCATGGTAGTTTGATTATTCCTGGTAATTTTAAAATAGTTTGCATTCCATTTAGCTGCTGCATCTAGTTTTTAGGGATTTTCTCAAAACCGATTTTTATTCGCTTAGATTTGCAAAGCCCTTGCATTCTCTTTGATCTTCCTAGATCCTAGAAATGGATTGATGATAGCCGAGGGACATGTACCGCGGTAAGGCAATGATCGAGGGACATGTTCGGATGGGATAACATCTCTCGATGATAGCCGAGGGACATGTACCGCGGTAAGGCAATGATCGAGGGACATGTTCGGATGGGATAACATCCCTCGACCATAGCCGAGGGACATGTACCGCGGTAACGCAATGATCGAGGGACATGTTCGGATGGGATAACATCTCTCGATGATAGCCGAGGGACATGTACCGCGGTAAGGCAATGATCGAGGACATGTTCGGATGGGATAACATCCCTCGATGATAGCCAAGGGACATGTACCGCGGTGAGGCAATGATCGAGGGACATGTTCAGATTGGATAACATCTCTCGATGATAGCCAAGGGACATGTACCGTGGTAAGGCAATGATTGAGGGACATGTTCGGATGGGATAACATCCCTCGATGATAGTCGAGGGACATGTACTGCGGTAAGGCAATGATCGAGAGACATGTTCGGATGGGATAAAATACCTCGAACATAGCCGAGGGACATGTACCGCGGTAAGGCAATGATCGAGGGACATGTTCGGATGGGATAACATCCCTCGATGATAGCCGAGGGACATGTACCGCGGTAAGGCAATGATCGAGGGACATGTTCGGATGGGATAACTTCCCTCGATCATAGCCGGGGGACATGTACCGCGGTAAGGCAATGATCGAGGGACATGTTCGGATGGGATAACATCTCTCGATGATAGCCGAGGGACATGTACCTCGGTAAGGCAATGATCGAGGGACATGTTCGGATGGGGTAACTTCCCTCGATTATAGCCGAGGGACATGTACCGCGGTAAGGCAACGATCGAGGGACATGTTCGGATGGGATAACATCTCTCGATGATAGCCGAGGGACATGTACCGCGGTAAGGCAATGATCGAGGGACATGTTCGGATGGGATAACATCCCTCGATCATAGCAGAGGGACAAGTACCGTGGTAAGGGAATGATCGAGGGACATGTTCGGATGGGATAACATCTTTCGATGATAGCCGAGGGACATGTACCGCGGTAAGGCAATGATCGAGGGACATGTTCAGATGGGATAACATCCCTCGATGATAGCCGAGGGACATGTACCGCAGTAAGGCAATGATCGAGGGACATGTTCGGATGGGATAACATCCCTCAATTATAGTCGAGGGACATGTACCGCGGTAAGGCAATGATGCAGGGACATGTTCGGATGGGATAACATCTCTCGATGATAGCCGAGGGAAATGTACCGCGGTAAGGCAATGATCGAGGGACATGTTCGGATGGGATAACATCCCTCGATGATAGACGAGTGACATGTACCGCGGTAAGGCAATGATCAAGGGACATGTTCGGATGGGATAATATCTCTCGATGATAGCCGAGGGACATGTACCGCGGTAAGGCAATGATCGAGGGACATGTTCGGATGGGATAAGATCTCCCGATGATAGCCGAGGGACATGTACTGCGGTAAGGCAATGATCGAGGGACATGTTCGGATGGGATAACATCTCTCGATGAAAGCCGAGGGACATGTACCGCAGTAAGGCAATGATCGAGGGACATGTTCGGATGGGATAACATCCCTCGATCATAGCCGAGGGACATGTACCGCTGTAAGGCAATGATCGAGGGAAATGTTCGGATGGGATAACATCCCTCAATGATAAGCCGAGGGACATGTACCGCGGTAAGACAATGATTGAGGGACATGTTTGGATGGGATAATATCTCTCGATGATAGCCGAGGGACATGTACCGCAGTAAGTATTTTCTCGGCTAAAATATAACCCGGTAAGGATTCTCTCGAAAAAAAATCTTAGTGCTCGGAAAAAAAAAAATTGGCTCGAGTTTTTTCAAATCATTCTCGACCGAAACATCACAAATACATCACTAAAGCGTTTAGGGTGTCATTTGCAAGTCAAATGTCTCCCAGGTTGTCCGGTTGATCCATGATAATCGAATATTGGTGAAATTCTAAAGAGGTAGTTAAAGTGCCCAGAAAATTATGAAAATTTACAACAAATAAGGTTTCATCATGCTTATGAAGCCTGCAAAAAATCAGATTAAAATTCCCAGTACCTTTTTTAAAAAAGTGAAAGTGGCTGCTCAGCACTTTTAATGTATTCTGCTGAAAATCTGAAAATGGCTATTTGGCATATATAAGGGGGGTGACCCTCTTGAAGTGGGGATGGGTGGGAAGGACGAAGTGGGGTAGGATTCTCTTACTCCAGGAGTTTGACATGGAGATTAAAGACAAGAAAGGAATAGAAAACGGAGTTGCTGACCATCTCTCACGGCTAAGGATCAACGAGTCTCTCCCCTTAGATTACTCTCTTCCAGAAGAGCAGCTTATGGTGATTACCACGACTGTTTGTGGAAAGCTAGAAGGGAGGCTTCAGGAGGTGTTCAGTTTCAAAGAGGAGGATCTACCGTGGTATGCTGATGTAGTGAACTATCTAGCCTGTGGTGAGGAGCCAACACATCTCAACAGCTATCACAAGAAGCGGTTTATGAGAGGGGCTAGTGACTACTTTTGGGACAAGCCCTACTTATACAAGAGAGGAGTAGACAGTTTGTACCGGAGATGTGTTACAAAGGAAGAAGCCAGGGACATCCTCTATCATTGCCATGGCTCTTCCTACGGAGGACACTTCACCTCTTTCAAGACTGCCACGAAAGTGTTGCAAGCCGGTTTCTGGTGGCCGTCCATTTTTAAAGATGCACACGAGTTTGTGAAGAACTGTGAGGCATGTCAACGAGCAGGGAATATCACTAAGAGGAACGAAATGCCTCAAGTTCCCATCTTCGAGGTTGACGTGTTCGACGCGTCGGGCATAGACTTCATGGGGCCATTTTCTTCTTCATATGGCAACAAACACATCTTAGTAGCAGTGGATTATGTCTCTAAATGGGTTGAGGCTGTTGCTTCCCCTACAAATGACTCTAAGGTGGTAATCAAGCTGTTCAAGAGTATTATCATCTTCCCGAGGTTTGGGGTACCCAAGGTTGTTATAAGCGATGGAGGAAGCCACTTCATAAACAAGGTCTTTGAGAATCTCTTGAGAAAGTATGGAGTTAAGCATAAGGTGGCTACACCGTATCATCCTCAAACAAGCGGTCAAGTGGAAGTCTCCAACCGGCAAATCAAGGCTATACTAGAGAAAACTATCGGAGCAACAAGGAAAGACTGGGCAGTGAAGCTGGATGACGCTCTTTGGGCCTACCGTACCGCCTTCAAAACGCCAATTTGTACAACCTCTTTCACTCTACTCTATGGCAAGGGCTGTCACCTCCCGCTTGAGCTGGAACACCGTGCGTTGTGGGCTGTGAAGAGGCTGAACTTTGACCTCAAGACTGCTCAGGAGAGGCGCCTTATTCAGCTACACAAACTGGATGAGTTAAGACTGAACGCTTACGAGAGCTCTCGGATATACAAGGAGCGGACTAAGGAGACTCATGACAAGAAGTTGGTTGCCAAGGAGCTTAAGGATGGAGGGTTAGTGTTGCTGTACAACTCGAGGCTCAAACTCTTCCCGGGCAAGCTGAAATCAAGGTGGAGCGGACCGTTCGTGATTCAAGAAGTGTTGCATTATGGAGCTGTTACTCTGATGGGAAAAAGTGGCAGTGCATTCACCGTCAACAGACACAGAGTGAAGCCTTACTTGGCAGATGGCTATGAAAAGGAGAGTACCTCTGTGCTTCTCCAAGACCCACCATCCGCTTAAACCAAGTAAGGTCTAGCTAAAGACGTTAAAGAAAGCGCACTTGGGAGGCATTCCCATGTTTATCCTGTACATATTTCTGCTTTATTTCCCTTTCAGTTTTATGTTTTTATTCTGCAAGTGTGTAGGAACAGGTATGAGGAGTCTAAACCTTGATCTTGAAGTCCAAAAGAGGCGATAGGGGTTGAGATAAGGCTAGAGATCGAGTGCTAGATCGACTGATCCTGGCCCGATCTTTGCTAGATCGAGTCAGTGAATCGAGAGGAGCCAGTCGATCTAGACGAGAACGAGTGACAAGATCGACCTTGACAAAAAAGGATCGATCGATCCAAAACGGATCGACCGATCTAATTTCTCTCGGGAAAATTTGTTGAAAACAGATCGATCACTCGACTCGATCCATCACTCGATCTGTGCCAAATCGACCCCTAAATCGAGGACATAACTCGATCATGAGGACTTAGTCGTGGAGCCAACATCTCAATGATCAAGAGAGCCAATCGATCCAAGACTCGATTCACCATGAATCGAGTCTCAAATCGAGTAACCCTCTCGATCTAAGCCATTATGGGCATGAGATCGAGTCCTAGATCGACCAAATGGACTCGATCTCATGCCGAGGTAACATTTTATTTCGCTCCTTTACTCTTTTCCCTCCAAATTTTAAATTCAAAACTTGGTCTAGGCAAGCATCTTTGACCATGAAAGATGTGCCTTGACCAAGACTTTGTCAGAAAAACCACTTTTACTACCCATTGTTTTGCTCTTTGCTAGCCTTTAAATATTTCAACAACCTCTCACCCTCTCATTCCTGTTTTTCTCGAAAATTTTAAACAAAGAGAGTGAGAGTTTCAGTTTTCAAAAGCTAGCAAAGATCTTCTGCATTTCTTGCAAAGGTATTTTCAAAATTTAATGATTTATTTTTAGGAAAATTTCCTTTAAATTCACAAGATATTGTTCTAGAATATAGGATCGGTTGTGATTTTTAAAAAATAGCTAAGTAAAAGGAATAATACAGGATTTTTCAGTATCTAAAGATATGATTCTCCTTTACTTAGCTATAATTTTTATTAATTCCCTAAAATTCTAGGGTAGTTTTTATAAGTTCTCTCCTTCTCTTCTCTTATTCTCATCAAAACCGCCGTTTGCTTATCAAATTTCTTTAGAAACTTGTTTCAGGAACAATAGCCCCAAAGAGAACAAGAGAAGAGACAGCACAAGAAGGAGAAGGACAAGAGGTGGCAGTTCAAGAGAGGGTCAGATGGACTAAGGATGAGAAGAGGGACAAGAAACGGCTGGAAAGGCTTCGGTTTGAGGCTTCCAAGTTTGCTGATCAAGAGCTGTTGTCCAAGCTAGGGATTCTTGGGGATTTCGACCAACTCCTCAAGAACATTGGCCTAAGATGTCTGTCACGGATGGATTGCCCAACCATTCCAGAAGTGACAATAGACTTCCTTGCCACGTTGGAGTTCCGTTACGAGAATCCTAGCACACCCGTCCCTTCTCAAGGTCGCCTCTACTTCAAGGTTGGCCGTCAAGCCTATACACTCTCCATCCCTGAGCTATGCCAAGCTTATGGTCTCAACGCGGATGCCTACAAGGTCGAGTTCCCCGGCTTCAAGAAAGCCGACGACTTTTGGGACCTGATCAGCAATGAAGACTACAAAGCCAACACCGCCAAGATCAAGCGAGTAAGAAGCCCGGTGCTGAGGTACACTCTGAAGGTGATCGCCAACACGTTTAGTGGAAGATCTGTTGCTCCTACGGTCACGAAGACAGAGCTGTGCTTCCTGTTCCAAGGTGTGAAGCACTTGGTGTGTGATCCGGATGCAAATGACGAGCCTATGGAGGATGAACTCGGCGATGAAGTGAACTACAGATGTGTGCTTGCGGCTTCCTTGGTGAAATACAAGGCTTATGCCTTGCGGTGCAAGACAACTTCCTCTTACATTGGCGGTTTCCTCACTCCTCTGTTCGTGCAAGCTGGTGTGCCCATTCACGACTTCGCCCATGTACCAACCAGAGCTTTCATGGACGAGGCATACATGAGGAATACTGACAGCTTGGGACGTACGCCAGCGGAAGGGTTCTACGCCTACCTCTTCATAGACGACGAAGACAAGAAGAGAGTGTGCATCCTGCCCAACATAGACGAAACCGAGCTGCTTGGTGTTGGGAACATCGAGTTCTTGCCCACGGAGGAAGAATGCTTTGCCCCTCTCAGAGGACCACCTGCTTCAGTGATTGCCCCTCGTCAAAGGTACGAGTCTCCAGCCACGGAAGATGAGATACCCGAGGCCTACACACTTCCCAAGTTAGACTTCGAGCCGAGGACAAAAACCGAGAAGTTCCTAGCATCTGTTGTGGAGATGCAAAGGAAGATCAACAAGTGGCAAGGCAAGATGCTCAAGAAGCTTGGAAAGAAAGTCAAGGCACTTCAGGGAGGCTCGCCTAAGAAAGCTGCAAGTCAAGAGGTGCAACAACCCGAGAAGAGAAGGCTCTCAACCGGTGGAGTTGTCATCCGCGAGACCCAAGGAAACACCATTCAGCCGGCGCGCCACTCTCTCCAAGAACCAGCCGACAAAGGCAAGACCATAGTGTCTAGCTCCTCTGGAACATCCTCAAGTTCCAGCCAAGACTAGAGCAGAGGTAACAACCTTCTTCCATTGTACATTACCGCTCATATTTGCTTCTTTTTGCTTTGTGTTTTGCTACTCCTTCGAATGAGTTTTCCACCGGGACGGTGTCAAGCAAGTTTGGGGGAGTACATGTGTGATTTGACTTGTGTTTTGTGATCTTATTTTCCTTTAGCATCCTTGAGTCTTTAGTTCATGAAAAATTGGTAAAATTTTTAAAAAAATTTTCAAAGATTCATGTAGTTGCATTCATCTTGTCAAAACATGTTAGGATGGAGTCTAGAGTTTCTCATAGCATCTAGGTTGTTTGCATTTTGCATAAGGGGTTAGAATTTCTTAAAAAGGTGTTTTTACTTATGAATTGTTTCAATGCCCTAGTTAGTAGTTCTCTAATGCTTTGTCTATGCTTTGAAAGTAAGTTCTTACCATGCTTGGATCACTTGTTAGGATTTTCATGGCTTGAATTGAACTCTCATGATTTGAAACTCATCCTAATAAGTGAGAACCTTAATTTGAAATTCTAATTATCATCCTTATGCATTTGAAAATGAACACATGGTTTTAAAATATTTAGGCTCTCTTCTTCCTTTTTACCACTATTTGTAAGCCTAAGTAGAACTCCCTCCTTGAACCTTACCCTTCTTTGAAGCCAAATGTTCTTGTGTGACATCTTTGTGAGGTCTTCCTTTCGGTTTGAACTTGGCATAAAGTGTTAGGTTTAGGCGACATGATTTGGTTTTCATATGATTGCTAGCTTTGCATTCTGAAGCTAGGTATAGGCTTAGGATAAGTTTGGGGGATCATTGGGGTTGTTTCCTTTCCTATTTGTTCTCGGTTTCAAAGAACTTTGTGTTTTAAAGAAAGAAATGGGTTTTAAGTAAAAGGTTGTGTTTTAAAAACTAAGTATGCTCTAATAAATTTCAGGAGGTAGCTCTCCCATAATAAAAAAAAAAAGAGAAAAAGAAAAGAAAAAGAAATAAAAGACCCTAAGTGCCAAATAAAAAAAAAAAGAAAAGAAAAAAAAAAGAGAAAGAAAAAAAAAAAAGAGCTACCAATAAGAAATATCTAAAGAGCAAAATTATTTTCAAAACCTTTTCACTAGCCTAAAATGTTTAAAAATGTTCTTGTTTCGAATTGGGGATTGCTAAGTTTTGTGAAGAAAAAGGGTAGACTCTAAGTGGTGAGTGAGGATAAAATTTGTTAAATGAGAGGGGTATAGGATCATTTGTTAGTTTACATGGGTAGATGAGAATCTAATCATGTATGCATAAATTGTCTTTACCTTTAGCATTATGCACTGGTTCAACCATTTTTGAGAGAAACCCTTGTTCTAATCATAAACCCTTTTCAAATGAGATCATTCAATGCTTATAACCTTAACCCTTAGCCAAATGTGTTTTGCTTTAAAGTGCATAAGTTTGATTCATGGTCCTATTGTTAATGAATGTTAAAGGATTAGTTTCTTTGATTGTTAGGAATAGGAGAGTCATGATTTGAATTTCTTTGTGTGATGAGTATGGCTAAGTTCTTTGGAGTATGAGTGTAAGCATAACATTTTAGAACTGTTAACTAGGACATTGAGATTGATTCATTTGAAAGGCACCTTTGCAAGAAGTTTAAACCCCCATTCGTTTTTCGGAAAACCTCTCTTCCTTACTTATTTTCTGTTGCTTGAGGGCAAGCAAGAAGTTAGTTTGGGGGAGTTGATGTTACTGCATATTGCATACATTTTGCATACTCATTAGTTAGCTTTTCATGCATTTGTATCACATTTTAGGTTAGATTGCATCACTTAGAGTCCTAGAGCATTCTTGCACCAGCATACGCATGTTCCTTGCATTTTGCATTACATACAGGTTGTTTCTGGCTGCTTTGGAGTCGTGGAGGTTCATGGACATGTTGAGGCTGATGTAGCAGTTTGTGGGAGCTCAGATATATGCTAAGGATCAGAGATCGAGCAGCAGATCGAGCATGGCCGGTCGATCTAGGAGGTGATCGACCAGAAGATCGAGCCAACCAGGCGATCCAAGGAGAATGATCGAGACAAGGATCGAGTGAAGCAGTTGATCCAACGGTACGGACGTAAATGACGCCATGCAGAGCGAGAGCCAGATCGAGTACACCACTCGATCCACCCGAAGATCGATACCGAGATCGGATGCAACACTCGATTCGCCGATGATGATCGAGACCCTGATCGAGCCGAAGACACGATGTCCGAATATGATCGAGAGAACCGCTCGATCCTGGAGTCGATCTCTGTCCTTTCAACCACTTTTGGCCGAGGAACATATACAGCGGTATGGCAATGATCGAGGGTCATGTTCGGATGGCTTACAATAGCCGAGGAAACATGTACCGCGGAAAGGCAATGATAAAGGGACATGTTCTGATGGGATAATATCTCTCGATGATAGCCGAGGGACATGTTCGGATGGTATACAATATCTCGGATATAGCCGAGGAAAATGTACCGCGGTAAGGCAATGATCGAGGGACAAGTTCGGATGGGATACTATATCTCGGATATAGCCGAGGAACATGTACCGCGGTAAGGCAATGATCGAGGGACATGTTCGGATGGGATACAATATCTCGGATATAGTCGAGGAACAAGTACCACGGTAAAGCAATGATCGAGGGACATGTTTGAATGGGATACAATATCTCGGATATAGCCGAGGAACATGTACTGCGGTAAGCGAATGATCGAGGGACATGTTCGGATGGGATACAATATCACGGATATAGCCGAGGAACATGTACAGCGGTATGGCAATGATCGAGGGACATGTTCGGATGGGATACAATATCACAGATATTGCCGAGGAACAAGTACCGCGGTAAGGCAATGATCAAGGGACATGTTCGGATGGGATAACATCTCTCGATGATAGTCGAGGGACATGTACCGCGGTAAGGCTATGATCAAGGGACATGTTCGGATGGGATAACATCCCTCGATCATAGCCGAGGGACATATACCGCGGTAAGGCAATGATCGAGGGACATGTTCGGATGGGATACAATATCTCAGATATAGCCGAGGAACATGTACCGCGGTAAGGCAATGTTCGAGGGACATGTTCGGATGGGATAACCTCCCTCGATCATAGCCGAGGGACATGTACAGCGGTAAGGCAATGATCGAGGGATATGTTCAGATGGGACAACATCCCTCGATGATAAGCCGAGGGACATGTACCGCGGTAAGGCAATGATCGAGGGACATGTTTAGATAGGATAATACCTCTCGATGATAGCCGAGGGACACGTACCGCGGTAAGGCAATGATCGAGGGACATGTTCGGATGAGATACAATATCTCGGATATAGCCGAGGAACATGTACCGCGGTAAGGCAATGAACAAGGGACATGTTCGGATGGGATACAATATCTCGGATATAGCCGAGGAGCATGTTCCGCGGTATGGCAATGATCGAGGGACATGTTCGGATGGGATAACCTCTCTCGATGATAGCCGAGAGACATGTACCGCGGTAAGTCAAAGATCGAGGGACATGTTCGGATGGGCTAACATCTCTCGATGATAGCCGAGAGACATGTACCGCGGTAAGGCAATGATCGAGAGTCATGTTCGGATGGGATAACATCTCTCGATGATAACCGAGAGACATGTACCGCGGTAAGGCAATGATCGAGGGGCATGTTCGGATGGGATAACATCCCTCGATGATAGCCGAGGGACATGTACCGCGGTAAGGCAATGATCGAGGGACATGTTCGGATGGGATAACATCCCTCGATGATAAACGAGGGACATGTACCGCAGTAAGGCAATGATCGAGGGATATGTTCGGATGGGATAACATCTCTCGATGATAGCCGAGGGACATGTACCGTGGAAGGCAATGATCGAGGGACATGTTCGGATGAGATAACATCCCTCGATGATAGCCGAGGGACATGTACCACGGTAAGGAAATGATCGAGGGACATGTTCAGATGGGATAACATCTCTCGATGATAGCCGAGGGACATGTACCGCGCTAAGGCACTGATCGAGGGACATGTTCGGATGGGATAATAACATCCCTCGATCATAGCCGAGGGACATGTACCGCGGTAAGGGAATGATCGAGGGACATGTTCAGATGGGATAACATCTCTCGATGATTGCCGAGTGACATGTACCGCGGTAAGATAATGATCGAGGGACATGTTCGGATGAGGTAACATCCCTCGATGATAGCCAAGGGACATGTACCGCGGTAAGGCAATGATCGAGGGACATGTTCCGATGGGATAACATCTCTCGATGATAGCCGAGGGACATGTACCGCGGTAAGGCAATGATCCAGGGACATGTACCGCGGTAAGGCATAGATCGAGGGACATGTTCGGATGGGCTAACATCTCTCGATGATAGCCGAGAGACATGTACCGCGGTAAGGCAATGATCGAGAGTCATGTTCGGATGGGATAACATCTCTCGATGATAACCGAGAGACATGTACCGCGGTAAGGCAATGATCGAGGGGCATGTTCGGATGGGATAACATCCCTCAATGATAGCCGAGGGACATGTACCGCTGTAAGGCAATGATCGAGGGACATGTTCGGATGGGATAACATCCCTCGATGATAAACGAGGGACATGTACCGCAGTAAGGCAATGATCGAGGGATATGTTCGGATGGGATAACATCTCTCGATGATAGCCGAGGGACATGTACCGTGGAAGGCAATGATCGAGGGACATGTTCGGATGAGATAACATCCCTCGATGATAGCCGAGGGACATGTACCACGGTAAGGAAATGATCGAGGGACATGTTCAGATGGGATAACATCTCTCGATGATAGCCGAGGGACATGTACCGCGGTAAGGCAATTATCGAGGGACATGTTCAGATGGGATAACATCTCTCGATGATAGCCGAGGGACATGTACCGCAGTAAGGCAATGATCGAGGGACATGTTCGGATGGGACTACATCCCTCGATGATAGCCGAGGGACATGTACCGCAGTAAGGCAATGATCGAGGGACATGTTCGGATGGGATAACATCCCTCGATGATAGCCAAGGGACATGTACCGCGGTAAGGCAATGATCGAGGGACATGTTCCGATGGGATAACATCCCTCGATGATAGCCGAGGGACATGTACCGCGGTAAGGCAATGATCGAGGGACATGTTCGGAGAGGATAACATCCCTCGATGATAGCCGAGGGACATGTACCGCGGTAAGGCAATGATCGAGGGACATGTTCAGATGGGATAAAATCTCTCGATGATAGCCGAGGTACATGTACTGCAGTAAGGCAATGATCGAGGGACATGTTCGGATGGGATAACATTTCTCGATGATAGATGAGGGACATGTACCGCGGTAAGGCAAGGATCGAGGGACATGTTCAGATGGGATAACATCTCTCGATGATAGCCGAGGGACATGTACCGCGGTAAGGCAATGATCGAGGGACATGTTCGGATGGGATAACATCTCTCGATGATAGCCGAGGGACATGTACCGCGGTAAGGCAAGGATCGAGGGACATGTTCAGATGGGATAACATCTCTCGATGATAGCCGAGGGACATGTACCGCGGTAAGGCAATGATCGAGGGACATGTTCGGATGGGATAACATCCCTCAATTATAGCCGAGGGACATGTACCGCGGTAAGGCAATGATCGAGGGACATGTTCGGATGGGATACAATATCTCTGATATAGCCGAGGAACATGTACCGCGGTAAGGCCATGTTCGAGGGACATGTTCGGATGGGATAACCTCCCTCGATCATAGCCGAGGGACATGTACAGCGGTAAGGCAATGATCGAGGGATATGTTCAGATGGGACAACATCCCTCGATGATAAGCCGAGGGACATGTACCGCGGTAAGGCAATGATCGAGGGACATGTTTAGATAGGATAATACCTCTCGATGATAGCTGAGGGACACGTACCGCGGTAAGGCAATGATCGAGGGACATGTTCGGATGAGATACAATATCTCGGATATAGCCGAGGAACATGTACCGCGGTAAGGCAATGAACAAGGGACATGTTCGGATGGGATACAATATCTCGGATATAGCCGAGGAGCATGTTCCGCGGTATGGCAATGATCGAGGGACATGTTCGGATGGGATAACCTCTCTCGATGATAGCCGAGAGACATGTACCGCGGTAAGTCAAAGATCGAGGGACATGTTCGGATGGGCTAACATCTCTCGATGATAGCCGAGAGACATGTACCGCGGTAAGGCAATGATCGAGAGTCATGTTCGGATGGGATAACATCTCTCGATGATAACCGAGAGACATGTACCGCGGTAAGGCAATGATCGAGGGGCATGTTCGGATGGGATAACATCCCTCGATGATAGCCGAGGGACATGTACCGCGGTAAGGCAATGATCGAGGGACATGTTCGGATGGGATAACATCCCTCGATGATAAACGAGGGACATGTACCGCAGTAAGGCAATGATCGAGGGATATGTTCGGATGGGATAACATCTCTCGATGATAGCCGAGGGACATGTACCATGGAAGGCAATGATCGAGGGACATGTTCGGATGAGATAACATCCCTCGATGATAGCCGAGGGACATGTACCACGGTAAGGAAATGATCGAGGGACATGTTCAGATGGGATAACATCTCTCGATGATAGCCGAGGGACATGTACCGCGCTAAGGCACTGATCGAGGGACATGTTCGGATGGGATAATAACATCCCTCGATCATAGCCGAGGGACATGTACCGCGGTAAGGGAATGATCGAGGGACATGTTCAGATGGGATAACATCTCTCGATGATTGCCGAGTGACATGTACCGCGGTAAGATAATGATCGAGGGACATGTTCGGATGAGGTAACATCCCTCGATGATAGCCAAGGGACATGTACCGCGGTAAGGCAATGATCGAGGGACATGTTCCGATGGGATAACATCTCTCGATGATAGCCGAGGGACATGTACCGCGGTAAGGCAATGATCCAGGGACATGTACCGCGGTAAGGCAAAGATCGAGGGACATGTTCGGATGGGCTAACATCTCTCGATGATAGCCGAGAGACATGTACCGCGGTAAGGCAATGATCGAGAGTCATGTTCGGATGGGATAACATCTCTCGATGATAACCGAGAGACATGTACCGCGGTAAGGCAATGATCGAGGGGCATGTTCGGATGGGATAACATCCCTCAATGATAGCCGAGGGACATGTACCGCGGTAAGGCAATGATCGAGGGACATGTTCGGATGGGATAACATCCCTCGATGATAAACGAGGGACATGTACCGCAGTAAGGCAATGATCGAGGGATATGTTCGGATGGGATAACATCTCTCGATGATAGCCGAGGGACATGTACCGTGGAAGGCAATGATCGAGGGACATGTTCGGATGAGATAACATCCCTCGATGATAGCCGAGGGACATGTACCACGGTAAGGAAATGATCGAGGGACATGTTCAGATGGGATAACATCTCTCGATGATAGCCGAGGGACATGTACCGCGGTAAGGCAATTATCGAGGGACATGTTCAGATGGGATAACATCTCTCGATGATAGCCGAGGGACATGTACCGGAGCAGTAAGGCAATGATCGAGGGACATGTTCGGATGGGACTACATCCCTCGATGATAGCCGAGGGACATGTACCGCAGTAAGGCAATGATCGAGGGACATGTTCGGATGGGATAACATCCCTCGATGATAGCCAAGGGACATGTACCGCGGTAAGGCAATGATCGAGGGACATGTTCCGATGGGATAACATCCCTCGATGATAGCCGAGGGACATGTACCGCGGTAAGGCAATGATCGAGGGACAAGTTCGGATGGGATAACATCCCTCGATGATAGCCGAGGGACATGTACCGCGGTAAGGCAATGATCGAGGGACATGTTCAGATGGGATAAAATCTCTCGATGATAGCCGAGGTACATGTACTGCAGTAAGGCAATGATCGAGGGACATGTTCGGATGGGATAACATTTCTCGATGATAGATGAGGGACATGTACCGCGGTAAGGCAAGGATCGAGGGACATGTTCAGATGGGATAACATCTCTCGATGATAGCCGAGGGACATGTACCGCGGTAAGGCAATGATCGAGGGACATGTTCGGATGGGATAACATCTCTCGATGATAGCCGAGGGACATGTACCGCGGTAAGGCAAGGATCGAGGGACATGTTCAGATGGGATAACATCTCTCGATGATAGCCGAGGGACATGTACCGCGGTAAGGCAATGATCGAGGGACATGTTCGGATGGGATAACATCCCTCAATTATAGCCGAGGGACATGTACCGCGGTAAGGCAATGATCGAGGGACATGTTCGGATGGGATAACATCTCTCGATGATAGCCGAGGGAAATGTACCGTGGTAAGGCAATGATCGAGGGACATGTTCAGATGGGATAACATCCCTCGATGATAGTCGACGGATATGTACCGCGGTAAGCCAATGATCGAGAGACATGTTCGGATGGGATAACATCCCTCGATGATAGCCGAGGGACATGTACCGCGGTAAGGCAATGATCGAGGGACATGTTCGGATGGGATAACATCTCTCGATGATAGCCGAGGGACATGTACAGCGGTAAGGCAATGATGGAGGGACATGTTCGGATGGGATAACATCCCTCGATGATAGCCGAGGGACATGTACCGCGCTAAGGCACTGATCGAGGGATATGTTCGGATGGGATAATAACATCCCTCGATCATAGCCGAGGGACATGTACCGCGGTAAGGGAATGATCGAGGGACATGTTCAGATGGGATAACATCTCTCGATGATTGCCGAGTGACATGTACCGCGGTAAGATAATGATCGAGGGACATATTCGGATGAGGTAACATCCCTCGATGATAGCCAAGGGACATGTACCGCGGTAAGGCAATGATCGAGGGACATGTTCTGATGGGATAACATCTCTCGATGATAGCCGAGGGACATGTACCGCGGTAAGGCAATGATCCAGGGACATGTTCGGATGGGATAACATCCCTCGATCATAGCCGAGGGACATGTACCGCGGTAAGGCAATGATCGAGGGACATGTTCGGGTGGGATAAAATCTCTCGATGATAGCCGAGGGACATGTACCACGGTAAGGCAATGATCGAGGGACATGTTCGGATGGGATAACATCCCTCGATGATAGTCGAGGGACATGTACCGCGGTAAGGCAATGATCGAGAGACATGTTCGGATGGGATAAAATACCTCGAATATAGCCGACGGACATGTACCGCGGTAAGGCAATGATCGAGGGACATGTCCGGATGGGATAACATCCCTCGATGATAGCCGAGGGACATGTACCGCGGTAAGGCAATGATCAAGGGACATGTTCGGATGGGATAATATCCCTCGATCATAGCCGTGGGACATGTACCGCGGTAAGGCAATGATCGAGGGACATGTTCGGATGGGATAACATCCCTCGATGATAGCCGAGGGACATGTACCGCGGTAAGGCAATGATCGAGGGACATGTTCGGATGGGATAACATCCCTCGGATATAGACGAGGGACATGTACTGCGGTAAGGCAATGATCGAGGGACATGTTTGGATGGGATAACCTCTCTCGATGATAGCCGAGGGACAGGTACCGCGGTAAGGGAATGAACGAGGGACATGTTCGGATAGGATAACATCTCTCGATGATTGCCGAGTGATATGTACCGCGGTAAGGTAATGATCGAGGGACATGTTCGGATGCGGTAACATCCCTCGATGATAGCCAAGGGACATGTACCGCGGTAAGGCAATGATCGAGGGACATGTTCCGATGGGATAACATCTCTCGATGATAGCCGAGGGACATGTACTGCGGTAAGGCAATGATCGAGGGACATGTTCGGATGGGATAACATCCCTCGATGATAGCCGAGGGACATGTACCGCGGTAAGGCAATGATCAAGGGACATGTTCGGATGGGATAACATCCCTCGATCATAGCCGAGGGACATGTACCACGGTAAGGCAATGATCGAGGGACATGTTCGGATGGGATAACATCTCTCGATGATAGCCGAGGGACATGTACCGCGGTAAGGCAATGATCAAGGGACATGTTCGGATGGGGTAACATCCCTCGATGATAGCCGAGGGACATGTACCGCGGTAAGGCAATGATCGAGGGATATGTTCGGATGGGATAACATCTCTCGATGATAGCCGAAGGATATGTACCGCGGTAAGGCAATGATCGAGGGACATGTTTGGATGGGATAACATCCCTCGATCATAGCCGAGGGACATTTACCGCGGTAAGGCAATGATCGAGGGACATGTTCGGATGGGATAACATCTCTCGATGATAGCCAAGGGACATGTACCGCGGTAAGGCAATGATCGAGGACATGTTCGGATGGGATAACATCCCTCGATGATAGCCAAGGGACATGTACCGCGGTGAGGCAATGATCGAGGGACATGTTCGGATTAGATAACATCTCTCGATGATAGCCGAGGGACATGTACCGTGGTAAGGCAATGATCGTGGGACTTGTTCAGAAGGGATAACATCCCTCGATGATAGTCGAGGGACATGTACCGCGGTAAGGCAATGATCGAGAGACATGTTCGGATGGGATAAAATACCTCGGACATAGCCGAGGGACATGTACCGCGGTAAGGCAATGATCGAGGGACATGTTCGGATGGGATAACATCCCTCGATGATAGCCGAGGGACATGTACCGCGGTAAGGCAATGATCAAGTGTTCGGATGGGATAACATCCCTCGATCATAGCCGAGGGACATGTACCGCGGTAAGGCAATGATCGAGGGACATGTTCGGATGGGATAACATCTCTCGATGATAGCCGAGGGACATGTACCGCGGTAATGAAATGATCGAGGGACATGTTCACATGGGGTAACTTTCCTCGATGATAGCCGAGGGACATGTACTGCGGTAAGGCAATGATCGAGGGACATGTTCGGATGGGATAACCTCTCTCGATGATAGCTGAGGGACATGTACCGCGGTAAGGCAATGATCGAGGGACATGTTCGGATGGGATAACAACCCTCGATCATAGCCGAGGGACAAGTACCGCGGTAAGGGAATGATCGAGGGACATGTTCGGATGGGATAACATCTCTCGATGATAGCCGAGGGACATGTACCGCGGTAAGGAAATGATCGAGGGACATGTTCGGATGGGATAACATCCCTCGATGATAGCCGAGGGACATGTACCGTGGTAAGGCAATGATCGAGGGACATGTTCGGATGGGATAACATCCCTCGATTATAGACGAGGGACATGTACCGCAGTAAGTCAATGATGGAGGGACATGTTCGGATGGGATAACATCTCTCGATGATAGCCGAGGGACATGTACCGCGGTAAGGCAATGATCGAGGGACATGTTCGGATGGGATAACATCCCTCGATGATAGACGAGGGACATGTACTGCGGTAAGGCAATGATCGAGGGACATGTTCGGATGGGATAACCTCTCTCGATGATAGCCGAGGGACATGTACCGCGGTAAGGCAATGATCGAGGGACATGTTCGGATGGGATAACATCCCTCGATCATAGCCGAGGGACAAGTACCGCGGTAAGGGAATGATCGAGGGATATGTTCGGATGGGATAACATCTCTCGATGATAGCCGAGGGACATGTACCGCGGTAAGGAAATGATCGAGGGACATGTTCGGATGGGATAACATCCCTCGATGATAGCCGAGAGACATGTACCGCGGTAAGGCAATGATCGAGGGACATGTTCGGTGGGATAACATCCCTCGATCATAGCCGAGGGACATGTACCGCAGTAAGGCAATGATGGAGGGACATGTTCGGATGGGATAACATCTCTCGATGATAGCCGAGGGACATGTACCGCGGTAAGGCAATGATCGAGGGACATGTTCGGATGGGATAACATCCCTCGATCATAGCCGAGGGACAAGTACCGCGGTAAGGGAATGATCGAGGGACATGTTCGGATGGGATAACATCTCTCGATGATAGCCGAGGGACATGTACCGCGGTAAGGAAATGATCGAGGGACATGTTCGGATGGGATAACATCCCTCGATGATAGCCGAGGGACATATACCGCGGTAAGGTAATGATTGAGGGACATGTTTGGATGGGATAACATCCCTCGATTATAGCCGAGGGACATGTACCGCAGTAAGGCAATGATGGAGGGACATGTTCGGATGGGATAACATCTCTCAATGATAGCCGAGGGATATGTACCGCGGTAAGGCAATGATCGAGGGACATGTTCGGATGGGATAACATCCCTCGATGATAGACGAGGGACGTGTACCGCGGTAAGGCAATGATCGAGGGACATGTTTGGATGGGATAACATCTCTCGATGATAGCCGAGGGACATGTACCGCGGTAAGGCAATGATCGAGGGACATGTTCGGATGGGATAAGATCTCTCGATGATTGCCGAGGGACATGTACCGCGTTAAGGCAATGATCGAGGGACATGTTCGGATGGGATAACATCTCTTGATGATAGCCGAGGGACATCTACCGCGGTAAAGCAATGATCGAGGGACATGTTTGGATGGGATAACATCCCTCGATCATAGCCGAGGGACATGTACCGCTGTAACGCAATGATCGAGGGACATGTTCGGATGGGATAACATCCCTCAATGATAAGCCGAGGGACATGTACCACGGTAAGACAATGATTGAGGGACAAGTTTGGATGGGATAATATCTCTCGATGATAGCCGAGGGACATGTACCGCAGTAAGGATTTTCTCGGCTAAAATATAACCCGGTAAGGATTCTCTCGAAAAAAAATCTTAGTGCTCGGAAAAAAAAAATTGGCTCGAGTTTTTTTAAATCATTCTCGACCGAAACATCACAAATACATCACTAAAGCGTTTAGGGTGTCATTTGCAAGTCAAATGTCTCCCAGGTTGTCCGGTTGATCCATGATAATCGAATATTGGTGAAATTCAAAAGAGGTAGTTAAAGTGCCCAGAAAAATATGAAAATTTACAACAAATAAGGTTTCATCATGCTTATGAAGCCTGCAAAAAATCAGATTAAAATTCCCAGTACCTTTTTTAAAAAAGTGAAAGTGGCTCCTCAGCACTTTTAATGTATTCTGCTGAAAATCTGAAAATGGCTATTTGGCATATATAAAGGGGGTGATCCTCTTGAAGTGGGGATGGGTGGGAAGGACGAAGTGGGGTAGGAGTTGTGGTGCATGACTGTCTGGGTGCCTTGTCCGATAAATGGGGAGTTGCCGTCGGAGCCGCCGCCGGAGCCGGAGCCGCCGCTGGAGCTGATCGCCGGAAAAAATTCCGGCGAGTTTTCCGGCGAGTGTATAAACAGCTGGTTTTTACTCCGCTTAGGTGGATGGGCGTGTCTTTCAGGGGAAGGCATGGATCCACCTACGCATAAGCCCGTTATGAGTGAGTGATGCATCCCCTGTGCATTGAACGGGCTGGTGGCATAATGCCATTACTTTCACTCTCGCCTAGGTTTGATGGTCATGTTCTTTGTTGGGAAGTCATGGATCTACCTAGGCAATAAGGGGGGCTTTGTTGGATGGTGTTGCCCATGGACACTTATTCAGCCGCGATGATCCGACAAAGTTTTAGTTCGGGGAATCTGCTAGTTGATGTTACTGCATATTGCATACATTTTGCATACTCATGCATTTGTATCACATTTTAGGTTAGATTGCATCACTTAGAGTCCTAGAGCATTCTTGCACCAGCATACGCATGTTCCTTGCATTTTGCATTACATTCAGGTTGTTTCTGGCTGCTTTGGAGTCGTGGAGGTTCGTGGACATGTTGAGGCTGATGTAGCAGTTTGTGGGAGCTCGGATATATGCTAAGGATCAGAGATCGAGCAGCAGATCGAGCATGGCCGGTCGATTTAGGAGGTGATCGACCAGAAGATCGAGCCAACCAGGCGATCAAACGGTACGGACGTAAATGACGCCATGCAGAGCGAGAGCCAGATCGAGTACACCACTCGATCCACCCGAAGATCGATACCGAGATCGGATGCAACACTCGATTCGCCGATGATGATCGAGACCCTGATCGAGCCGAAGACACGATGTCCGGATATGATCGAGAAAACTGCTCGATCCTGGAGTCGATCTCTGTCCTTTCGACCACTTTGGACCGCTAGCGAGGAGGGGACCATCAGCTTGTTTTGGCCATTTTGGGAAGGCGGCGACGTCCTTTTCAAAAACAACTTTCAATCCTTATCTTTTTCTTTATGTTTTCTCTCTGTTTTTCGTGAAGAACACCATTGTTGAACTTGCGTTTTTCTTAAGCTTTGTAATCGAATCATTTCCGTCTTAATCTAGTTTTCTTTTCATGTTCATCGTTTCCTTTTACATGCTTTGCTTGATTTACTTTATGTGTAGTGAGTAGTTTACTTGGGTTCGGAGTTGAGAGGATTAAGGGGTCTAAAAGGTTTCGATCTTGGGGTTTTTCTAAACGTTTTCAAAGGCTATCTCTTCTAAGGTGTTGAGATCTCAATGCTTGAAGACTCTCACGCCAAGAGCTTCATGATCCGAGAGGTTCCTTACCTTGACAGGATTCAGGAGCCTCGGAAGATCACACCTTAGAGACTAGTTACCCCTTCCCAAAAGCCATGGAAGTTTGGGGGATTAGTTAAGCCATTCATTTGAAATCTGTTTTCCTTGCTCTTCGACCTCTCTTTCCACCAAAAGCCATGGGTTTGGCGGAGAGGATGAAGAGTGATCTATACCGAAAGCCACAGATAGATCTTGCTTAGTTTTCAAGGCTTAGAGATCCTCACAAAGTGAGTCGATTTAAAGTTTTTAACCCAAGGTCGAACCTTTGAAACCCCTGACCATGAATCTCAATCCTAGGCCCTTTCTTTTAGCATCTTTACATCTTATCTCGTCATTCGCTTGATCTTTGATAACATCCTGCTCGTTAGTCTTACTGTTCTTGCATTTTTAGACGAGATCGATTGTTATTGCTCGATCTAGTGGTCGATCTCATGGTCGATCCACTAGTCGAATTTTAGTAATTCGAAGCTTGGTCTTTTAATTAATCTGTTTGTTCCTCGCTGTAGTTTCTTCATTTCTAGTATTTTTAAAATAGGTTGCATTCTACTTAAGTTGCTGCATCTAGTTTTTAGAGATTTTCTCATAAATCATCTCATTTCGCTTGGATTTGCATTGGTCCTTGTATTCTCTTTGCATTCTCTATCATCCTAGGCATGGATTGACTCTCTCTTGCTTGCTGTACTACAACATGTCTTGCATTTGAGTTTGATAACCTCATTGCATTTTCACCCTTGCTAAGAAAGTGTTTATCAAATGGCGCCGTTGCCATCCTAGGACTGTTTAGAAAACATAGAGATTTGGGACTTAGCAAAGACTAAGTCTTTACCTTTTTGAAGTTACTAATCATTCTACTCTCAAACGTGTGTTTTCAGGTACATGAATATTCGTTTAAGGGGAGACAACAATCTACTACAACCCTTGGACAACATTCATCAGCTTGGTCACTCACGGCAAAGGAGAGTCAGAGAACAAACAAGAGCCTTTGAGGAGATTGTTCAGCACGGTTTGGTTGACTTTGAAGCTATGGCTGAACACGAGCATCCAGAAGGACCTCCTCCAGCTCACGGGGCAGCAGGAAGGGGCAATGGAAACCCCCAACACGTGGCTAGACCCCCAAGGATCATAGGAGCCGGAGATGCTCCTGTACAAAACAACAACTTCGAGATCAAGCCAGGTTTCATCTCAATGGTGCAAAACAACAAGTTCCACGGCTTAGCAATGGAAGATCCCTTGGAGCACCTTGATAACTTCGAGCAAGTATGTGGGATGATAAAGATCAATGGCATATCCGAAGATGCTTTCAAGCTGCGTCTCTTCCCCTTTTCACTCGGAGACAAAGCTAGGCACTGGGAGAAGACCCTCCCACAAGGCACCATCACCTCATGGGCCGAGTGTAAGAAGGCCTTTCTCTCAAAGTTCTTCTCAAGCACCAGGACAGCACGGTTGAGAAGCAAAATCAGCGGTTTCACTCAAAGGAACAATGAGACATTCAACGAGGCAATGGAGCGTTTCAAAGACTACACGATCCAATGTCCTCATCACGGGTTCAGCGAGGAGACACTACTCAGTACCATATACCGTGGAGCTTCACCAAAGATCAGGTTGTTGCTTGACACAGCTAGCAAAGGGAACTTCCTCGGTCAGGAGGTAGAAGAGGGTATGGAGCTGATAGAAAACCTGGCATTGAGTGATGGCAACTACGCTGAGGATTACGACCGTGCACCGAGAGGATCAGAGCTAGAGTCTCACAAGAAGGAGCTGAAATCTTTGCATGAGAAGATAGATAAGCTGGTGTTAGCCAATCAGAAGCATCTTCACTTTGTTGGTGAAGCTGATGAGAACCAAGAGGAGTTAGAGTTGAGCCAAGAAGAAGCCAATTGGGTGGCGGGACAGAACAACTACAAACCTCAAGGCTACAACCAAGGCTACCAGAACAACAACCTCTCTTACCGAAGCACCAATGTAGCCAACCCTAAAGATCAAGTGTACCCTGCTCAACAAGCAAAACCTTTCATCCCTTACAACAAAGGTTTTCAACCGAGTGGTGGTTTCCAAGGTCAAGGGCAGAACAACTTCCAAGGGCAACATCAAAATAACAAGGGTTATACACCTAACTACCCTCCGGGCTTTGCACCTCAGCAGCAACAACCGATGCAACAACAAGTTGATCCGGTTCAAGCAATGTTTCAACAGCTGATACAAGGGCAAGCCTCTACAAACCAGAAGTTCGCTGAGATAAGCACTCGTCTAGACTCGTCTCTCACTGACTTCTCCACTCAGATCACCAACTTAAATAACAAGATCAAGCAGCTAGAGAAAGGGAAAGCGAGTACGAGTGGTCAGAATAGTCTTCCGGGAAAGTGTGAGCAGAATCCCAAAGAGTATGCTAATGCTATAATGTTGAGAAGCGGCAAAGAGCTCGAACCTCCGGTCTCTACCAGGAACAACGAGGACGTTGTAATTCAAGAGGGGGATGGTAAACCTTCGGCTGATGATGATGAGATTAACTTTGACAACGTTTGGATCCAAGGGCCAAGAAGAGGAGACAAAGCAGTTGCTGAGAAGAAAGCTGAGCAAACCACTAAGTAGAAGAATGCTTATGTGCCTCCACCGTATGTACCTAAGCTGCCTTTTCCTGGCCTCTTCAAGAAGCAACTCATAGAGAAGCATAGAATCCTCTTTATAAAGCATCTTAAGGACGTGGAGATCAAGCTACCTCTCGTTGACTGCCTTGCAATGATGCCTAAATGCGCCAAATTCTTCAAAGACACTCTTGTGAAGAAAAATAAGGAAAGCAAGGAGGTACTTGTTCTAAGTCAAGAGTGTAGTGCTGTGATACATAAGGAGATAGTCCCTAAGAAGCTGGGAGACCCTGGAAGCTTAACTATACCCTGCGCTTTAGGTCCTCTAGAGTTCAAGAGTTGCTTATGTGATCTCGGAGCTAGCATAAACCTGATGCCTCACTCCGTGGCTAAGAAGCTTGGCTTTACTCGTTTCAAAGACTGTCAGATCTCGTTGGTACTGGCTGATAGGAGTGTGAGGCTACCAGTGGGGCTGCTTGAAGATTTACCAGTGCGAATCAGTGGTGTGAACGTGCCTACGGACTTCGTCGTGTTGGAGATGGATGAAGAGCCTAAGGATCCACTCATCTTAGGGAGACCATTCCTTGCAACCGCCAGGGCTATCATAGATGTGAAGAATGGGAAGATTGCCTTGCATTTGGGAAAGGAGATAAGGCTTGACTTCGACATCAATGAGGTTCTGAAGAAGCCGACCATTGAAGGGCAAGCTTTCTATATTGAAACGGTGGATGCTTTAGCGGATGAGTTGCTGGAAGAGCTGGCTCTAGAAGACCATCTGAAGCTAGCACTGACTAAGGAGCCATGGGAGTTTGGCTATGTGGACCAGAGGACCCAGGAGTACGTCAACCTGCTGGATTCTATGAGGATTGTTAAGAATGATGAAGGTTGCTGCCTAGAGATCGACCCCGAGATCAACGCTATCACTCGATCCAGGAGTCAGATCGACAAGGCAATCGAGAACACAACTCGATCCGGTGCAACAATCGATGGACAGATCGAGAGGAATGCTCGATCAGGAAAAACAATCGAGTCGACGATCGAGAGAGACCTCCCGATCATTATGGGGCCCAATCAAGAGATCGACTCAGCGTCTCGATCCCTTACTCGATCCACATCAAATCGAGTAAGTGAATCGAGCGAAATGGCTCGATCTAGACGACATCGAGAGGAGAATCGACTGGAGGACTCGATTTCAGAAGGGATAGCGATGGAGGAAAGCAGTCTGAAGGGCCATGCCTCGGGGTCTAAGGAGGGTTCCAAGGAGGAAAGCAACAACAACAGCCACGAGGATGACTGGAGTGAGCTGCTAGCCCCAAAGGTGGACCTTAAGGAGCTCCCAAAAGGGCTAAGGTATGCATTCTTAGGGCCTAATAACACCTATCCCGTGATTGTGAATGAAAACCTAAGTGATGATGAGTTGCACTCGCTCCTAACTGAGCTGAGAAAGTATAGGAAGGCCATTGGGTACTCTTTAAGTGACATCAAGGGCCTTTCACCAATGCTTTGCACTCATAGGATTCACTTGGATAATGAGAATGCCTCTTCTATAGAACATCAAAGGCGTTTGAATCCTAATTTAAAAGAGGTTGTTAAGAAAGAAATCCTTAAGCTTTTAGAGGCTGACGTGATCTATCCCATAAGTGACAGCACGTGGTTTTCTCCTGTACACGTGGTGCCTAAGAAGGGAGGGATCACGGTGATAAGGAATGAAAAGGATGAGCTTATCCCTACTAGAACTATTACTGGCCATAGGATGTGTATTGATTATAGGAAACTTAACCTTGCGACTAGGAAAGACCATTTTCCTTTGCCTTTTATTGATCAAATGCTTGAGAGACTTGCTAATCACCCTAACTACTGCTTTCTCGATGGGTATAGCGGTTTCTTTCAGATACCAATTCACCCAAATGATCAGGAGAAGACGACCTTCACATGTCCCTACGGTACCTTCGCATATCGCAGGATGCCGTTTGGATTGTGTAATGCACCGGCTACGTTTCAGCGGTGTATGATGTCGATCTTCTCCGATCTAATAGAGGAGATGGTAGAGGTGTTCATGGATGACTTCTCTGTCTATGGTGCGTCCTTTTCTGCGTGTTTGTTGAATCTTTGCAGGGTACTAAAACGTTGTGAAGAGACGAACTTGGTGCTGAACTAGGAGAAATGCCACTTTATGGTTAAGGAAGGGATCGTGCTTGGTCATAAGATATCAGAGAAGGGCATTGAGGTTGATCAGGCTAAAGTGGAAGTCATGATGGGTCTTGAGCCGTCGGTTAATGTTAAAGGAGTCAGAAGCTTCTTGGGACACGCAGGGTTCTATAGGCGCTTCATCAAAGATTTCTCCAAGATTGCACGCCCTCTTACACGGTTGTTGTGCAAGGAAGCTGAGTTTGTGTTTGAAGGCTTTCGTGACCATCAAGGAAGCCCTTACATCAGCTCCTATAGTCCAAGCACCATACTGGTCTCTTCCCTTTGAGATCATGTGTGATGCTAGTGACTACACCGTAGGAGCCGTTCTTGGTCAGAAGAAAGACAAGAAGCTGCACATGATCTACTATGCTTCAAGAACCTTGGATGACACGCAAACAAGGTACACCACTACGGAGAAGGAGTTGCTTGCAGTAGTGTTCGCCTTTGAGAAGGTCAGATCATACCTCGTTGGTTCCAAGGCTATTGTATACACGGATCACGCTGCCTTGCGATACATCTACTCGAAGAAAGACACTAAGCCTCGGCTCTTAAGATGGATTCTCTTACTCCAGGAGTTTGACATGGAGATTAAAGACAAGAAAGGAATAGAAAACGGAGTCGCTGACCATCTCTCACGGCTAAGGATCAACGAGTCTCTCCCCTTAGATGACTCTCTTCCAGAAGAGCAGCTTATGGTGATTACCACGGCTGTTTGTGGAAAGCTAGAAGGGAGGTTTGAGGAGGTGTTGAGTTTCAAAGAGGAGGATCTACCGTGGTATGCTGATGTAGTGAACTATCTAGCGCGTGGTGAGGAGCCAACACATCTCAACAGCTATCACAAGAAGCGGTCTATGAGAGGGGCTAGTGACTACTTTTGGGACAAGCCCTACTTATACAAGAGAGGAGTAGACAGTTTGTACCGGAGATGTGTTACAAAGGAAGAAGCCAGGGACATCCTCTATCATTGCCATGGCTCTTCCTACGGAGAACACTTCGCCTCTTTCAAGACTGCCACGAAAGTGTTGCAAGCCGGTTTCTGGTGGCCGTCCATTTTTAAAGATGCACACAAGTTTGTGAAGAGCTGTGAGGCATGTCAACGAGCAGGGAATATCACTAAGAGGAACGAAATGCCTCCAGTTCCCATCTTCGAGGTTGACGTGTTCGACGCGTCGGGCATAGACTTCATGGGGCCATTTCCTTCTTCATATGGCAACAAATACATCTAGTAGCAGTGGATTATGTCTCTAAATGGGTTGAGGCTGTTGCTTCCCCTACAAATGACTCTAAGGTGGTAATCAAGCTGTTCAAGAGTATCATCTTCCCGAGGTTTGGGGTACCCAAGGTTGTTATAAGCGATGGAGGAAGCCACTTCATAAACAAGGTCTTTGAGAATCTCTTGAGAAAGTATGGAGTTAAGCATATGGTGGCTACACCGTATCATCCTCAAACAAGCGGTCAAGTGGAAGTCTCCAACCGGCAAATCAAGGCTATACTAGAGAAAACTGTCGGAGCAACAAGGAAAGACTGGGCAGTGAAGCTGGATGACGCTCTTTGGGCCTACCGTACCGCCTTCAAAACGCCGATTGGTACAACTCCTTTCACTCTACTCTATGGCAAGGGCTGTCACCTCCCGGTTGAGCTGGAACACCGTGCGTTGTGGGCTGTGAAGAGGCTGAACTTTGACCTCAAGACTGCTCAGGAGAGGCGCCTTATTCAGCTACACGAACTGGATGAGTTAAGACTGAACGCTTACGAGAGCTCTCGGATATACAAGGAGCGGACTAAGGAGACTCATGACAAGAAGTTGGTTGCCAAGGAGCTTAAGGAAGGAGGGTTAGTGTTGCTGTACAACCCGAGGCTCAAACTCTTCCCGGGCAAGCTGAAATCAAGGTGGAGCGGACCGTTCGTGATTCAAGAAGTGTTGCATTATGGAGCTGTTACTCTGATGGGAAAAAGTGGCAGTGCATTCACCGTCAACGGACACAGAGTGAAGCCTTACTTGGCAGACGGCTATGAAAAGGAGAGTACCTCTGTGCTTCTCCAAGACCCACCATCCGCTTAAACCAAGTAAGGTCTAGCTAAAGACGTTAAAGAAAGCGCACTTGGGAGGCATTCCCATGTTTATCCTGTACATATTTCTGCTTTATTTCCCTTTCAGTTTTATGTTTTTATTCTGCAAGTGTGTAGGAACAGGTATGAGGAGTCTAAACTTTGATCTTGAAGTCCAAAAGAGGCGATAGGGGTTGAGATAAGGCTAGAGATTGAGTGCTAGATCGACTGATACCTGGCCCGATCTTTGCTAGATCGAGTCAGTGAATCGAGAGAAGCCAGTCGATCTAGACGAGAACGAGTGACAAGATCGACCTTGATGAAAAAGGATCGATCGATCCAAAACGGATCGACCGATCTAATTTCTCTCGGGAAAATTTGTTGAAAACAGATCGATCACTCGACTCGATCCATCACTCGATTTGTGCCAAATCGACCCCTAAATCGAGGACATAGCTCGATCATGAGGACATAGCCGTGGAGCCAACATCTCAATGATCGAGAGAGCCAATCGATCCAAGACTCGATTCACCATGAATCGAGTCTCAAATCGAGTAACCCTCTCGATCTAAGCCATTATGGGCATGAGATCGAGTCCTAGATCGACCAAATGGACTCGATCTCATGCCGAGGTAACATTTTCTTTCCCTCCTTTACTCTTTTCCCTCCAACTTTTAAATTCAAAACTTGGTCAAGGCAAGCATCTTTGACCATGAAAGATGTGCCTTGACCAAGACTTTGTCAGAAAAACCACTTTTACTACCCATTGTTTTGCTCTTTGCTAGCCTTTAAATATTTCAACAACCTCTCACCCTCTCATTCCTGTTTTTCTCGAAAATTTTAAACAAAGAGAGTGAGAGTTTCAGTTTTCAAAAGCTAGCAAATATCTTCTGCATTTCTTGCAAAGGTATTTTCAAAATTTAATAATTTATTTTTAGGAAAATTTCTTTTAAATTCGCAAGATATTGTTCTAGAATATAGGGTCGGTTGTGATTTTTTAAAACTAGCTAAGTAAAAGGAATAATTCAGGATTTTTCAGTATCTAAAGATATGATTCTTCTTTACTTAGCTATAATTTTTATTAATTCCCTAAAATTCTAGGGTAGTTTTTATAAGTTCTCTCCTTCTCTTCTCTTATTCTCATCAAAACCGCCGTTTGCTTATCAAATTTCTTTAGAAACTTGTTTCAGGAACAATGGCCCCAAAGAGAACAAGAGAAGAGACAGCACAAGAAGGAGAAGGACAAGAGGTGGCAGTTCAAGAGAGGGTCAGATGGACTAAGGATGAGAGGAGGGACAAGAAACGGCTGGAAAGGCTTCGGTTTGAGCCTACCAAGTTTGCTGATCGAAAGCTGTTGTCCAAGCTAGGGATTCTTGGGGATTTCGACCAACTCCTCAAGAACATTGGCCTAAGATGTCTGTCACGGATGGATTGCCCAACCATTCCAGAAGTGACAATAGACTTCCTTGCCATGTTGGAGTTCTGTCACGAGAATCCTAGCACACCCGTCCCTTCTCAAGGTCGCCTTTACTTCAAGGTTGGCCGTCAAGCCTATACACTCTCCATCCCTGAGCTATGCCAAGCTTATGGTCTCAACGCGGATGCCTACAAGGTCGAGTTCCCCGCCTTCAAGAAAGCCGACGACTTTTGGGACCTGATCAGCAATGAAGACTACAAAGCCAACACCGCCAAGATCAAGCGAGTAAGAAGCCCGGTGCTGAGGTACACTCTGAAGGTGATCGCCAACACGTTTAGTGGAAGATCTGTTGCTCCTACGGTCACGAAGACAGAGCTGTGCTTCCTGTTCCAAGGTGTGAAGCACTGAAGCCTTACTGATAATTCAAAAGTCTTGAAGGGGCTGGTTTGGAAGTAAGACCTTGCAGTCGTCGTTCAAAACAACTTCATAGCTTGGTTCTTTCCTTCTTGACTAGTTGTCCCGTAGGTGTCCGAAATGTATATACCTTCAAGATTTGAATTCAGATGTTTGGATTTGAGATGTTTTGCACTTTCCCGCAGCACTGTATTTGATCCCATTGTCTCACCTACTTTTTAGGGGGTCCTAATAGTAAACCCGTCTTAACCGACGGGGATAAAGACGGTTAATTCAATATATCGTCTGTCCCATGGGTTCGTGATAACTGCTTTCTTTTGCAAGGGTGAGGATGCAATGAGGCTATCAAAACTCAAATGAAAGCCAGGTTGTAGTATAGTGTGCAAGAGAGTGTCAATCCATTCCTAGAAGCTAGAAAGGTCAGAGAGAATGCAAGGGCAATGCAAGGCTAAGCAAATGACAGGCAATTTTTTAAAAATCCTAAAAGCTATATGCAGCAGCCAAATGGAACGCAAAACAATTTTAAAATTACCAGGAATGATTAAACTACCATGAGGAACAAACAGAATAATTAAAATGCAAAGCTGTGAATTACTAAAAATCGACTAGTGGATCGACCACAGGATCGACCACTAGATCGAGCAACAACAATCGATCTCGTCTAAAAATGCAAGGGCACTGAAACTAATGACCAGGATGCTACGAATATCAAGCGAATGATTGACGAAGATGTAAGAATGCTAGGAAAGAAGGGTCTACGGTTGAGATTCATGGTTCTGGGTTTCAAGGGTCCAAGTTTGTGAGATTCCCTAAGCCTTGAAAACGAAAACAAGATCCATCCGTGGCTTTCGGTATGGATCACTCCTTCATCCTCTCGTCCAAACCCATGGCTTCTGGTGGAAAGAGAGGTTGAAGGGCAATGAACTCAGATTTCAAACACACGGCCTAACTAGTCCCCTAAACTTCCATGGCTTTTGGGAAAGGGTAACTAGTCTCTAGGATGTGATTTTCAGAGATCTCTGGTTCCTGTCAAGGTAAGAGACCTCTCTGATCATAAAGATCTTGGCGTGAGAGTCTTTAAGCCTTATGAACTCAACATCCTAGAAGAGAAAGCCATTAAGAACAAGAAAACTACCAACTTGATAACCCCTTAGACCGCGTGAATCCTCTCAACCCCAAGACCCAAATGAAACTACTCGCTACACATGAGAATAACCGAAATAAACATGAAAGATGAAGCGATGAACATGAAAACGATTAATTAAAACTTAAACAATTCAAAATATTCAAGAACAAAGCTCAAGGTCTAACAATGGCGGATCGTCTCCAAACCAGAGAGAAAAAGCATAAAAAGATAAGAATGAAAAAGTGTCCTCGTAAAAGATCATCGCCGCCTTCTCAAATGGGCCAAAAACGCTCGATGGTCCCCCCCTTCGCTAGCGGTCAAAATCGGTTGAAAGGACAGAGATCGACTTCGGGATCGAGCGGCTCTCTCGATCACTTTCGAACATCGTGTCTTCTACTCGATCTGGGTCTAGATCTTCTTCGGTGGATCGAGTGTTGTATCCGATCTTGGTATCGATCTTTGGTTAGATCGAGTGGTGGACTCGATCCGGCTCTCGCTCTGCATGGCGTCATTTACGTCCGTACCATTTGATCGATTGCTTCACTCGATCTTCTTCTCGATCAATTCACTTGGATCGCCTGAGCTACTCAATCTTCTGGTCGATCTCGTCTAGATCGACCGGCCGTGCTCGATCTGCTCCCCGATCTCTTGTCCTTAGCAGACATCCGTTGTTCCCACGAACCTCCATACTAGCCTCAGTACGTTCACAAACTCCACGACTCTAAAGTACCCGGAAACAACCTGAATATGATGCAAAATGCAAGGAACATGCGTATGCTGGTGCGAGAATGCTCTAGGACCCTACGTGATGCAATCTAGCCTAAAGTGTGATGTAAATGCACGAAAAGCTAACTAATATGTATGCAAAACACATGCAATATGCAGTAACATCAACTCCCCCAAACTTACTTCTTGCTTGCCCTCAAGCAACCGAAAATAAGAAAGGAAGAGAGGTTTTAAAAACGAACGGGGGTTTAAGCTTCTTGCAAAGGTGCCTTTCAAATGAATAAATCTCAATGTCCTTGTTAACAGTTCTAAAATGCTATGCACACACTCATACTCCAAAGAACTTAGCCATACTCATCACACAAAGAAATTCAAATCATGACTCTCATATTCCTAACAATCAAAGAAACTCATCCTTTAACATTCATTAACATCCGAACCATGAATCAAACTTATGCACTTTAAAGCAGAACACATTTGGCTAAGGGCGCAGGCTATGAGCATAGTATGATCTCATTTGAAAAGGGTTTTCATTTTACACAAGGGTTTTTCTCAAAAAAGGCAAGAACTTTATGCATAATGCTAAAGGTGAATTGATGCATACATGATCAAGGGCAATTGATGCATACATGATCAGATTCTTATCTACCCATGTAAACTAACAATGATCCTAAACCCCTCTCATTTATTAACTTTTATCCTCACTCACCACTTAGAATCTACCCTTTTCTCAAAGCAAAAGCTTAGCATTCCCCAATTCAAAACAGAAAACATTTTTATTTTTTTTACTCTTTTAGGCTAGTGAAAAGGTTGAAAATAATTTGCTCTTGACATATTTCTTATTGGTAGCTCTCTTGTTTATTCTTTTCTTTCTCTTCTTTTTTTAATTTTAATTTTAATTTTTATTTGAGAGAGCTACCTTCAGAAATTATTAGAGCATATAAATTTTTAAACACAAACCTTTCACTTAAAACCTTTTTCTTTCTTTCAAATACCGAACTCTTTTGAAACCGAGAACCTATAAACATGAAAACAGCCCCAATGATCCCCCAAACTTATCCTAAGCCTATATCTAGCTTCAAAATGCAAAGCTAGCAATCACATGAGAACCCAATCATGTCGCCTAAACCTAACACTTTATGCTAAGTTCAAAACCGAAAAAGAAGGCCTCACAATGATGTCACACAAGAAAAATTTCACTTCAAAGAAGGGTAAGGGTCAAGGTGGGAGTTCTACTTAGGCTCACAAAGAGTGGTAAAAGGAAGAAGAGAGCCTAAATATTTTAAAAATCCATGCATTCATTTTCAAATGCATAAGGATGATAATTAAAATTTCAGATTAAGGTTTTCACTTATTAGGACAAGTTTCAAATCATGAGAGTTCAATTTAAGTCATGAAAATCATAGCAAGTGATCCAAGCATGGTTAGAACTTACTTTCAAAGTATAAGCAAAGCATTAGAGAACTACTAACTAGGGTATCGAAACAATTCATGAGAATAAAACACCTTTTTAAGAAAACTTTAACCCCTTATGCAAATGCAAGCAACCTAGATGCTTTAAAATTCTAGACTCAATCCTAAAATGTTTAACAAGATGAATGCAACTACATGAATCTTTGAAAAAATTTAATGATGAAGACTCAAGGATTCTAAAGGGAAAATAAGATCAGAAAACACAAATCAAACCATACATATACTCCCCCAAACTTGCTTGACACCGTCCCGGTGGCAAACAAATTCAAAGGAGCATCAAAACACAAAGCAAAAAGAAGAAAACATGAGCGGTATGTACAATGGAAGAAGGTTGTTACCTCGGGTCTAGTCTCGGCTGGAACTTGAGGATGTTCCAGAGGAACTTGAGGATGTTCCTGGAGAGAGAGACGCGCCGGCTGAATGTTGCTGCCTTGTGTCTCACGGATGACAACTCCACCGGTTGAAAGTCTCCTGTTCTCGGGCTGTTGAACCTCCTCACTTGCCGTTTTCTTAGGTGAGCCTCCTTGAAGTGATTTGACCTTCCTTGCAAGCTTCTTTAGCACCTTGCTCTGCAACTTGTTGATTTTCCTTTGCATCTCCACAACAGAGGCAAGGAACTTCTCCGTTTTAGTCCGCGGCTCAAAGTCAAGCTTGGGAAGGGCGAATTCTTCGAGCATCTCATCATCAGTGGCTGGAGACTCTGATCTTGGACGAGCAGCTTGTTGAACGGCTGCCGTAGCTCCTAAAGGAGCAAAGCATTCCTCCCTGCTTGGGAGAAACTCGATGTTCCCTACACCAAACAGCTCGGTCTCGTTCTGGTTTGGCAGAATACACGTCCTCTTCTCATTCTTCTCGTCAATGTACAAGTACTCAAAGAAGCCCTCAGCTGGCGTGCGTCCCAAGCTATCAGTGTTCCTCAGATACGTCTCGTCCATGAATGCTCTATCCGGAACAGGAGTGAAGTTCTCAAGCTGTACGCCGGCTTGCACGAACAAGGGCGTGACGGAACCGCCAATGAGTGACGAGCTTGCCTTGCATCTCAAGACATACGCCTTGTATTTGACCAATGAAGCAGCAAGGATGCACCCGTAGTTCACGCCGTCTCCGAGCTGGTCTTCCAACGGCTCATCGTTCTCATCCGAATCACAAAGGAGATGCTTAAGGCCTTGGAACAGAAAGCAAAGCTCCGTCTTGGTCACCGTGGGAGCTACGGACCGACCACTAAAAGTGTTGGCCATCAGCTTCAAGGTGTAGCGTAGCACCGGGTTCCTCACCCTCTTGATCATCGCGGTATTCGCCTTGTAGTCGTCATTGGCGATGAGGTCCCAAAAATCATTCGCTTGAGTGAAGTAGGGGAACTCCACCTTCCTAGCAGCTGCATCGAGGCCATAAGCTTGGCAGAGCTCGGGGACTGAGAGACTGAAAGCTTGGCGTTGTATCTTGAAGGAGAGGCGGCCTTGAGAAGGAATTGGCATGCTAGGATTCTCGTATCCGAACTCCAAGGTGGCAAGGAAGTCGATTGTCACTTCAGGGAAGGTTGGGCAATCCATCCGTGACAAACACCTCAGCCCCATCTTCTGAAGGAGTTGGTCAAAATCTCCCAGCAGCTCCATCTTAGACAGCAGCTCCCTGTCTGCGAACTTAGTAGGCTCAAACTGAAGCCTTTCAAGCCGCTTCTTATCCCTTTTCTCATCCTTACTCCATCGAACCCTCTCTTGAACAACCACTTCCTGACCTTCTCCCTCTTGTGCTGTCTCTTCTCTCGTTCTCTTGGGAGCCATTGTGCCTGAAACAAGTTTCTCAAGCAATTTGATAAGCAAAACGGCGATCGGATGAGAGAAGAAGAAAGGCAAAGAAGAGAGCTTATAACTTATACCCTAGAATTTTGGGGAATTTATAAAAATTATAGCAAAATAAAGGAGAATCAAATCTAGAGATACTAGAAAATCCAGGATTTTTCCTATTATTTAGCTAAATTTAAAAATTCAAAACTGCCCAACCATCTAAAACAATCAATTGCGAAATAAAAGGGAATTTTCCTAAAGATTTTTATTAAATATCTAAAATACCTTTTGCAAAGATTGTTAAGAATTTTGTTAGCTTTTAGAAACAGAAAACTCTCACTCTCCTTGCTTAAAATTTCGAGAAAACAAGAATGAGAGAGTGTGAAGTTGATGAAAACATTTAAAGGCCAACAAGAAACAAAACTATGGATAAAAGGAGGTGGTTTCTGACACAAGTCTTGGTCGAGGCACATCTTTCATGGTCAAAGATGCTTGCCTTGACCAAGTTTTAAATTTAAAAACTGGAGGGAAAAGAGTAAAGGAGGGAAAGAAATCGTTACCTCGGCATGAGATCGAGTCCATTTGGTCGATCTAGGACTCGATCTCATGCCCAAAATGGCTTAGATTGAGAGGGTTACTCGATTTGTGACTCGATTCATGGTGAATCGAGTCCTATATCGATTGGCTCTCTCGATCGTTGAGATCTTGGCTCCACGGCTAAGTCCTCGTGATCGAGCTACGTCCTCGATTTAAGGGTCAATTTGGCTTATATCGAGTGATGGATTGAGTCTAGTGATCGATCTGTCTTTTAAGGATTTTCCGAGAGAAATTAGATCGGTCGATCCAGATGGGATCGATCGATCCTTTTTCATCTAGATCCATCATATCACTCGTTCTCGTCTAGATCGACTGGCTCCTCTCGATTCACTAACTCGATCTAGCAAAGATCGAGTTAGGATTAGTCGATCTAGCACTCGATCTCTAGCCTTTTTCTTAACCCCTATCGCCTCTTTTGGACTTCAAGATCGAGGTTTAGACTCCTCATACCTGTTCCTGCACACTTGCAAAATAAAAACATAAAACTGAAAGAGAAATAAAGCAGAAATATGTAAAGGATAGATATTGGAATGCCTCCCAAGTGCGCTTTCTTTAACGTCTTTAGCTAGACTTTACTTGGTTTAGGCAGATGGTGGATCTTGGAGAAGCACCGAGGTACTCTCCTTGTCATAGCTGTCCGCCAAGTAAGGCTTGACCCTGTGTCCGTTCACGGTGAATGCACTGCCACTCTTGCCCATCAATGTGACAGCTCTATAAGGCAGCACTTCTTGGATCACAAACGGCCCGCTCCACCTTGACTTCAGCTTTCCCGGGAAAAGTTTGAGTTTTGCATTGTACAGCAACACCAAACCTCCTTCCTTAAGCTCCTTGGCAACCAACTTCTTGTCATGAGCTTCCTTAGTCCGCTCTTTGTATATCCGAGAGCTCTCATAAGCGTTCAACCTTAGTTCGTCCAGTTCATGTAGCTGGATGAGGCATCTCTCTTGAGCGTACGGTGTTTTAAAGGCGGTACGATAGGCCCAAAGAGCGTCGTCCAACTTCACTGCCCAGTCTTTCCTTGTTGCTCCGACCGTCTTCTCAAGTACAGCCTTGATTTGCCGGTTGGAGACTTCCACTTGACCGCTCGTTTGAGGATGATACGGTGTAGCCACTTTATGCTTAACGCCGTAATTCCTCAAAAGGCTCTCAAAGATCTTGTTTATGAAGTGGCTTCCTCCATCGCTTATAACCACCTTTGGTACCCCAAACCTCGGGAAAATGATGCTCTTAAACAGCTTGATCACCACCTTAGAATCGTTTGTAGGGGAAGCAACAGCCTCAACCCATTTGGAGACATAATCAACCGCTACTAAGATGTACTTGTTGCCGTATAAAGAAGGAAATGGCCCCATGAAGTCTATGCCCCACGCATCAAACACGTCAACCTCGAAGATAGGAACCTGAGGCATCTCTTTCCTCTTAGTGATATTCCCTGCTTGTTGACACGCCTCACAGCTCTTCACAAACTCGTGTGCATCTTTGAAGATGGACGGCCACCAGAAACCAGCTTGCAACACTTTCGTGGCAGTCTTGAATGAAGCGAAGTGTCCTCCATAGGATGAGCCATGACAGTGAAAGAGGATGTCTTTAGCTTCTTCCTTTGTGACACACCTCCGGTACAAACTGTCCACCCCTCTCTTGTACAAGTAGGGCTTGTCCCAAAAGTAGTTACTCGCTTCTCTCATAAACCTCTTCTTGTGATAGCTGTTGAGATGTGTTGGCTCCTCACCACACGCTAAGTAGTTCACAACATCAGCGTACCAGGGAAGATCCTCCTCCTTGAAGATCAACACCTCCTCAAACTGCCCTTCTAGCTTTCCACAAACAACCGTAGTGATCGCCATGAGTTGCTCTTCGGGGAGAGAATCATCTAAGGGCAGAGACTCGTTTATCCTTAGCCGAGAGAGATGGTCAGCAACTCTATTTTCTATCCTCTTCTTGTCTTTAATTTCCATATCAAATTCTTGAAGCAAGAGGATCCATCTCATAAGCCGAGGCTTAGTGTCTTTGTTTGAATAGATGTATCGCAAAGCCGCGTGATCTGTGTAGACAATAGCCTTGGAACCCACAAGATACGACCGGAACTTCTCAAAGGCGAACACTACTGCAAGCAACTCCTTCTATGTAGTAGTGTACTTCGTTTGCGTGTCGTCCGAAGTTCTCGAAGCATAGTAGATCACGTGCAGCTTCTTATCTTTCCTCTGACCAAGAACGGCTCCCACGGCGTAGTCACTAGCATCACACATAATCTCGAAGGGTAGTGTCCAGTCTGGTGCTTGAACTATAGGAGCTGATGTAAGGGCTTCCTTGATGGTCACGAAAGCTTGCATGCACTCATCATTGAACACGAACTCAGCTTCTTTGCATAGTAGCCGTGTGAGGGGGCGTGCAATCTTGGAGAAATCCTTGATGAAACGCCTATAGAAGCCGGCATGCCCCAAGGAACTTTTGACTCCCTTAACGTTCACCGGCGCCTCCAGACCCATCATGACTTCTACTTTAGCCTGATCAACCTCAATGCCCTTCTCAGATATCTTATGACCAAGCACAATCCCTTCTCTCACCATAAAGTGGCACTTCTCCCAATTAAGCACCAGGTTTGTCTCCTCACAATGCCTTAGTACCTTGCAAAGATTCAACAAACACGCAGAAAAAGACGCACCATAGACAGAGAAGTCATCCATAAACACCTCTACCATCTCTTCTATTAGATCGGAGAAGATCGACATCATACACCGGTGAAACATAGCCGGTGCGTTACACAACCCGAATGGCATCCTTTGATAAGCGAAGGTACCATAGGGACATGTGAAGGTCGTCTTCTCCTGATCATTTGGGTGAATTGGTATCTGAAAGAAACCGCTATACCCATCGAGGAAACACTAGTAAGGGTGATTAGCAAGTGTCTCAATCATTTGATCAATAAAAGGCAGGGGGAAATGATCCTTCCTAGTTGCAAGATTAAGTTTCCTATAATCAATACACATCCTATGACCAATGATGGTTCTAGTAGGAATAAGCTCATCTTTATCATTCATTATGACCGTGATCCCTCCTTTCTTTGGCACCATGTGTACAGGAGAAACCCACGTGCTGTCACTTATGGGATAGATCACGTCAGCCTCTAAAAGCTTAAGGATCTCTTTCTTAACAACCTCTTTCAAATTAGAATTCAAACGCCTTTGATGTTCTATAGAAGAGGCGTTCTCATTATCCAAGTGAATCCTGTGAGTGCAAAGCATTGGTGAAAGGCCCTTGATGTTACTTAGAGAGTACCCAATGGCTTCCTATACTTTCTCAGCTCAGTCAGGAGCGAGTGCAACTCATCATCACTTAAGTTTTCATTCACAATCACGGGATAGGTGTTATTAAGCCCTAAGAAAGCATACCTTAGCCCTTTTGGGAGCTCCTTAAGGTCCACCTTTGGGGCTAACAGCTCTCTCCAGTTATCCTCGTGGCTGTTACTGTTGTCTTCCTCCTTGGAACCCTCCTTAGAACCCGAGGCATGGCCCTTAAGACTGCTATCCTCCATCGCTATCCCTTCTGAAATCGGGACATCCAGTCGATCTTGATCTTGATGTCGTCTAGATCGAGTGGTTTCGCTCAATTCACTCACTCGTTTTAATGTGGATCGAGTTAGGGATCGAGACGCAGAGTCGATCTCTGAATTAGACCCCAAACTGATCGGAAGGTCCCTCTCGATCGTTGACTCGATTGTTTTCCCGGATCGATTACCCCTCTCGATATGACTGTCGATTGATGCACTAGATCGAGTTGTGTTCTCGATTGCCTTGTCGATCTGACATCTGGATCGAGTGATGGCGTCGATCTCAGAGTCGATCTCTAGGCAGCAGCTTTCATCCTTCTTAGCAACCTTCCTAGAATCCAGCAAGTTAACGTACTCATGGGTCCTCTGATCGATGTAACCGAACTCTCCTGGCTCCTAAGTCAGTGCTAGTTGCAGATGGTCCTCCTCAGCCATCTCTTCCAGCAACTCATCCGCTAAAGCGTCCATCGTTTCAATATAGAAGGCTTGCCCTTCTATTGTCGGCTTCTTCAGAACCTCATTGATATCAAAGTCTAGCCTTATATCCTTCCCCAAGTGTAGTGTAATCTTCCCATTTTTGACGTCAATGATAGCCCCGGCGGTTGCAAGGAATGGCCTTCAAAGAATGAGTGGATCCTTAGGTTCTTCATCCATCTCCAACACAACGAAATCCGTCGGCACGTTCACACCACTTATTCGCACCGGAAGGTCTTCAAGCAGCCTCACTGGTAGCCTCACACTCCTGTCAGCCAGTACCAATGAGATTCTACAGACTTTGAAATGGGTAAAGCCAAGTTTCTTTGCCACAGAATGGGGCATGAAATTTATGCTAGCTCTGAGATCACAAAGACAGCTCTTGAACTCTAAAGGGCCTAAAGCGCCAGGTATAGTGAAGCTTCCAGGGTCTCCCAACTTCTTAGGGACTATCTCATTATGTATCACGGCCCTACACTCCTCACTTAGAACAAGCACTTCCTTGCTTTCTTTATTCTTCTTCACGAGAGTGTCTTTGAAGAATTTGGGGCATTTAGGCATCATTGCAAGGCAGTCAACGAGAGGTAGCTTGATCTCTACGTCCTTAAGATGCTTCTCAAAGAGGATTCTGTGCCTCTCTATGAGTTGCTTCTTGAAACGGCCAGGAAAAGGCAGCTTAGGTACATACGGTGGAGGTACATAAGCATCCTTCTCCTTAGTAGTTTGCACCGCTCTCTTCTCAACAACCGCTTGATAACTACTTTCTTTCGCAGGGGTGAGGATGCAATGAGGCTATCAAACTCAAATGCAACACTTAGGTTGTAGTAAAGTATGCAAGTGAGAGTCAATCCATTTCTAGGAGCTAGGAAGATCAAAGAGAATGCAAGAGCAGTGTAAAGCTAAGCGAATAACAGGCGATATTGTGAAAATCCTAAAAACAATATGCAACGACCGAATGGAATGTAAAACTATTTTAAAATTACCAAGAGTGATTGAACTACTGCGAGGAACAAACAGAAAAATTAAAATGCAAGGCTATGATTTAACAAAAATCGACTAGTGGATCGACCACAGGATCGACCACTAGATCGAGCAGTTTGGATCGATCTCATCTAAAAATGCCAGTATGAAGAAACTAATGACCAGGATGCGGCGAATATCAAGCGAATGACAAACGAAGATGTAAGAATGCTAAGAAAGAAGGGTCTAGGGTTGAGATTCATGGTCCGGGGTTTCAAGGGTCCAAGTTGGGATTGAAAACTTTAAATCGACTCACTTTGTGAGATTCCCTAAGCCTTGAAAACGAAAACAAGATCCATCCGTGGCTTTCGGTATGGATCACTCCTTCATCCTCTCCTCCAAACCCATGGCTTCTGGTGGAAAGAGAGGTCGAAGGGCAATGAACTCAGATTTCAAATACACCGCCTAACTAGTCCCCTAAACTTCCATGGCTTTTGGGAAAGGGTAACTAGTCTCTAGGATGTGATTTTCAGAGACCTCTGGATCCTGTCAAGGTAAGAGACCTCTCTGATCATAAAGATCTTGGCATGAGAGTCTTTAAGCCTTAAGGACTCAACATCCTAGAAGAGAAAGCCATTAAGAACAAGAAAACTACCAACTTGAAAACCCCTTAGACCCCGTGAATCCTCTCAACCCCCGAGACCCAAATGAAACTACTCGCTACACATGAGAATAACCGAAACAAACATGAAAGATGAAGCGATGAACATGAAAACGATTACTTAAAACTGATATCATTGCATATTGCATACATTCTGCATACTCATTAGGTAGTTTTTCATGCATTTGTATCATGTTTTAGGCTAGATTGCATCACTTAGGGTCCTAGAGCACTCTTGCATCAGCATATGCATTTTCTCTGCATTTTGCATCCATTCCAGGTTGTTTCTGGTTGCTTTGGAGACACGGAGGTTCGTGGAGGTGTGGAGGCCGATGTAGCAGTTCATGGAAGCTCGGGAGTGTGCTAAGGACCAGTGATCGAGGAGCAGATCGAGCATGGCCGGTCGATCTAGGAGTTGATCGACCAGAAGATCGAGCCAACTAGGCGATCCAAGGATAATGATCGAGATGGAGATCGAGTGAAGCAATCGATGTATCGGTACAGACGTAAATGACGCCATGCAGAGCGAGAGCCGGATCGAGTACACCACTCGATCCTCCCAAAGATCGATACCGAGATCGGATGCAGCACTCGATTCACCGAAGAAGATCGAGACCCGGATCGAGCCGAAGACACGATGGCCGGATATGATCGATAGAACAACTCGATCCAATGGTCGATCTCTGTCCTTTCAACCGTTTTTGGCTGTTAGCGAAGGGGGGACCATTGGACTGTTTTGACATTTTAGGCAAGGCGGCGAATGCTTTTTCGATAACTTTTAGATTTCTAACTTTTTTCCTTCAAGTTTTCTCTCTCGTTTTCGGAAGAACACCATTGTTAAACCAGTTTTCTTTTCAAGCTTTTGTATTCTCGAACCTTATCGTTTAATCTAGTCGTTGTTTCATGTTTATCATTTCATTTCTTCCACCTTGCTTGATTTACTTTATGTGTAGTGAGTAGTTTACTTTGGGTTAGGGGTTGAGAGGATTAAGGGGTAGAAAAGGTTCGATCTTGGTTTGTTTTCTAAACGTTTTTAAGGCTATCTCTTCTAAGGTGTTGAAAGCTTAATGCTTGAAGAATCTCACGCCAAGAGCTTCATGATCCGAGAGGTCCCTTACCTTGACAGGATCCAGGGGCCTCGGAAGATCTCACCTTAGAGACTAGTTACCCCTTCCCAAAAGCCATGGAAGTTTGGGGGACTAGTTAAGCCATTGTTCGAAATCTGTTTTCCTTGCCTTTCGACCTCTCTTTCCACCAAAAGCCATGGGTTTGGAGGAGAGGATGAAAGAGTGATCTATACCGAAAGCCACGGATAGATCTTGTTTTGTTTTCGAGGCTTAGAGATCCTCACAAAGTGAGTCGATCCAAAGTTTCAAACCCAAGATCGTTCCTTGAAACCGCTTATATGAATCTCAACCCTAAAGCCCTCTCTTCTAGCATATTTACGTCTCATATCATCTTTAGCTTGTTACCTGATAGCATCCTGGTCTTTAGATTCATTGTTCTTACGGTTTTAGACGAGATCGATCGTTTCTGCTCGATCTAGTGGTCGATCTTGTGGTCGATCCACTAGTCGAATTTTAACAATTCGAAGCTCTTTTCTTTAATTTATCTGTTTGTTCCTCGTGGTAACTGCTTCCTTTCTAGTATTTTTAAAATAGGGTTCACTCCATTTAGGTTGCTGCATTTAGTTTTTAGATTATTTCTCATAAACTGTCTCATTTGCTTAGATTTATCTTAGACCTTGCATTCTCTGTGGATTCTCTATCATCTAGAAGTGGATTGACACTCTCCTGCTTGCCTTACTACAACATTGCTTGCATTAGAGTTTTGATAACCTCTCTGCTGCATTAGACCATAAGAAAAGCGTTTATCAAAAACTTAAACGATTCGAAATATACAAGAACAAAGCTCAAAATCTAACAATGGCGGAGAGTCTCCAAACCAGAGAGAAAAAGCATAAAAAGATAAGAATGAAAAGTATGTGCCAAAAAATCATCACCGCCTTCCCAAAATGGTAAAAACAGCTCGATGGTCCCCCCCTCGCTAGCGGCCAACAACGGTTGAAAGGACAGAGATCGACTTCGGGATCGATCGGCTCTCTTGATCACTTTCGGACATCTTGTCTTCTACCCGATCTGGGTCTCGATCTTCTTCAGCGGATCGAGTGTTGCATCCGATCTTGGTATCGATCTTCGGTCGGATCGAGTGGTGGACTCGATCCGGCTCTCGCTCTGCATGGAGTCATTTACGTCCGTACCACTTGATCAATTGCTCCACTTGATCTTCATCTCGTTCATTTCCCTTGGATCGCCTGGGCTTTTTGATCTTCTGGTCGATCTCATCTAGATCGACCGGCTGTGCTCGATCTGCTCCCCGATCTCTGGTCCTTAGCAAACGTCCGTTGTTCCCGCGAACCTCCACATTAGCCTCAGCACGTCCACGAACTCCACGACTCCAAAGTAGCCAAAAACAACCTGAATATGATGCAAAATGCAAGGAACATACGTATGCTGGTGCAAGAATGCTCTAGGACCTAAAGTGATGCAATCTAGCCTAAAGTGTGATGTAAATGCATGAAAAGCTAACTTATATGTATGCAAAATACATGCAATATGCAGTAACATCAACTCCCCCAAACTTACTTCTTGCTTGCCCTCAAGCAACAGAAAATAAGAAAGGAAGAGAGGTTTTAGAAAAGACGGGGGTTTAAGCCTCTTGCAAAGGTGCCTTTCAAATGAATCAATCTCAATGTCCTAGTTACTAGTTCTAAAATGTAATGCGCACACTCATACTCCAAAGAACTTAGCCATACTCATCACACAAAGAAATTCAGATCATGACTCTCATATTCCAAACAATCCAAGAATCATAACCTTTAACATTCAATTAATGATCAAACCGTGAATCACACTTATGCACTTAGAACAGAATACATTTGGCTAAGGACAAGGTTATGAGACAAAGATGATCTCATTCAAGCGGGTAATTCAAACAATGGGTTATCTCAAAAAGGATTGAACTTATGCATAATGCTAAAGGTAAAGACAATTGATGCATACATGACTAGACTCTCATCTACCCATATACACTAACGATGATCCTAAACCCCTCTCATTTTCTTTCTTTTTCGAGCTCACTCACCCTCTAGAAACTACCCAAACGACAAGGCAGGAAGCCAAGCATAACCCACGAAAACAGGAGACAACTTTACTCTTCTTAGGCTAGTGGTGGTCAAACACAAACTTAAAGCTCTTTCTTTAAATCTTGGTAGCTCTCTTCTCTTATTATTTTTTTTTCTTTTTAAAACTTTGGCCTTTGGCTCTTTTCTTTCTGATTTTTATTTTTATTTTGAGAGCTACCTCCTTCTCTTTTAAAACCGAGCTTTTATTTAAAAATAGAACAACACCACCACTTAAAACCATGAGTCCTTTATTTTCAAACCCCAAACACCATTTCTTTTTAAACTGAAAACACATAAGCAAAATTCTTTTAACACCAGCAAATCCCTGCCCCAAAACAAACCTAAAACTAGCTTCAAAATGCAAAGCTAGCATCAATATGAAAGCCTAATCATGTCGCCTAAACCTAACACTTTATACCAAGTTCAATCCGAAAATAAGGCCTCACATCACACAAGAAATATTTGGCCTGAAAGGAAGGCAAGGTTCAGGGTGTGGAGTTCTATTCAGACTTACAAAGTGGTAAAAAAGGGTAAGAAAGCCTGAATATGTATATGTGATCCATGTATTTCATTTCAAATGCACAAGAGTGATAATTCAAATTCAGATTAAGGTTCTCACTTAGTAGGAAAGGATTCAATTCATGTCTGTTCAACTTAAGTCACGAAAATCATAACAACTGATCCAAGCATGGTAAGAACTTACTTTCAAAGTATGAGGAAAGCATTAGAGAACTACTAACTAGGGCATTGAAACAATTCATGAGTTTAAAACATCTTTTTAAGAAAAACTCTAACCCCTTATGCGAATATGAACAACCTAGATGCTTTAAGATTCTAGACTCAATCTTAAAATGCTTAATGAGATGAATGCAACTACATGAATCTTTGAAAAATTTTTAAAAAATTTTACCAATTTTTCATGTAATGAAGACTCAAGGATGCTAAAGGGAAAATAAGATCAGAAAACACAAGTCAAACCACACATATACTCCCCCAAACTTGCTTGACACCGTCCCGGTGGCAAACAAATTCAAAGGAGCATCAAAACACAAAGCAAAAAGAAGCAAACATGAGCGGTATGTACAATGGAAGAAGGTTGTTACCTCGGGTCTAGTCTCGGCTGGAACTTGAGGATGTTCCAGAGGAGCTAGATGCTACGGCTTTGCCTTTGGAGCCTGGCTCTTGAAGAGAGAGACGCGCCGGTTGAATGTTGCTGCCTTGAGTCTCACGGATGACAACTCCACCGGTTGAAAGCCTCCTCTTCTCGGGTTGTTGAACCTCTTCACTTGCATCTTTCTTAGGCGAGCCTCCTTGAAGCGATTTGACCTTCTTGGCAAGTTTCTTGAGCATTTTGCCTTGCCATTTGTTGATTTTCCATTGCATCTCCACAACAGATGCTAGGAACTTCTCCGTTTTGGTTCTCAGCTCAAAGTCTATCTTGGGAAGGTGTAAGCCTCGGGCATCTCATCTTCCGTGGTTGGGGACTCAGACCTTTGACGAGGAGCAATCGCTGGGGCAGGCATTCCTCCTAGAGGAGCAAAGCACTCCTCTACTGTTGGCAAGAACTCGATGTTCCCAACACCAAGCAGCTCGGTCTCGTCCTTGTTTGGTAGGATGCATACTCTCTTCTCGTTTTCGTCGTCGATAAAAGATAAGCATAGAACCCTTCTGCTGGCGTGCATCCCAAGCTGTCCGTATTTCTCATGTAGACCTCATCCATGAAAGCTCTAGCCGGGACGGGTGTGGAATCGTGTATAGGTACGCCAGCTTGTATGAATAGAGGAGTGAGGAAGCCGCCAATGAAAGAAGAGCTTGCCTTGCACCGCAAGGCATTAGCCTTGTATTTCACCAAAGAGGCAGCAAGTACGCATCCATAGTTCACCTCGTCGCCGAGTTCATCCTCCATAGGCTCTTCATTCTCCGCCGGATCACACAACAAATGCTTCACGCCTTGGAACAAGAAGCAAAGCTCGGTCTTCGTGACCGTGGGAGCAACTGACCTTCCGCTGAATGTGTTGGCGATCAGCTTCAAGGTGTACCTCAGCACCGGGCTTCTCACTCTCTTGATTTTGGTGGTGTTGGCCTTGTAGTCTTCATTGCTGATCAGGTCCCAAAAATCGTTTGCTCGCGTGAAGGAGGGGAACTCGATCTTGGTGGCGGCTGCGTTGTGACCATATGTCTGACACAGCTTGGGGATTGAGAGGCTGAAGGCTTGACGTCCAACCTTGAAAGAGAGATGGCCTTGTGAAGGAAAGGGGGCACTAGGGTTCTCGTAACGAAACTCCAACGTGGCAAGGAAGTCTATTGTCACTTCTGGAATGGTTGGGCAATCCATTCGTGACAGACATCTTAAGCCAATATTCTTGAGGAGTTGGTCGAAATCTCCAAGGATCCCTAGCTTGAACAGCAGCTCCCGGTCCGCAAACTTAGTAGGCTCGAACCGAAGCCTTTCCAGCCGCTTCTTATCCCTCTTCTCGTCCTTACTCCATCGGACCCTCTCTTGAACAGGCACTTCCTGACCTTATCCTTCTTGTGCCATCTCCTCTCTCGTTCTCTTGGGGGCCTTTCGTGCCTGAAACAGGTTTCTCAAGCAAAGTAATGTGCAAAACAGCGATAGGATGAGAAAAGAAGAGAGGCAAAGAAGAAAACTTATACTTAATACCCTAGAATTTTGGGGAATTTATAAAAATTATAGCAAAATAAAGGAGAATCAAATATAGAGATACTAGAAAATCCAGGATTTTTCCTATTATTTAGCTAAATTTAAAAATTTAAAACTGCCCTAGCATCTAAAACAATCAATTGCGAAATAAAAGGGAATTTTTCTAATGATTTTTATTAAATATCCGAAAATACCTTTTGCAAAGACTGTTAAGAAGTTTGTTAGCCTTTAGAAACAGAAAACTCTCACTCTCTTTGCTTAAAATTTCGAGAAAACAAGAATGAGAGAGTGTGAAGTTGATAAAAACATTTAAAGGCCAACAAGAAACAAAACTATGGGTAAAAGGAGGTGGTTTCTGACACAAGTCTTGGTCAAGGCACATCTTTCATGGTCAAAGATGCTTGCCTTGACCAAGTTTTAAATTTAAAAACTGGAGGGAAAATAACAAAGGAGGGAAAGAAAATGTTACCTCGGCATGAGATCGAGTCCGTTTGGTCGATCTAGGACTCGATCGCATGCCCATAATGGATTAGATCGAGAGGGTTACTCGATTTGTGACTCGATTCATGGTGAATCGAGTCCTGGATCGATTGGCTCTCTCGATTGTTGAGATTTTGGCTCCACGGCTAAGTCCTCGTGATCGAGCTACGTCCTCGATTTGGGGGTCGATTTGGCTTAGATCGAGTGATGGATCTAGTCGAGTGATCGATCTGTCTTTTAAGGATTTCCCGAGAGAAATTAGATCGGTCGATCCATTTGGGATCGATCGATCCGTTTTCATCTAGATCGATCTTATCACTCGTTCTCGTCTAGATCGACTGGCTTCTCTCGATTCACTAACTCGATGTAGCAAAGATCGAGTTAGGATTAGTCGATCTAGCACTTGATCTCTAGCCTTTTCGTAACCCCTATCGCCTCTTTTGGACTTCAAGATCGAGGTTTAGACTCCTCATACCTGTTCCTACACACTTGCAAAATAAAAACATAAAACTGAAAGAGAAATAAAGCAGAAATATGTACAGGATAGACATGGGAATCCCTCCCAAGTGCGCTTTCTTTAACGTCTTTAGCTAGACTTTACTTGGTTTAGGCAGATGGTGGGTCTTGGAGAAGCACTGAGGTACTCTCCTTGTCATAGCTGTCCGCCAAGTAAGGCTTGACCCTGTGTCCGTTCACGGTGAATGCACTGCCACTCTTGCCCATCAATGTGACAGCTCCATAAGGCAGCACATCTTGGATCACAAACGGCCCGCTCCACCTTGACTTCAGCTTTCCCGGGAAGAGTTTGAGTCTTGAATTGTACAGCAACACCAAACCTCCTTCCTTAAGCTCCTTGGCAACCAACTTCTTGTCATGAGCTTCTTTAGTCCGCTCCTTGTATATCCGAGAGCTCTCATAAGTGTTCAACCTTAGTTCGTCCAGTTCATGTAGCTGGATGAGGCGCCTCTCTTGAGCAGTCTTGAGGTCGAAGTTCAGCCTCTTTACAGCCCACAATGCATGGTGTTCCAGCTCAACTGGGAGGTGACAGCCTTTGCCATAGAGCTGAGTGAAAGGGGTCGTACAACTCGGTGTTTTAAAGGCGGTACGGTAGGCCCAAAGAGCGTCGTCCAACTTTACTGCCCAGTCTTTCCTTGTTGCTCCGACCGTCTTCTCCAGTATAGCCTTGATTTGCCGGTTGGCCACTTCCAATTAACCGCTCGTTTGAGGATGATACGGTGTAGCCACTTTATGCTTAACGCCGTACTTTCTCAAAAGGCTCTCAAAGATCTTGTTTATGAAGTGGCTTCCTCCATCGCTTATAACCACCTTTGGTACCCCAAACCTCGGGAAAATGATGCTTTTAAACAGCTTGATCACCACCTTAGAATCGTTTTTAGGGGAAGCAACAGCCTCAACCCATTTGGAGACATAATCAACCGCTACTAAGATGTACTAGTTGCCGTATGAAGAAGGAAATGACCCCATGAAGTCTATGCCCCACGCGTCAGGAGGTACTTGTTCTAAGTGAAGAGTGTAGTGCTGTGATACATAAGGAGATAGTCCCGTAAGAAGCTGGGAGACCCAGGAAGCTTCACTATACCCTGCGCTTTAGATCCTCTAGAGTTCAAGAGTTGCTTATGTGATCTCGGAGCTAGCATAAACCTGATGCCTCACTCCGTGGCTAAGAAGCTTGGCTTTACTCGTTTCAAAGACTGTCGGATCTCGTTGGTACTGGCTAATAGGAGTGTGAGGCTACCAGTGGGGCTGCTTGAAGATTTACCGGTGCGAATCAGTGGTGTGAACGTGCCTACGGACTTCGTCGTATTGGAGATGAATGAAGAGCCTAAGGATCCACTCATCTTAGGGAGACCATTCCTTGTAACCGCCGGGGATATCATAGATGTGAAGAATGGGAAGATTGCCTTGCATTTGGGAAAGGAGATAAGGCTTGACTTCGACATCAATGAGGTTCTGAAGAAGCCGACCATTGAAGGGCAAGCTTTCTATATTGAAACGATGGATGCTTTAGCGGATGAGTTGCTGGAAGAGCTGGCTCTAGAAGACCATCTGAAGCTAGCAATGACTAAGGAGCCAGGGGAGTTTGGCTATGTGGACCCCCAAACTTACTTCTTGCTTGCCCACAAGCAACAGAAAATAAGAAAGGAAGAGAGGTTTTAAAAACGAACGGGGGTTTAAGCTTCTTGCAAAGGTGCCGTTCAAATGAATAAATCTCAATGTCCTTGTTAACAGTTCTAAAATGCTATGCACACACTCATACTCCAAAGAACTTAGCCATACTCATCACACAAAGAAATTCAAATCATGACTCTCCTATTCCTAACAATCAAAGAAACTCATCCTTTAACATTCATTAACATCCGAACCATGAATCAAACTTATGCACTTTAAAGCAGAACACATTTGGCTAAGGGCGCAGGCTATGAGCATAAAATGATCTCATTTGAAAAGGGTTTTCATTTTAAACAAGGGTTTTTCTCAAAAAAGGCAAGAACTTTATGCATAATGCTAAAGGTGAAGGCAATTGATGCATACATGATCATATTCTTATCTACCCATGTAAACTAACAATGATCCTAAACCCCTCTCATTTATTAACTTTTATCCTCACTCACCACTTAGAACCTACCCTTTTCTCAAAGCAAAAGCTTAGCATTCCCCAATTCAAAACAGAAAACATTTTTATTTTTTTTACTCTTTTAGGCTAGTGAAAAGGTTGAAAACAATTTGCTCTTGACATATTTCTTATTGGTAGCTCTCTTGTTTATTCTTTTCTTTCTCTTCTTTTTTTAATTTTAATTTTAATTTTTATTTGAGAGAGCTACCTTCAGAAATTATTAGAGCATATAAATTTTTAAACACAAACCTTTCACTTAAAACCTTTTTCTTTCTTTCAAATACCGAACTCTTTTGAAACCGAGAACATATAAACATGAAAACAACCCCAATGATCCCCCAAACTTATCCTAAGCCTATATCTAGCTTCAAAATGCAAAGCTAGCAATCACATGAGAACCCAATCATGTCGCCTAAACCTAACACTTTATTCTAAGTTCAAAACCGAAAAAGAAGGCCTCAAAATGATGTCATACAAGAAAAATTTGGCTTCAAAGAAGGGTAAGGGTCAAGGTGGGAGTTCTACTTAGGCTCACAAAGAGTGGTAAAAGGAAGAAGAGAGCCTAAATATTTTAAAAATCCATGCGTTCATTTTCAAATGCATAAGGATGATAATTAAAATTTCAGATTAAGGTTTTCACTTATTAGGACAAGTTTCAAATCATGAGAGTTCAATTTAAGTCCTGAAAATCATAGCAAGTGATCCAAGCATGGTAAGAACTTACTTTCAACGTATAAGCAAAGCATTAGAGAACTACTAACTAGGGTATCGAAACAATTCATGAGAATAAAACACCTTTTTAAGAAAACTTTAACCCCTTATGCAAATGCAAGCAACCTAGATGATTTAAAATTCTAGACTCAATCCTAAAATGTTTAACATGAATGCAACTACATGAATCTTTGAAAAAACTTTAATAATGAAGACTCAAGGATGCTAAAGGGAAAATAAGATCAGAAAACACAAATCAAACCATACATATACTCCCCCAAACTTGCTTGACACCGTCCCGGTGGCAAACAAATTCAAAGGAGCATCAAAACACAAAGCAAAAAGAAGAAAACATGAGCGGTATGTACAATGGAAGAAGGTTGTTACCTCGGGTTTAGTCTCGGCTGGAACTTGAGGATGTTCCAGAGGAGCTAGAGACTATGGTTTTGCCTTTGCCGGTTGGTTCCTGGAGAGAGAGACGCGCCGGCTGAATGTTGCTGCCTTGTGTCACACGGATAACAACTCCACCGGTTGAAAGTCTCCTGTTCTCGGTCTGTTGAACCTCCTCACTTGCCGTTTTCTTAGGTGAGCCTCCTTGAAGTGATTTGACCTTCCTTGCAAGCTTCTTTAGCACCTTGCTCTGCAACTTGTTGATTTTCCTTTGCATCTCCACAACAGAGGCAAGGAAATTCTCCGTTTTAGTCCGCGGCTCAAAGTCAAGCTTGGGAAGGGCGAATGCTTCGGGCATCTCATCATCAGTGGCTGGAGACTCTGATCTTGGATGAGCAGCTTGTTGAACGGCTGCCGTAGCTTCTAAAGGAGCAAAGCATTCCTCCCTGCTTGGGAGAAACTCGATGTTCCCTACACCAAACAGCTCGGTCTCGTTCTGGTTTGGCAGAATACACGTCCTCTTCTCATTCTTCTCGTCAATGTACAAGTACTCAAAGAAGCCCTCAGCTGGCGTGCGTCCCAAGCTATCAGTGTTCCTCAGATACGTCTCGTCCATGAATGCTCTATCCGGAACAGGAGTGAAGTTCTCAAGCTGTATGCCGGCTTGCACGAACAAGGGCGTGACGGAACCGCCAATGAGTGACGAGCTTCCCTTGCATCTCAAGGCATACGCCTTGTATTTGACCAATGAAGCAGCAAGGATGCACCCGTAGTTCACGTCGTCTCCGAGCTGGTCTTCCAACGGCTCATCATTCTCATCCGAATCACAAAGGAGATGCTTAAGGCCTTGGAACAGAAAGCAAAGCTCCGTCTTGGTCACCGTGGGAGCTACGGACCGACCACTAAAAGTGTTGGCCATCAGCTTCAAGGTGTAGCGTAGCACCGGGTTCCTCACCCTCTTGATCTTTGCGGTATTCGCCTTGTAGTCATCATTGGCGATGAGGTCCCAAAAATCATTCGCTTGAGTGAAGGAGGGGAACTCCACCTTCCTAGAAGTTGCATCGAGGCCATAAGCTTGGCAGAGCTCGGGGACTGAGAGACTGAAAGCTTGGCGTTGTATCTTGAAGGAGAGGCGGCCTTGAGAAGGAATTGGCACGCTAGGATTCTCGTATCCGAACTCCAAGGTGGCAAGGAAGTCGATTGTCACTTCAGGGAAGGTTGGGCAATCCATCCGTGACAAACACCTCAGCCCTATCTTCTGGAGGAGTTGGTCAAAATCTCCCAGCAGCCCCATCTTAGACAGCAGCTCCCTGTCTGCGAACTTAGTAGGCTCAAACCGAAGCCTTTCAAGCCGCTTCTTATCCCTTTTCTCATCCTTACTCCATCAAACCCTCTCTTGAACAACCACTTCCAGACCTTCACCCCCTTGTGCTGTCTCTTCTCTCGTTCTCTTGGGAGCCATTGTGCCTGAAACAAGTTTCTCAAGCAATTTGATAAGCAAAACGGCAATCCGATGAGAGAAGAAGAAAGGCAAAGAAGAGAGCTTATAACTTATACCCTAGAATTTTGGGGAATTTATAAAAATTATAGCAAAATAAAGGAGAATCAAATCTAGAGATACTAGAAAATCCAGGATTTTTCCTATTATTTAGCTAAATTTAAAAATTCAAAACTGCCCTACCATCTAAAACAATCAATTGCGAAATAAAAGGGAATTTTCCTAAAGATTTTTATTAATATCCGAAAATACCTTTTGCAAAGATTGTTAAGAAGTTTGTTAGCCTTTAGAAACAGAAAACTCTCACTCTCTTTGCTTAAAATTTCGAGAAACAAGACTGAGAGAGTGAAGTTGAAGAAAACATTTAAAGGCCAACAAGAAACAAAACTATGGGTAAAAGGAGGTAGTTTATGACACAAGTCTTGGTCAAGGCACATCTTTCATAGTCAAAGATGTTTGCCTTGACCAAGTTTTAAATTTAAAAACTGGAGGGAGAAGAGTAAAGGAGGGAAAGAAATCGTTACCTCAGCATGAGATCGAGTCCGTTTGGTCGATATAGGACTCGATCTCATGCCCATAATGGCTTAGATTGAGAGGGTTACTCGATTTGTGACTCGATTCATGGTGAATCGAGTCCTATATCGATTGACTCTCTCGATCGTTGAGATCTTGGCTCCACGGCTAAGTCCTCGTGATCGAGCTACGTCCTCGATTTAGGGGTCGATTTGGCTTATATCGAGTGATGGATCGAGTCGAGTGATCGATCTGTCTTTTAAGGATTTCCCGAGAGAAATTAGATCGGTCGATCCAGATGGGATCGATCGATCCTTTTTCATCAGCATCGATCATATCACTCGTTCTCGTCTAGATCGACTGGCTCCTCTCGATTCACTAACTCGATCTAGCAAAGATCGAGTTAGGATTAGTCGATCTAGCACTCGATCTCTAGCCTTTTTCTTAACCCCTATCGCCTCTTTTGGACTTCAAGATCGAGGTTTAGACTCCTCATACCTGTTCCTGCACACTTGCAAAATAAAAACATAAAACTGAAAGAGAAATAAAGCAGAAATATGTACAGGATAGACATGGGAATGCCTCCCAAGTGCGCTTTCTTTAACGTCTTTAGCTAGACTTTACATGGTTTAGGCAGATGGTGGATCTTGGAGAAGCACCGAGGTACTCTCCTTGTCATAGCTGTCCGCCAAGTAAGGCTTGACCCTGTGTCCGTTCACGGTGAATGCACTGCCACTCTTGCCCATCAATGTGATAGCTCCATAAGGCAGCACTTCTTGGATCACAAACGGCCCGCTCCACCTTGACTTCAGCTTTCCCGGGAAGAGTTTGAGTTTTGAATTGTACAGCAACACCAAACCTCCTTCCTTAAGCTCCTTGGCAACCAACTTCTTGTCATGAGCTTCCTTAGTCCGCTCCTTGTATATCCGAGAGCTCTCATAAGCGTTCAACCTTAGTTCGTCCAGTTCATGTAGCTGGATGAGGCACCTCTCTTGAGCAGTCTTGAGGTCAAAGTTCAGCCTCTTTACAGCCCACAATGCACGGTGTTCCAGCTAAACTGGGAGGTGACAGCCTTTACCATAGAGCAGAGTGAAAGGGGTTGTACCAATCGGTGTTTTAAAGGTGGTACGGTAGGCCCAAGGAGCGTCGTCCAACTTCACTACGCAGTCTTTCCATGTTGCTCCGACCGTCTTCTCAAGTATAGCCTTGATTTGCCGGTTGGAGACTTCCACTTGACCGCTCGTTTGAGGATGATACGGTGTAGCCACTTTATGCTTAACGCTATAATTCCTCAAAAGGCTCTCAAAGATCTTGTTTATGAAGTGGCTTCCTCCATCGCTTATAACCACCTTTGGTACCCCAAACCTCGGGAAAATGATGCTCTTAAACAGCTTGATCACCACCTTAGAATCGTTTGTAGGGGAAGCAACAGCCTCAACCCATTTGGAGACATAATCAACCTCTACTAAGATGTACTTATTGCCGTATGAAGAAGGAAATGGCCCCATGAAGTCTATGCCCCACGCATCAAACACGTCAACCTCAAAGATAGGAACCTGAGGCATCTCTTTCCTCTTAGTGATATTCCCTGCTCGTTGACACGCCTCACAGCTCTTCACAAACTCGTGTGCATCTTTGAAGATGGACGGCCACCAGAAACCAGCTTGCAACAATTTCGTGGCAGTCTTGAATGAAGTGAAGTGTCCTATTGAGATGTGTTGGCTCCTTACCACACGCTAAGTAGTTCACAACATCAGCGTACCAGGGAAGATCCTCCTCCTTGAAGCTCAACACCTCCTCAAACTGCCCTTCTAGCTTTCCACAAACAGCCGTAGTGATCGCCATGAGTTGCTCTTCGGGGAGAGAATAATTCAAGGGCAGAGACACGTTTATCCTTAGCCGAGAGAGATGGTCAGCAACTCTGTTTTCTATCCCCTTCTTGTCATTAATTTCCATATCAAATTCTTGAAGCAAGAGGATCCATCTCATAAGCTGAGGCTTAGTGTCCTTCTTTGAATAGATGTATCGCAAAGCCGCGTGATCTGTGTAGACAATAGCCTTGGAACCCACAAGATACGACCGGAACTTCTCAAAGGCGAACACTACTGCAAGCAACTCCTTCTCTATAGTAGTGTACTTCGTTTGCGTGTCGTCCAAGGTTCTCGAAGCATAGTAGATCACGTGCAGCTTCTTATCTTTCCTCTGACCAAGAACGGCTCCCACGGCGTAGTCACTAGCATCACACAAAATCTCGAAGGGTAGTGTCCAGTCTGGTGCTTGAACTATAGGAGCTGATGTAAGGGCTTCCTTGATGGTCACGAAAGCTTGCATGCACTCATCATTGAACACGAACTCCGCTTCTTTGCTAGTAGCCGTTTGAGGGGGTGTGCAATCTTGGAGAAATCCTTAATGAAATGCCTATAGAAGCCGGCATGCCCCAAGGAACTTCTGACTCCCTTAACGTTCACCGGCGCCTCCAGACCCATCATGACTTCTACTTTAGCCTGATCAACCTCAATGCCCTTCTCAGATATCTTATGACCAAGCACAATCCCTTCTCTCACCATAAAGTGGCACGTCTCCCAATTAAGCACCAGGTTTGTCTCCTCACAACGCCTTTGTAACTTGCAAAGATTCAACAAACACGCAGAAAAAGACGCACCATAGACAGAGAAGTCATCCATAAACACCTCTACCATCTCTTCTATTAGATCGGAGAAGATCGACATCATACACCGGTGAAACATAGCTGGTGCGTTACACAACCCGAATGACATCCTTCGATAAGCGAAGGTACCATAGGGACATGTGAAGGTCGTCTTCTCCTGATCATTTGGGTGAATTGGTATCTGAAAGAAACCCCTATACCCATCGAGGAAACAATAGTAAGGGTGATTAGCAAGTCTCTCAAGCATTTGATAAATAAAAGGCAGGGGGAAATGATCCTTCCTAGTTGCAAGATTAAGTTTCCTATAATCAATACACATCCTATGACCAATGATGGTTATAGTAGGAATAAGCTCATATTTATCATTCCTTATGACCGTGATCCCTCCCATCTTTGGCACCACGTGTACAGGAGAAACCCACGTGCTGTCACTTATGGGATAGATCACGTCAGCCTCTAAAAGCTTAAGGATCTCTTTCTTAACAACCTCTTTCAAATTAGGATTCAAACGCCTTTGATGTTCTATAGAAGAGGCGTTCTCATTATCCAAGTGAATCCTGTGAGTGCAAAGCATTGGTGAAAGACCCTTGATGTCACTTAGAGAGTACCCAGTGGCTTCCTATACTTTCTCAGCTCAGTCAGGAGCGAGGGCAACTCATCATCACTTAAGTTTTCATTCACAATCACGGGATAGGTGTAATTAGGCCCTAAGAAAGCATACCTTAGCCCTTTTGGGAGCTCCTTAAGGTCCACCTTTGGGGCTAACAGCTCTCTCCAGTCATCCTCCTGGCTGTTACTGTTGTCTTCCTCCTTGGAACCCTCCTTAGAACCCGAGGCATGGCCCTTAAGACTGCTATCCTCCATCGCTATCCCTTCTGAAATCGGGACATCCAGTCGATCTTGCTCTCGATGTCGTCTAGATCGAGTGGTTTCGTTCGATTCACTCACTCGTTTTAATGTGGATCGAGTTAGGGATCAAGACGCAGAGTCGATCTCCGAATTAGACCCCAAACTGATCGGAAGGTCCCTCTCGATCGTTGACTCGATTGTTTACTCGGATCGATTACCCCTCTCGATCTGACTGTGGATTGCTGCACCGGATCGAGTTGTGTTCTCGATTGCCTTGTCGATCTGACATCTGGATCGAATGATGGCGTCGATTTTAGAGTCGATCTCTAGGCAGCAGCTTTCATCCTTCTTAGCAACCTTCCTAGAATCCAGCAAGTTGACGTACTCATGGGTCCTCTGATCGACGTAACCGAACTCTCCTGGCTCCTTTGTCAGTGCTAGTTGCAGATGGTCCTCCTGAGCCAACTCTTCCAGCAACTCATCCGCTAAAGCGTCCATCATTTCAATATAGAAGGCTTGCCCTTCTATTGTCGGCTTCTTCAGAACCTCATTGATATCGAAGTCTAACCTTATATCCTTCCCCAAGTGTAGTGCAATCTTCCCATTTTTGACGTCAATGATAGCCCCGGCGGTTGCAAGGAATGGCCTTCCAAGAATGAGTGGATCCTTAGGTTCTTCATCCATCTCCAACACAACGAAATCCGTCGGCACGTTCACACCACTGATTCGCACCGGAAGGTCTTCAAGCAGCCCCACTGGTAGCCTCACACTCCTGTCAGCCAGTACCAATGAGATTCTACAGACTTTTAAACGGGTAAAGCCAAGTTTCTTTGCCATGGAATGGGGCATGAAATTTATGCTTGCTCCGAGATCACAAAGACAGCTCTTGAACTCTAAAGGGCCTAAAGCGCCAGGTATAGTGAAGCTTCCAGGGTCTCCCAACTTCTTAGGGACTATCTCCTTATGTATCACGGCACTACACTCCTCACTTAGAACAAGCAATTCCTTGCTTTCCTTATTCTTCTTCACGAGAGTGTCTTTGAAGAATTTGGCGCATTTAGGCATCATTGCAAGGCAGTCAACGAGAGGTAGCTTGATCTCTACGTCCTTAAGATGCTTCTCAAAGAGGATTCTGTGCCTCTCTATGAGTTGCTTCTTGAAACGGCCAGGAAAAGGCAGCTTAGGTACATATGGTGGCGGTACATATGCATCCTTCTCCTTAGTAGTTTGCTCTGCTCTCTTCTCTACAACCGCTTGATAACTACTTTCTTTCGCAGGGGTGAGGATGCAATGAGGCTATCAAAATCAAATGCAACACTTAGGTTGTAGTACAGTATGCAAGTGAGAGTTAATCCATTTCTAGGAGCTAGGAAGATCAAAGAGAATGCAAGAGCAGTGTAAAGCTAAGCGAATAACAGGCGATATTGTGAAAATCCTAAAAACTATATGCAACAACCGAATGGAATGTAAAACTATTTTAAAATTACCAAGAGTGATTGAACTACTGCAAGGAACAAACAGAAAAATTAAAATGCAAGGCTATGATTTAACAAAAATCGACTAGTGGATCGACCACAGGATCGACCACTGGATCGAGCAGTTTGGATCGATCTCGTCTAAAAATGCCAGTATGAAGAAACTAATGACCAGGATGCGGCGAATATCAAGCGAATGACTAACGAAGAGGTAAGAATGCTAGGAAAAAAGGGTCTAGGGTTGAGATTCATGGTCCGGGGTTTCAAGGGTCCAAGTTGGGATTGAAAACTTTAAATCGACTCACTTTGTGAGATTCCCTAAACCTTGAAAACGAAAACAAGATCCATCCGTGGCTTTCGGTATGGATCACTCTTTCATCCTCTCCCCCAAACCCATGGCTTCTGGTGGAAAGAGAGGTCGAAGGGCAATGAACTCAGATTTCAAACACACCGCCTAACTAGTCCCCTAAACTTCCATGGCTTTTGGGAAAGGGTAACTAGTCTCTAGGATGTGATTTTCAGAGATCTCTGGATCCTGTCAAGGTAAGAGACCTCTCTGATCATAAAGATCATGGCATGAGAGTCTTCAAGCCTTAAGGACTCAACATCCTAGAAGAGAAAGCCATTAAGAACAAGAAAACTACCAACTTGAAAACCCCTTAGACCCCGTGAATCCTCTCAACCCTCGAGACCCAAATGAAACTACTCGCTACACATGAGAATAACCGAAACAAACATGAAAGATGAAGCGATGAACATGAAAACGATTACTTAAAACATAAACGATTCGAAAAATTCAAGAACAAAGCTCAAAATCTAACAATGGCGGAGAGTCTCCAAACCAGAGAGAAAAAGCATAAAAAGATAAGAATGAAAAGTGTGTGCCAAAAAATCATCGCCGCCTTCCCAAAAAGGTAAAAGCAGCTCGATGGTCACCACCCCCCCCCTCGCTAGCGGCCAACAACGGTTGAAGGGACAGAGATCGACTTCGGGATCGATCGGCTCTCTTGATCACTTTCGGACATCGTGTCTTCTACCCGATCTGGGTCTCGATCTTCTTCAGCGGATCGAGTGTTGCATCCGATCTTGGTATCGATCTTCGGTCGGATCGAGTGGTGGACTCGATCCGGCTCTTGCTCTGCATGGAGTCATTTACGTCCGTACCACTTGATCGATTGCTCCACTTGATCTTCATCTCGATCATTTCCCTTGGATCGCCTGGGCTTCTCGATCTTCTGGTCAATCTCATCTAGATCGACCGGCCGTGCTCGATCTGCTCCCCGATCTCTGGTCCTTAGCAAACATCCGTTGTTCCCGCGAACCTCCACATTAGCCTCAGCACGTCCACGAACTCCACGACTCTAAAGTAGCCAGAAACAACCTGAATATGATGCAAAATGCAAGGAACATGCGTATGCTGGTGCAAGAATGCTCTAGGACCTAAAGTGATGCAATCTAGCCTAAAGTGTGATGTAAATGCATGAAAAGCTAACTTATATGTATGCAAAATACATGCAATATGCAGTAACATCAACTCCCCCAAACTTACTTCTTGCTTGCCCTCAAACAACAGAAAATAAGAAAGGAAGAGAGGTTTTAGAAAAGACGGGGGTTTAAGCCTCTTGCAAAGGTGTCTTTCAAATGAATCAATCTCAATGTCCTAGTTACTAGTTCTAAAATGCAATGCGCACACTCATACTCCAAAGAACTTAGCCATACTCATCACACAAAGAAATTCAGATCATGACTCTCATATTCCAAATAGTCCAAGAATCCTAACCTTTAACATTCAATTAATGATCAAACCGTGAATCACACTTATGCACTTAGAACAGAATACATTTGGCTAAGGACAAGGTTATGAGACAAAGATGATCTCATTCAAGCGGGTAATTCAAACAATGGGTTATCTCAAAAAGGATTGAACTTATGCATAATGCTAAAGGTAAAGACAATTGATGCATACATGACTAGACTCTTATCTACCCATATACACTAACGATGATCCTAAACCCCTCTCATTTTCTTTCTTTTTCGAGCTCACTCACCCTCTAGAAACTACCCAAACGACAAGGCAGGAAGCCAAGCATAACCCACGAAAACAGGAGACAACTTTACTCTTCTTAGGCTAGTGGTGGTCAAACACAAACTTAAAGCTCTTTCTTTAAATCTTGGTAGCTCTCTTCTCTTATTATTTTTTTTTCTTTTTAAAACTTTGGCCTTTGGCTCTTTTCTTTCTGATTTTTATTTTTATTTTGAGAGCTACCTCCTTCTCTTTTAAAACCGAGCTTTTATTTAAAAATAGAACAACACCACCACTTAAAACCATGAGTCCTTTATTTTCAAACCCCAAACACCATTTCTTTTTAAACTGAAAACACATAAGCAAAATTCTTTTAACACCAGCAAATCCCTGCCCCAAAACAAACCTAAAACTAGCTTCAAAATGTAAAGCTAGCATCAATATGAAAGCCTAATCATGTCGCCTAAACCTAACACTTTATGCCAAGTTCAATCCGAAAATAAGGCCTCACATCACACAAGAAATATTTGGCCTGAAAGGAAGGCAAGGTTCAGCGTGTGGAGTTCTATTCAGACTTACAAAGAGTGGTAAAAAAGGGTAAGAAAGCCGGAATATGTATATGTGATCGATGTATTGCATTTCAAATGCACAAGAGTGATAATTCAAATTCAGACTGCTAGGAACTTCTCCGTTTTGGTTCTCAGCTCAAAGTCTATCTTGGGAGCCTTGAGCATCTCATCTTCCGTGGTTGGGGACTCAGACCTTTGACGAGGAGCAATCGCTGGGGCAGGCGTTCCTCCTAGAGGAGCAAAGCACTCCTCTACTGTTGGCAAGAACTCGATGTTCCCAACACCAAGCAGCTCGGTTTCGTCCTTGTTTGGTAGGATGCATACTCTCTTCTCGTTTTCGTCGTCGATAAAAGATAAGCGTAGAACCCTTCTGCTGGCGTGCGTCCCAAGCTGTCCGTATTTCTCATGTAGACCTCATCCATGAAAGCTCTAGCCGGGACGGGTGTGGAATCGTGTATAGGTAGGCCAGCTTGTATGAATAGAGGAGTGAGGAAGCCGCCAGTGAAAGAAGAGCTTGCCTTGCACCGCAAGGCATTAGCCTTGTACTTCACCAAGAGGCAGCAAGTATGCATCCATAGTTCACCTCGTCGCCGAGTTCATCCTCCATAGGCTCTTCATTCTCCGCTGGATCACACAACAAATGCTTCACGCCTTGGAACAAGAAGCAAAGCTCTGTCTTCGTGACCGTGGGAGCAACTGGCCTTCCGCTGAATGTGTTGGCGATCAGCTTCAAGGTGTACCTCAGCACCGGGCTTCTCACTCTCTTGATTTTGGCGGTGTTGGCCTTGTAGTCTTCGTTGCTGATCAGGTCCCAAAAATCGTTTGCTCGCGTGAAGGAGGGGAACTCGATCTTGGTGGCAGCTGCGTTGAGACCATATGCCTGACACAGCTCGGGAATTGAGAGGCTGAAGGTTTGACGTCCAACCTTGAAAGAGAGACGGCCTTGTGAAGGAACGGGGGCGCTAGGGTTCTCGTAACGAAACTCCAACGTGGCAAGGAAGTCTATTGTCACTTCTGGAATGGTTGGGCAATCCATTCGTGACAGACATCTTAAGCCAATGTTCTTGAGGAGTTGGTCAAAATCTCCAAGGATCCCTAGCTTGAACAGCAGCTCCTGGTCCGCAAACTTAGTAGGCTCGAACCGAAGCCTTTCCAGCCGCTTCTTATCCCTCTTCTCGTCCTTACTCCATCAGACCCTCTCTTGAACAGGCACTTCCTGACCTTATCCTTCTTGTGCCGTCTCCTCTCTCGTTCTCTTGGGGGCCATCGTGCCTGAAACAGGTTTCTCAAGCAAAGTAATGTGCAAAACAGCGATAGGATGAGAGAAGAAGAGAGGCAAAGAAGAAAACTTATACTTAATACCCTAGAATTTTGGGGAATTTATAAAAATTATAGCAAAATAAAGGAGAATCAAATCTAGAGATACTAGAAAATCCAGGATTTTTCCTATTATTTAGCTAAATTTAAAAATTTAAAACTGCCCTAGCATCTAAAACAATCAATTACGAAATAAAAGGGAATTTTTCTAACGATTTTTATTAAATATCCGAAAATACCTTTTGCAAAGACTGTTAAGAAGTTTGTTAGCCTTTAGAAACAGAAAACTCTCACTCTCTTTGCTTAAAATTTCGAGAAAACAAGAATGAGAGAGTGTGAAGTTGATAAAAACATTTAAAGGCCAACAAGAAACAAAACTATGGGTAAAAGGAGGTGGTTTCTGACACAAGTCTTGGTCAAGGCACATCTTTCATGGTCAAAGATGCTTGCCTTGACCAAGTTTTAAATTTAAAAACTGGAGGGAAAATAACAAAGGAGGGAAAGAAAATGTTACCTCGGCATGAGATCGAGTCCGTTTGGTCGATCTAGGACTCGATCGCATGCCCATAATGGATTAGATCGAGATGGTTACTCGATTTGTGACTCGATTCATGGTGAATCGAGTCCTGGATCGATTGACTCTCTCGATTGTTGAGATTTTGGCTCCACGGCTAAGTCCTCGTGATCGAGCTACGTCCTCGATTTGGGGGTCCATTTGGCTTAGATCGAGTGATGGATCGAGTCGAGTGATCGATCTGTCTTTTAAGGATATCCCAAGAGAAATTAGATCGGTCGATCCATTTGGGATCGATCGATCCGTTTTCATCTAGATTGATCTTATCACTCGTTCTCGTCTAGATCGACTGGCTTCTCTCGATTCACTAACTCGATCTAGCAAAGATCGAGTTAGGATTAGTCGATCTAGCACTCGATCTCTAGCCTTTTCGTAACCCATATCGCCTCTTTTGGACTTCAAGATCGAGGTTTAGACTCCTCATACCTGTTCCTACACACTTGCAAAATAAAAACATAAAACTGAAAGAGAAATAAAGCAGAAATATGTACAGGATAGACATGGGAATGCCTCCCAAGTGCGCTTTCTTTAACGTCTTTAGCAAGACTTTACTTGGTTTAGGCAGATGGTGGGTGTTGGTGAAGCACCGAGGTACTCTCCTTGTCATAGCTGTCCGCCAAGTAAGGCTTGACCCTGTGTCCGTTCACGGTGAATGCACTGCCACTCTTGCCCATCAATGTGACAGCTCTATAAGGCAGCACTTCTTGGATCACAAACGGCCCGCTCCACCTGGACTTCAGCTTTCCCGGGAAGAGTTTGAGTCTTGAATTGTACAGCAACACCAAACCTCCTTCCTTAAGCTCCTTGGCAACCAACTACTTGTCATGAGCTTCTTTAGTCCGCTCCTTCTATATCCGAGAGCTCTCATAAGCGTTCAACCTTAGTTCGTCCAGTTCATGTAGCTGGATGAGGCGCCTCTCTTGAGCAGTCTTGAGGTCGAAGTTTAGCCTCTTTACAGCCCACAATGCACGGTGTTCCAGCTCAACTGGGAGGTGACAGCCTTTGCCATAGAGCTGAGTGAAAGGGGTCGTACCACTTGGTGTTTTAAAGGCGGTACGGTAGGCCCAAAGAGCGTCGTCCAACTTTACTGCCCAGTCTTTCCTTGTTGCTCCGACCGCCTTCTCCAGTATAGCCTTGATTTGCCGGTTGGAGACTTCCACTTGACCGCTCGTTTGAGGATGATACGGTGTAGCCACTTTATGCTTAACGCCGTACTTTCTCAAAAGGCTCTCAAAGATCTTGTTTATGAAGTGGCTTCCTCCATCGCTTATAACCACCTTTGGTACCCCAAACCTCGGGAAAATGATGCATTTAAACAGATTGATCACCACCTTAGAATCGTTTTTAGGGGAAGCAACAGCCTCAACCCATTTGGAGACTTAATCAACCTCTACTAAGATGTACTAGTTGCCGTATGAAGAAGGAAATGGCCCCATGAAGTCTATGCCCCACGCGTCAAACACGTCAACCTCGAAGATAGGAACCTAAGGCATCTCGTTCCTCTTAGTGATATTCCCTGCTCGTTGACACGCCTCACAGCTCTTCACAAACTCGTGTGCATCCTTGAAGATAGATGGCCACCAGAAACCAGCTTGCAACACTTTCGTGGCAGTCTTGAATGAAGCGAAGTGTCCTCCATAGGATGAGCCATGACAGTGAAAGAGGATGTCTTTAGCTTCTTCCTTTGTAAGACATCTCTGGTACAAACTGTCCACCCCTCTCTTGTACAAGTAGGGCTCGTCCCAAAAGTAGTCACTCGCCTCACTCATAAACCTCTTCTTCTGATAGCTGTTGAGATGTGTTGGCTCCTCACCACACGCTAAGTAGTTTACAACATCATCGTACCAGGGAAGATCCTCCTCCTTGAAGCTCAACACCTCCTCAAACTGCCCTTCTAGCTTTCCACAAACAGCCGTAGTGATCGCCATGAGTTGCTCTTCGGGGAGAGAATCATCTAAGGGCAGAGACTCGTTGATCCTTAGCCGAGAGAGATGGTCAGCAACTCCGTTTTCTATCCCCTTCTTGTCTTTAATTTCCATATCAAACTCCTGGAGTAAGAGGATCCATCTCAAAAGCCTCAGCTTAGTGTCTTTCTTGGAATAGATGTAGCGCAAAGCTGCGTGATCCGTGTAAACTATGGTCTTGGAACCCATGAGGTAAGCTCTGAACTTCTCAAAGGCGAATACAACCGCCAATAGCTCCTTCTCAGTAGTGGTGTACCTCGTTTGCGTGTCATCCAAGGTCCTTGAAGCATAGTATATCACGTGCAGCTTTTTATCCTTCCTTTGGCCTAGGACAGCTCCCACGGCGTAGTCACTAGCATCGCACATAATCTCGAATGGGAGAGTCCAATCTGGTGCTTGCACTATAGGTGCGGATACTAGGGCTTCCTTGATTGTCACGAAATCTTGCAAACACTCCTCATCAAAGACGAATTCAGCCTCCTTGCACAACAGCCGAGTTAGAGGGCGTGCAATCTTAGAGAAGCCTTTAATAAAACGCCTGTAGAACCCGGCGTGTCCCAAGAAGCTTCTCACCCCTTTTACGATAACTGGCGGCTCAAGGCTTGTCAACACATCAATCTTTGCCTTGTCGACTTCAATACCCTTCTCTGATATCTTATGTCCAAGCACGATCCCCTCCTTAACCATGAAGTGGCATTTATCCCAGTTGAGCACCAAGTTTGTCTCCTCACAACGCTTTAAAACCCTGTAAAGATTCAACAAACACGCAGAAAAGGACGCGCCATAGACCGAGAAGTCATCCATAAACACCTCTACCATCTCTTCTATTAGATCGGAGAACATCGACATCATACACCGCTGAAACGTAGCCAGTGCGTTACACAACCCGAATGGCATCCTTCGATACGCGAAGGTACCATAAGGGCATGTAAAGGTCGTCTTCTCCTGATAGTTGGGATGGATTGGTATTTGGAAAAATCCACTATATCCATCAAGAAAGCAATAGTAGGGGTGATTAGCAAGTCTTTCAAGCATTTGATAAATAAGAGGTAAGGGAAAATGATCCTTTCTAGTAGCAAGATTAAGCTTCCTATAATCAATACACATACGGTGTCCAGTAATAGTCCTAGTAGGTATAAGCTCATCTTTGTCATTCTTAACTACCGTGATCCCTCCCTTCTTAGGCACCACGTGTACGGGAGAAACCCACGTGCTGTCACTTATGGGATAGATCACGTCAGCCTCTAAAAGCTTAAGAATCTTCTTCTTGACTACCTCTTTCAAATTTGGATTCAAACGCCTCTGATGTTCTATAGGGAAGGCGTTCTCATTATCCAAGTGAATCCTATGAGTGCAAAGCATTAGTGAAAGGCCCTTGATGTCACTTAGAGAGTACTCAATGGCCTTCCTATACTTTTGCAGCTCAGTCAGGAGCGAGTGCAACTCATCATCACTTAAGTTTTCATTCACAATCACAGGATAGGTTTCGTTAAGCCCTAAGAAAGCATACCTTAGCCCTTTTGGGAGCTCCTTAAGGTCAACCTTTGGGCTAACAGCTCGCTCCAATCATCCTCGTGGCTGTTGCTGTAGTTCTCCTTCTTAGAACCCTCCTTGGAACCCGAGGTACAGCCCTTGAGGCTGCTTTCACCAACCGCTATCCTCAAGCAATCCTACGGGTAACCTCACACTCCTGTCAGCTAGTACCAACGAGATTCTACAGTCCTTGAAACGGGTAAAGCCGAGTTTCTTCGCCACGGAATGAGGCATCAAATTTATGCTAGCTCCGAGATTTTCTCATAAATCATCTCATTTCACTTGGATTTGCATTGGTCCTTGTATTCTCTTTGCATTCTCTATCATCCTAGGACATGGATTGACTCTCTCTTGCTTGCTGTAGTACAACATGTCTTGCATTTGAGTTTGATAACCTCATTGCATTTTCACCCTTGCTAAGAAAGTGTTTATCAAATGGCGCCGTTGCCATCCTAGGACTATTTAGAGAACATAGAGATTTGGGACTTAGCAAAGACTAAGTCTTTACCTTTTTCAAGTTACTAATCATTCTACTCTCAAACGTGTGTTTTCAGGTACATGAATCTTCGTTCAAGGGGAGACAACAATCTACTACAACCCTTGGAAAACATTCATCAGCTTGGTCACTCACGGCAAAGGAGAGTCAGAGAACAAACAAGAGCCTTTGAGGAGATTGTTCAGCACGGTTTGGTTGACTTCCACTCGATCTTCGTCTCAATCATTTCCCTTGGATCGCCTGGGCTTCTCGATCTTCTTTTCGATCTCATCTAGATCGACCTGCCATGCTCGATCTGCTCCCCGATCTCTGGTCCTTAGCAAACATCCCACGTTTCACAAACCTCCACAACAGCTTCAGCACTTCCACGAACCTCCATGACTCCAAAGTAGCTAGAAACAACCTGAATATGATGCAAAATGCAAGGAACATGCGTATGCTGGTGCAAGAATGCTCTAGGATCTAAAGTGATGCAATCTAGCCTAAAGTGTGATGTGAATGCATGAAAAGCTAACTTATATGTATGCAAAATGCATGTAATATGTAGTGACATCAACTCCCCCAAATTTACTTCTTGCTTGCCCTCAAGCAACAGAAAATAAGAAAGGAAGAGAGTTTTTAAAACAAACAGGGGTTTTAAGCTTCTTGCAAAGGTGCCTTTCAAATGAATCAATCTCAATGTCCTAGTTACTAGTTCTAAAATGCAATGCGCACACTCATACTCCAAAGAACTTAGCCATACTCATCACACAAAGAAATTCAGATCATGACTCTCCTTTTCCTAACAATAAAGAAACTCATCCTTTAACATTCATTAAAGACCGAACCATGAATCAAACTTATGCACTTTAAAGCAGAACAAATTTGGCTAAGGGTGCAGGCTATGACCATAGAATGATCTCATTCGAAAAGGGTTTTTATTTTAAATAAGGGTTTCTCTCAAAAAATGGCAAGAACTTTATGCATAATGCTAAAGATGAAGGCAATTGATGCATACATGATCAGATTCTCATCTACCCATGTAAACTAACAATGATCCTAAATCCCTCTCATTTACCATCTTTTAAGCACACTCACCACTTAGAATCTACCATTTTCTCAAAGCAAAAGCTTAGCATTCTCCAATTCAAAACATAAAGCATTTTAGGCTAGTGAAAAGGCTGAAAATAATTTGCTCTTTACATATTTCTTATTGGTAGCTCTCTGTTTATTTATATTTATATATTATTTTTTTTCTTTTTCTTTTTTTTTATTTTTGGCACTTAGGCTCTTTTTTTTTTTTTTTATTTTATTTTGAGAGAGCTATCTTCTGAAATTGTTAGAGCATAAATTTTTTTGTAAACACAAACCTTTCACTTAAAACCTTTTTCTTTCTTTCAAACACCAAACTCTTTTAAACCGAAAGCATATAAACATGAAAACAACTCCTTAAACCCCCAAACTTATTCTAAGCCTAAGTCTAGCTTCAAAATGCAAAGCAATCCTACGGGTAACCTCCACTGATCTTCACTGGCAAGTCCTCAAGCAATCCTACGGGTAACCTCACACTCCTGTCAGCTAGTACCAACGAGATTCTACAGTCCTTGAAACGGGTAAAGCCGAGTTTCTTCGCCACGGAATGAGGCATCAGATTTATGCTAGCTTCGAGATTTTCTCATAAATCATCTCATTTCGCTTGGATTTGCATTGGTCCTTGTATTCTCTTTGCATTCTCTATCATCCTAGGCATGGATTGACTCTCTCTTGCTTGCTGTACTACAACATGTCTTGCATTTGAGTTTGATAACCTCATTGCATTTTCACCCTTGCTAAGAAAGTATTTATCAATGCTGAGTCGATCTCCGGATTGGACCTCAAATTGATCGGAAGGCCTTTCTCGATCTCGAACTCGATTGTTTTCCTGGATCGATCACCCTCCTCGATCTGACTGTCGATTTCTGCACCGGATCGAGTTGTGCTCTCGATTATCTTGTCGATTTGACCCCTGAATCGAGTAATGTCATCGATCTTGGAGTCGATCTCTAGGCAAACGCCTACATCTTCAAGCACAACTTTCCTCGAATCAAGCAAGTTGACGTACTCCTGAGTCCTCTGATCCACATAACCAAACTCTCCTGGCTCTTTAGTCAGTGCCAGCTTCAAATGATCTTCCTGAGCCAGCTCCTCCAGCAACTCATCCGCTAAGGCATCCAATGTATCAATGTAGAAAGCTTGCCCTTCTCTCGTAATATTTTTCAAAACCTCATTGATATCGAAATCTAGCCTTATATCTTTACCCAAGTGCAAAGCAATCTTCCCGTTCTTGACGTCTATTATGGTGCTGGCGGTAGCTAAGAAGGGTCTACCGAGAATGAGTGGATCCTTTGGCTCTTCATCCATTTCCAAAACAACAAAGTCTGTAGGCACGTTCACTCCACTGATCTTCACTAGCAAGTCCTCCAGCAATCCTACGTGTAACCTCACACTCCTGTCAGCTAGTACCAACGAGATTCTACAGTCCTTGAAATGGGTAAAGCCGAGTTTCTTCGCCACGGAATGAGGCATCAGATTTATTCTAGCTCCGAGATCACAAAGCCAACTCTTGAACTCCAAATGACCTAAAGCGCAGGGTATAGTGAAGCTTCCAGGGTCTCCCAACTTCTTAGGGACTATTTCCTTGGGTATCACAGCACTACACTCCTCACTTAGATTAAGCACTTCCTTACTTTCCTTATTCTTCTTCACGAGAGTGTCTTTGAAGAATTTGGCGCATTTAGGCATCATTGCAAGATAGTCCACGAGAGGTAGCTTGATCTCTATGTCCTTAAGATGCTTCTCAAACAAGAATCTAGGCTTCTCTAAGAGTTTGTTCTTGAAACGGCCAGGAAAAGGCAGCTTAGGTACATATGGTGGAGGTGCATAAGCATCATTCTCCTTAGTAGTTTGCTCTGCTTTCTTCTCAACAACCGCTTTGTCTCCTCTTCTTGGCCCTTGAATACAGACATTGTTGAAGTTGATCTCATCATCAGCGGATAGCTTACCCTCCCCCACTTGAATTACAACGTCCTCGTTGTTCTTAGGAGTAACCGTAGGTGCTAGCTCTTTGCGCTTCTTAACGTGATGGCGTTGGCATATTCCTTAGGGTTCTGCTCACATTTGCCCAGGAGGCTATTCTGACCACTTGTACTCGCTTTCCCCTTCTCTAGCTGCTTGATCTTGTTGTTTAAGTTAGTGATCTGAGTGGAGAAGTCAGTGAGAGACGAGTCTAAACGAGTGTTCATCTCGGCGAACTTTTGGTTTGTAGAGGCTTGCCCTTGGATCAGCTGCTGAAACATGGCCTGAACCGGATCAACTTGTTGTTGCATCGGCTGTTGCTGCTGAGGTGCATAGCCCGGAGGGTAGTTTGGCGTATAAACCTTGTTACCTTTATGTTGCCCTTGGAAGTTGTTCTGCCCTTGAGCTTGGAAGCCACCACTCGGCTGAAAACCTTTGTTGTAGGGTACGAAAGGCTTTGCTTGCTGAGCAGGGTACACTTGGTCCTTAGGGTTGGCGACGTTGGTACTATGGTAGGAGAGATTGTTGTTCTGGTTGTAGCCTTGTGTGTAGCCGTGAGGTTTGTAATTGTTCTGTCCCGCCACCCAATTGGCCTCTTCTTGGCTCTACTCAAGCTCCTCTTGATTCTCATCCGCTTCACCAACAAAGTGAACATGCTTCTGGTTACCTAACACCAGCTTATCAATCTTCTCATGCAAGGATTTCAGCTCCTTTTTGTAAGACTAGCTCAGATCCTCTCGGTCCACGGTCATAATCTTCAGCATAGTTGCCGTCACTCAATGCCAAGCTCTCAATCAGCTCCATTCCCTCTTCTACCTCCTGACCAAGGAAGTTCCCTTTACTAGTCGTGTCAAGCAACAACCTAATCTTAGGTGAAGCTCCGCGGTAGATGGTGCTGAGTAAGGTCTCCTCACTGAAGCCGTGATGAGGACATTGGATCGTGTAATCTTTAAAACGTTCCATTGCTTCATTGAACATCTCATTGTTCCGCTGAGTGAAGCCGCTGATCTCGCTTCTCAACCGTGCTGTTCTGGTGCTAGAGAAGAATTTTGAGAGAAACGCCTTTTTACACTCGTCCCATGAGATGATGGTGCCTTGTGGAAGGGTCTTCTCCCAATGCCTAGCTTTGTCTCCGAGTGAAAAGGGAAAGAGACGCAGTTTGAAAGCATCTTCTGATATGCCGTTTATCTTGATCATCCCACATACTTGCTCGAAATTATCAAGGTGCTCCAAGGGATCTTCCATTGCTAAACCGTGGAACTTGTTGTTTTGCACCATGGAGATGAAACCTGGCTTAATCTCGAAGTTGTTGTTTTGTACATGAGGAGGAGTGATCCCAAACCTATTGTGATGAGTATTGGGAGCATCTCCGGCTCCTATGATCCTTGGGGGTCTAGCCGCGTGTTGGGGGTTTCCATTGCCCCTTCACACTGCCCCATGAGCTGGAGGCGGTTCTTACGGATGCTCGTGTTCGGCCATAGCTTCAAAGTCGACCAAACCGTGCTGAACAATCTCCTCAAAGGCTTTGGCTTGTTCTCGTACTCTTCTTTGCTGTGAATGACCAAGTGATAAACACTTTGTTAGCAAGGGTGAAAATGCAATGAGGTTATCAAACTCAAATGCAAGACATGTTGTAGTACAGCAAGCATGAGAGAATCAATCCATGCCTAGGATGATAGAGAATGCAAAGAGAATACAAGGACCAATGCAAATCCAAGCGAAATGAGATGATTTATAAGAAAATCTCTAAAAACTAGATGCAGCAACTTAAGTAGAATGCAACCTATTTTAAAATTACTAGAAATAAAGAAACTACCACGAGGAACAAACAGATTAATTAAAGGACCAAGTTTCGAATTACTAAAATTCGACTAGTGGATCGACCATGAGATCGAGCACTAGATCGAGCAATAACAATCGATCTCGTCTAAAAATGCAAGAACAGTAAGACTAACGACCAGGATGCTATCAAAGATCAAGCGAATGACGAGATAAGATGTAAAGATGCTAAAAGAAAGGGCCTAGGGTTGAGATTCATGGTCAGGGGTTTCAAAGGTTCGACCTTGGGTTAAAAACTTTAAATCGACTCACTTTGTGAGGATCTCTAAGCCTTGAAAAGTAAGCAAGATCTATCCGTGGCTTTCGGTATAGATCACTCCTTCATCCTCTCCTTAAAACCCATGGCTTTTGGTGGAAAGAGAGGTCGAAGGGCAAGGAAAACAGATTTCAAATGAATGGCTTAACTAATCCCCCAAACTTCCATGGCTTTTGGGAAGGGGTAACTAGTCTCTAAGGTGTGATCTTCCGAGGCTCCTGAATACTGTCAAGGTAAGGAACCTCTAGGATCATGAAGCTCTTGGCGTGAGAGTCTTCAAGCATTGAGATCTCAACACCTTAGAAGAGATAGTCGTTGAAAACGCTTAGAAAAACCCCCAAGATCGAAACCTTTTAGACCCCTTAATCCTCTCAACCCCGAACCCAAGTAAACTACTCACTACACATAGAGTAAATCAAGCAAAGCATGTAAAAGGAAACGATGAACATCAAAAGAAAACTAGATTAAAACGGGAACGATTCGATTACAAAGCTTAAGAAAAACGCTAGTTCAACAATGGTGTTCTTCCCGAAAAACAGAGAGAAAACATAAAGAAAAAGATAAGGATTGAAAGTTCTCTGTGAAAAGGACGTCGCCGCCTTCCCAAAATGGCCAAAACAAGCTGATGGTCCCCCCCTCGCTAGCGGCCAAAAGTGGTTGAAAGGACAGAGATCGTCTCCAGGATCGAGCGGTTCTCTCGATCATATCCGGACATCGTGTCTTTGGCTCGATCTGGGTCTCGATCATCATCGGCGAATCGAGTGTTGCATCCAATCTCGGTATCGATCTTAGGGTGGATCGAGTGGTGTACTCGATCTGTCTCTCGCTCTGCATGGCGTCATTTACGTCCGTACCGTTTGATCGACTGCTTCACTTGATCCTTGTCTCGATCATTCTCCTTGGATCGCCTGGTTGGCTCGATCTTCTGGTCGATCACCTCCTAGATCGACCGACCATGCTCGATCTGCTCCTCGATCTCTGATCCTTAGCATATATCCGAGCTCCCACTAACTGCTACATCACCCTCAACATGTCCACGAAGCTCCACGACTCCAAAGCAGCCAGAAACAACCTGAATGTAATGAAAAATTCAAGGAACATGCGTATGCTGGTGCAAGAATGCTCTAGGACTCTAAGTGATGCAATCTAACCTAAAATGTGATACAAATGCATGAAAAGCTAACTAATGAGTATGCAAAATATATGCAATATGCAGTAACATCAACTCCCCCAAACTTACTTCTTGCTTGCCTTCAAGCAACAAAAAATAAGCAAGGAAGAGAGGTTTTCTGAAAAACGAATGGGGGTTTAAACTTCTTGCAAAGGTGCCTTTCAAATGAATCAATCTCAATGTCCTAGTTAACAGTTCTAAAATGCTATGCTTACACTCATACTCCAAAGAACTTAGCCATACTCATCACACAAAGAAATTCAAATCATGACTCTCCTATTCTTAACAATCAAAGAAACTCATCCTTTAACATTCATTAACAATAGAACCATGAATCAAACTTATGCACTTTAAAGCAAAACACATTTGGCTAAGGGTTAAGGTTATGAGCATTGAATGATCTCATTTGAAAAGGGTTTATGATTAGAACAAGGGTTTCTCTCAAAAATGGTTGAACTTGTGCATAATGCTAAAGGTAAAGACAATTTATGCATACATGATTAGATTCTCATCTACCCATGTAAACTAACAAACTATCCTATACCCCTCTCATTTAAGATGAGACAAAGCAGTTGCTGAGAAGAAAGCTGAGCAAACCACTAAGGAGAAGAATGCTTATGTGCCTCCACCGTATGTACCTAAGCTGCCTTTTCCTGGCCGCTTCAAGAAGAAACTCATAGAGAATCATAGAATCCTCTTTGAGAAGCATCTTAAGGACGTGGTGATCAAGCTACCTCTCGTTGACTGCCTTGCAATGATGCCTAAATGCGCCAAATTCTTCAAAGACACTCTCGTGAAGAAGAATAAGGAAAGCAAGGAGGTACTTGTTCTAAGTGAAGAGTGTAGTGCTGTGATACATAAGAAGATAGTCCCGTAAGAAGCTGGGAGACCCAGGAAGCTTCACTATACCCTGCGCTTTAGATCCTCTAGAGTTCAAGAGTTGCTTATGTGATCTCGGAGCTAGCATAAACCTGATGCCTCACTCCGTGGCTAAGAAGCTTGGCTTTACTCGTTTCAAAGACTGTCGGATCTCGTTGGTACTGGCTGATAGGAGTGTGAGGCTACTAGTGGGGCTGCTTGAAGATTTACCGGTGCGAATCAGTGGTGTGAACGTGCCTACGGACTTCGTCGTGTTGGAGATGGATGAAGAGCCTAAGGATCCACTCATCTTAGGGAGACCATTCCTTGCAACCGCCGGGGCTATCATAGATGTGAAGAATGGGAAGATTGCCTTGCATTTGGGAAAGGAGATAAGGCTTGACTTCGACATCAATGAGGTTCTGAAGAAGCCGACCATTGAAGGGCAAGCTTTCTATATTGAAACGATGGATGCTTTAGCGGATGAGTTGCTGGAAGAGCTGGCTCTAGAAGACCATCTGAAGCTAGCACTGACTAAGGAGCCAGGGGAGTTTGGCTATGTGGACCCCCAAACTTACTTCTTGCTTGCCCTCAAGCAACAGAAAATAAGAAAGGAAGAGAGGTTTTAAAAACGAACGGGGGTTTAAGCTTCTTGCAAAGGTGCCTTTCAAATGAATAAATCTCAATGTCCTTGTTAACATTTCTAAAATGCTATGCACACACTCATACTCCAAAGAACTTAGCCATACTCATCACACAAAGAAATTCAAATCATGACTCTCCTATTCCTAATAATCAAAGAAACTCATCCTTTAACATTCATTAACATCCGAACCATGAATCAAACTTATGCACTTTAAAGCAGAACACATTTGGCTAAGGGCGCAGGCTATGAGCATAGAATGATCTCATTTGAAAAGGGTTTTCATTTTAAACAAGGGTTTTTCTCAAAAAAGGCAAGAACTTTATGCATAATGCTAAAGGTGAAGGCAATTGATGTATACATGATCATATTCTTATCTACCCATGTAAACTAACAATGATCCTAAACCCCTCTCATTTATTAACTTTTATCCTCACTCACCACTTAGAATCTACCCTTTTCTCAAAGCAAAATCTTAGCATTCCCCAATTCAAAACAGAAAACATTTTTATTTTTTTTACTCTTTTAGGCTAGTGAAAAGGTTGAAAACAATTTGCTCTTGACATATTTCTTATTGGTAGCTCTCTTGTTTATTCTTTTCTTTCTCTTCTTTTTTTTATTTTCATTTTTATTTTTATTTGAGAGAGCTACCTTCTGAAATTATTAGAGCATATAAATTTTTAAACACAAACCTTTCACTTAAAACCTTTTTCTTTCTTTCAAATACCGAACTCTTTTGAAACCGAGAACATATAAACATGAAAACAACCCCAATGATCCCCCAAACTTATCCTAAGCCTATATCTAGCTTCAAAATGCAAAGCTAGCAATCACATGAGAACCCAATCATGACGCCTAAACCTAACACTTTATGCTAAGTTCAAAACCGAAAAAGAAGGCCTCACAATGATGTCACACAAGAAAAATTTGGCTTCAAAGAAGGGTAAGGGTCAAGGTGGGAGTTCTACTTAGGCTCACAAAGAGTGGTAAAAGGAAGAAGAGAGCCTAAATATTTTAAAAATCCATGCGTTCATTTTCAAATGCAGAAGGATGATAATTAAATTTCAGATTAAGGTTTTCACTTATTAGGACAAGTTTCAAATCATGAGAGTTCAATTTAAGTCATGAAAATCATAGCAAGTGATCCAAGCATGGTAAGAACTTACTTTCAGAGTATAAGCAAAGCATTAGAGAACTACTAACTAGGGTATCGAAACAATTCATGAGAATAAAACACCTTTTTAAGAAAACTTTAACCCCTTATGCAAATGCAAGCAACCTAGATGCTTTAAAATTCTAGACTCAATCCTAAAATGTTTAACAAGAAGAATGCAACTACATGAATCTTTGAAAAAATTTAATAATGAAGACTCAAGGATGCTAAAGGGAAAATAAGATCAGAAAACACAAATCAAACCATACATATACTCCCCCAAACTTGCTTGACACCGTCCCGGTGGCAAACAAATTCAAAGGAGCATCAAAACACAAAGCAAAAAGAAGAAAACATGAGCGGTATGTACAATGGAAGAATGTTGTTACCTCGGGTTTAGTCTCGGCTGGAACTTGAGGATGTTCCAGAGGAGCTAGAGACTATGGTTTTGCCTTTGCCGGTTGGTTCCTGGAGAGAGAGACGCGCCGGCTGAATGTTGCTTCCTTGTGTCTCACGGATGACAACTCCACCGGTTGAAAGTCTCCTGTTCTCGGGCTGTTGAACCTCCTCACTTGCCGTTTTCTTAGGTGAGCCTCCTTGAAGTGATTTGACCTTCCTTGCAAGCTTCTTTAGCACCTTGCTCTGCAACTTGTTAATTTTCCTTTGCATCTCCACAACAGAGGCAAGGAACTTCTCCGTTTTAGTCTGCGGCTCAAAGTCAAGCTTGGGAAGGGCGAATGCTTCGGGCATCTCATCATCAGTGGCTGGAGAGTCTGATCTTGGACGAGCAGCTTGTTGAACGGCTGCTGTAGCTTCTAAAGGAGCAAAGCATTCCTCCCTGTTTGGGAGAAACTCGATGTTCCCTACACGAAACAGCTCGGTCTCGTTCTGGTTTGGCAGAATACACGTCCTCTTCTCATTCTTCTCGTCAATGTACAAGTACTCAAAGAAGCCCTCAGCTGGCGTGCGTCCCAAGCTATCAGTGTTCCTCAGATACGTCTCGTCCATGAATGCTCTATCCTGAACAGGAGTGAAGTTCTCAAGCTGTACGCCGGCTTGCACGAACAAGGGCGTGACGGAACCGCCAATGAGTGACGAGCTTCCTTTGCATCTCAAGGCATACGCCTTGTATTTGACCAATGAAGCAGCGAGGATGCACCCGTAGTTCACGTCGTCTCCGAGCTGGTCTTCCAACGGCTCATCATTCTCATCCGAATCACAAAGGAGATGCTTAAGGCCTTGGAACAGAAAGAAAAGCTCCGTCTTGGTCACCGTGGGAGCTACGGACCGACCACTAAAAGTGTTGGCCATCAGCTTCAAGGTGTAGCGTAGCACCGGGTTCCTCACCCTCTTGATCTTCGCGGTATTCGCCTTGTAGTCGTCATTGGCGATGAGGTCCCAAAAATCATTCGCTTGAGTGAAGGAGGGGACTTAGTAGGCTCAAACCGAAGCCTTTCAAGCCGCTTCTTATCCCTTTTCTCATCCTTACTCCATCAAACCCTCTCTTGAACAACCACTTCCTGACCTTCTCCCTCTTGTGCTGTCTCTTCTCTCGTTCTCTTGGGAGCCATTGTGCCTGAAACAAGTTTTTCAAGCAATTTGATAAGCAAAACGGCGATCCGATGAGAGAAGAAGAAAGGCAAAGAAGAGAGCTTATAACTTATACCCTAGAATTTTGGGGAATTTATAAAAATTATAGCAAAATAAAAGAGAATCAAATCTAGAGATACTAGAAAATCCAGGATTTTTCCTATTATTTAGCTAAATTTAAAAATTCAAAACTGCCCTACCATCTAAAACAATCAATTGCGAAATAAAAGGGAATTTTCCTATAGATTTTTATTAATATCTGAAAATACCTTTTGCAAAGATTGTTAAGAAGTTTGATAGCCTTTAGAAACAGAAAAATCTCACTCTCTTTGCTTAAAATTTCAAGAAAACAAGAATGAGAGAGTGTGAAGTTGATGAAAACATTTAAAAGCCAACAAAAAACAAAACTATGGGTAAAAGGAGGTGCTTTCTGACACAAGTCTTGGTCAAGGCACATCTTTCATAGTCAAAGATGCTTGCCTTGACCAAGTTTTAAATTTAAAAACTGGTGGGAGAAGAGTAAAGGAGGGAAAGAAATCGTTACCTCGGCATGAGATCGAGTCTATTTGGTCGATATAGGACTCGATCTCATGCCCATATTGGCTTAGATTGAGAGGGTTACTCGATTTGTGACTCGATTCATGGTGAATCGAGTCCTATATCGATTGGCTCTCTCGATCGTTGAGATCTTGGCTCCACGGCTAAGTCCTCGTGATCGAGCTACGTCCTCGATTTAGGGGTCGATTTGGCATATATCGAGTGATGGATCGAGTCGAGTGATCGATCTGTCTTTTAAGGATTTCCCGAGAGAAATTAGATCGGTCGATCCTTTTTATCTAGATCGATCATATCACTCGTTCTCGTCTAGATCGACTGGCTCCTCTCGATTCACTAACTCGATCTAGCAAAGATCGAGTTAGGATTAGTCGATCTAGCACTCGATCTCTAGCCTTTTTCTTAACCCCTATCGCCTCTTTCGGACTTCAAGATCGAGGTTTAGACTCCTCATACCTGTTCCTGCACACTTGCAAAATAAAAACATAAAACTGAAAGAGAAATAAAGCAGAAATATGTACAGGATAGACATGGGAATGCCTCCCAAGTGCGCTTGCTTTAACGTCGTTAGCTAGACTTTACATGGTTTAGGCAGATGGTGGATCTTGGAGAAGCACCGAGGTACTCTCCTTGTCATAGCTGTCCGCCAAGTAAGGCTTGACCCTGTGTCCGTTCACGGTGAATGCACTGCCACTCTTGCCCATCAATGTGACAGCTCCATAAGGCAGCACTTCTTGGATCACAAACGGCCCGCTCCACCTTGACTTCAGCTTTCCCGGGAAGAGTTTGAGTTTTGAATTGTACAGCAACACCAAACCTCCTTCCTTAAGCTCATTGGCAACCAACTTCTTGTCATGAGCTTCCTTAGTCCGCTCCTTGTATATCCGAGAGCTCTCATAGGCGTTCATCCTTAGTTCGTCCAGTTCATGTAGCTGGATGAGGCGCCTCTCTTGAGCAGTCTTGAGGTCAAAGTTCAGCCTCTTTACAGCCCACAATGCACGGTGTTCCAGCTCAACTGGGAGGTGACAGCCTTTACCACAGAGCAGAGTGAAAGGGGTTATACCAATCGGTGTTTTAAAGGCGGTACGGTAGGCCCAAAGAGCGTCGTCCAACTTCAGTACGCAGTCTTTCCTTGTTGCTCCGACCGTCTTCTCAAGTATAGCCTTGATTTGCCGGTTGGAGACTTCCACTTGACCGCTCGTTTGAGGATGATACGGTGTAGCCACTTTATGCTTAACGCCGTAATTCCTCAAAAGGCTCTCAAAGATCTTGTTTATGAAGTGGCTTCCTCCATCGCTTATAACCACCTTTGGTACCCCAAACCTCGGGAAAATGATGCTCTTAAACAGCTTGATCACCACCTTAGAATCGTTTGTAGGGGAAGCAACAGCCTCAACCCATTTGGAGACATAATCAACCGCTACTAAGATGTACTTATTGCCGTATGAAGAAGGAAATGGCCCCATGAAGTCTATGCCCCACGCATCAAACACGTCAACCTCGAAGATAGGAACCTGAGGCATCTCTTTCCTCTTAGTGATATTCCCTGCTCGTTGACACGCCTCACAGCTCTTCACAAACTCGTGTGCATCTTTGAAGATGGACGGCCACCAGAAACCAGCTTGCAACACTTTCGTGGCAGTCTTGAATGAAGCGAAGTGTCCTCCATAGGATGAGCCATGACAGTGAAAGAGGATGTCTTTAGCTTCTTCCTTTGTGACACACCTCCGGTACTAACTGTCCACCCCTCTCTTGTACAAGTAGGGCTCGTCCCAAAAGTAGTCACTCACTTCTCTCATAAACCTCTTCTTGTGATAGCTATTGAGATGTGTTGGCTCCTCACCACACGCTAAGTAGTTCACAACATCAGCGTGCCAGGGAAGATCCTCCTCCTTGAAGCTCAACACCTCCTCAAACTGCCCTTCTAGCTTTCCACAAACAGCCGTAGTGATCGCCATGAGTTGCTCTTCGGGGAGAGAATCATTCAAGGGCAGAGACTCGTTTATCCTTAGCCGAGAGAGATGGTCAGCAACTCCGTTTTCTATCCCCTTCTTGTCTTTAATTTCCATATCAAATTCTTGAAGCAAGAGGATCCATCTCATAAGCCGAGGCTTAGTGTCCTTCTTTGAATAGATGTATCGCAAAGCCGCGTGATCTGTGTAGACAATAGCCTTGGAACCCACAAGATACGACCGGAACTTCTCAAAGGCGAACACTACTGCAAGCAACTCCTTCTCTGTAGTAGTGTACTTTGTTTGCGTGTCGTCCAAGGTTCTCGAAGCATAGTAGATCACGTGCAGCTTCTTATCTTTCCTATGACCAAGAACGGCTCCCACGGCGTAGTCACTAGCATCACACAAAATCTCGAAGGGTAGTATCCAGTCTGGTGCTTGAACTATAGGAGCTGATGTAAGGGCTTCCTTGATGGTCACGAAAGTTTGCATGCACTCATCATTGAACACGAACTCCGCTTCTTTGCATAGTAGCCGTGTGAGGGGGCGTGCAATCTTGGAGAAATCCTTGATGAAATGCCTATAGATGCCGGCATGCCCCAAGGAACTTCTGACTCCCTTAACGTTCACCGGCGCCTCCAGATCCATCATGACTTCTACTTTAGCCTGATCAACCTCAATGCCCTTCTCAGATATCTTATGACCAAGCACAATCCCTTCTCTCACCATAAAGTGGCACATCTCCCAATTAAGCACCAGGTTTGTCTCCTCACAACGCCTTAGTAACTTGCAAAGATTCAACAAACACGCAGAAAAAGACGCACCATAGACAGAGAAGTCATCCATAAACACCTCTACCATCTCTTTTATTAGATCGGAGAAGATCGACATCATACACTGGTGAAACATAGCTGGTGCGTTACACAACCCGAATGACATCCTTCGATAAGCGAAGGTACCATAGGGACATGTGAAGGTCATCTTCTCCTGATCATTTGGGTGAATTGGTATCTGAAAGAAACCGCTATACCCATCGAGGAAACAATAGTAAGGGTGATTAGCAAGTCTCTCAAGCATTTGATCAATAAAAGGCAGGGGGAAATGATCCTTCCTAGTTGCAAGATTAAGTTTCCTATAATCAATACACATCCTATGACCAATGATGGTTATAGTAGGAATAAGCTCATATTTATCATTCCTTATGACCGTGATCTCTCCCATCTTTGGCACCACGTGTACAGGAGAAACCCACGTGCTGTCACTTATGGGATAGATCACGTCAGCCTCTAAAAGCTTAAGGATCTCTTTCTTAACAACCTCTTTCAAATTAGGATTCAAACGCCTTTGATGTTCGATAGAAGAGGCGTTCTCATTATCCAAGTGAATCCTGTGAGTGTAAAGCATTGGTGAAAGGCCCTTGATGTCACTTAGAGAGTACCCAGTGGCTTCCTATACTTTCTCAGCTCAGTCAGGAGCGAGTGCAACTAATCATCACTTAAGTTTTCATTCACAATCACGGGATAGGTGTTATTAGGCCCTAAGAAAGCATACCTTAGCCCTTTTGGGAGCTCCTTAAGGTCCACCTTTGGGGCTAACAGCTCTCTCCAGTCATCCTCCTGGCTGTTACTGTTGTCTTCTTCCTTGGAACCCTCCTTAGAACCCGAGGCATGGCCCTTAAGACTGCTATCCTCCATCGACCTCCAGTCGATTTTGCTCTCGATGTCGTCTAGATCGAGTGGTTTTGCTCGATTCACTCACTCGTTTTAATGTGGATCGAGTTAGGGATCGAGACGCAGAGTCGATCTCCAAATTAGACCCCAAACTGATCGGAAGGTCCCTCTCGATCGTTGACACGATTGTTTTCCCGGATCGATTACCCCTCTCGATCTGTCTGTGGATTGCTGCACCGGATCGAGTTGTGTTCTCGATTGCCTTGTCGATCTGACATCTGGATCGAATGATGGCGTCGATCTCAAAGTCGATCTCTAGGCAGCAGCTTTCATCCTTCTTAGCAACCTTCCTAGAATCCAGCAAGTTGACGTACTCATTGGTCCTCTGATCGACGTAACCGAACTCTCATGGCTCCTTTGTCAGTGCTAGTTGCAGATGGTCCTCCTGAGCCAACTCTTCCAGCAACTCATCCGCGAAAGCGTCCATCGTTTCAATATAGAAGGCTTGCCCTTCTATTGTCGGCTTCTTCAGAACCTCATTGATATCGAAGTCTAGCCTTATATCCTTCCCCAAGTGTAGTGCAATCTTCCCATTTTTGACGTCAATGATAGCCCCGGCGGTTGCAAGGAATGGCCTTCCAAGAATGAGTGGATCCTTAGGTTCTTCATCCATCTCCAACACAACGAAATCCGTCGGCACGTTCACACCACTGATTCGCACCGGAAGGTCTTCAAGCAGCCCCACTGGTAGCCTCACACTCCTGTCAGCCAGTACTAATGAGATTCTATAGACTTTTAAACGGGTAAAGCCAAGTTTCTTTGCCATGGAATGGGGCATGAAATTTATGCATGCTCCGAGATCACAAAGACAGCTCTTGAACTCTAAAGGGCCTAAAGCGCCAGGTATAGTGAAGCTTCCAGGGTCTCCCAACTTCTTAGGGACTATCTCCTTATGTATCACGGCACTACACTCCTCACTTAGAACAAGCACTTCCTTGCTTTCCTTATTCTTCTTCACGAGAGTGTCTTTGAAGAATTTGGCGCATTTAGGCATCATTGCAAGGCAGTCAACGAGAGGTAGCTTGATCTCTACGTCCTTAAGATGCTTCTCAAAGAGGATTCTGTGCCTCTCTACGAGTTGCTTCTTGAAACGGCCAGGAAAAGGCAGCTTAGGTACATATGGTGGAGGTACATATGCATCCTTCTCCTTAGTAGCTTGATAACTACTTTCTTTCGCAGGGGTGAGGATGCAGTGAGGCTATTAAACTCAAATGCAACACTTAGGTTGTAGTACAGTATGCAAGTGAGAGTTAATCCATTTCTGGGAGCTAGGAAGATCAAAGAGAATGCAAGAGCAGTGTAAAACTAAGCGAATAACAGGCGATATTGTGAAAATCCTAAAAACTATATGCAACGACCGAATGGAATGTAAAACTATTTTAAAATTACCAAGAGTGAATGAACTACTGCGAGGAACAAACAGAAAAATTAAAATGCAAGGCTATGATTTAATAAAAATCGACTAGTGGATCGACCACAGGATCGACCACTAGATCGAGGAGTTTGGATCGATCTCGTCTAAAAATGCCAGTATGAAGAAACTAATGACCAGGATGCAGCGAATATCAAGCGAATGACTAACGAAGAGGTAAGAATGCTAGGAAAAAAGGGTCTAGGGTTGAGATTCATGGTCCGGGGTTTCAAGGGTCCAAGTTGGGATTGAAAACTTTAAATCGACTCACTTTGTGAGATTCCCTAAGCCTTGAAAACGAAAACAAGATCCATCCGTGGCTTTCGGTATGGATCACTCCTTCATCCTCTCCCCCAAACCCATGGCTTCTGGTGGAAAGAGAGGTCGAAGGGCAATGAACTCAGATTTCAAACACACCGCCTAACTAGTCCCCTAAACTTCCATGGCTTTTGGGAAAGGGTAACTAGTCTCTAGGATGTGATTTTCAGAGATCTCTGGATCCTGTCAAGGTAAGAGACCTCTCTGATCATAAAGATCTTGGCGTGAGAATCTTTAAGCCTTAAGGACTCAACATCCTAGAAGAGAAAGCCATTAAGAACAAGAAAACTACCAACTTGAAAACCCCTTAGACCCCGTGAATCCTCTCAACCCCCGAGACCCAAATGAAACTACTCGCTACACATGAGAATAACCGAAACAAACATGAAAGATGAAGCGATGAACATGAAAACGATTACTTAAAACTTAAACGATTCGAAATATTCAAGAACAAAGCTCAAAATCTAACAATGGCGGAGAGTCTCCAAACCAGAGAGAAAAAGCATAAAAAGATAAGAATGAAAAGTGTGTGCCAAAAAATCATCGCCGCCTTCCCAAAATGGTAAAAGCAGCTCGATGGTCCCCCCCCTCGCTAGCGGCCAACAACGGTTGAAAGGACAGAGATCGACTTCGGGATCGATCGGTTCTCTTGATCACTTTCGGACATCGTGTCTTTACCCGATCTGGGTCTCGATCTTCTTCAGCGGATCGAGTGTTGCATCCGATCTTGGTATCGATCTTCGGTCGGATCGAGTGGTGGACTCGATCCGGCTCTCGCTCTGCATGGAGTCATTTACGTCTGTACCACTTGATCGATTGCTCCACTTGATCTTCATCTCGATCATTTCCCTTGGATCGCCTGGGCTTCTCGATCTTCTGGTCAATCTCATCTAGATCTACCGGCCGTGCTCGATCTGCTCCCCGATCTCTGGTCCTTAGCAAACATCCGTTGTTCCCGCGAACCTCCACACTAGCCTCAGCACGTCCACGAACTCCACGACTCCAAAGTAGCAAGAAACAACCTGAATATGATGCAAAATGCAAGGAACATGCGTATGCTGGTGCAAGAATGCTCTAGGACCTAAAGTGATGCAATCTAGCCTAAAGTGTGATGTAAATGCATGAAAAGCTAACTTATATGTATACAAAATACATGCAATATGCAGTAACATCAACTCCCCCAAACTTACTTCTTGCTTGCCCTCAAGCAACAGAAAATAAGAAAGGAAGAGAGGTTTTAGAAAAGACGGGGGTTTAAGCCTCTTGCAAAGGTGCCTTTCAAATGAATCAATCTCAATGTCCTAGTTACTAGTTCTAAAATGCAATGCGCACACTCATACTCCAAAGAACTTAGCCATACTCATCACACAAAGAAATTCAGATCATGACTCTCATATTCCAAACAATCCAAGAATCCTAACCTTTAACATTCAATTAATGATCAAACCGTGAATCACACTTATGCACTTAGAACAGAATACATTTGGCTAAGGACAAGGTTATGAGACAAAGATGATCTCATTCAAGCGGGTAATTCAAACAATGGGTTATCTCAAAAAGGATTGAACTTATGCATAATGCTAAAGGTAAAGACAATTGATGCATACATGACTAGACTCTTATCTACCCATATACACTAACGATGATCCTAAACCCCTCTCATTTTCTTTCTTTTTCGAGCTCACTCACCCTCTAGAAACTACCCAAACGACAAGGCAGAAAGCCAAGCATAACCCACGAAAACAGGAGACAACTTTACTCTTCTTAGGCTAGTGGTGGTCAAACACAAACTTAAAGCTCTTTCTTTCAATCTTGGTAGCTCTCTTCTCTTATTATTTTTTTTTCTTTTTAAAACTTTGGCCTTTGGCTCTTTTCTTTCTGATTTTTATTTTTATTTTGAGAGCTACCTCATTCTCTTTTAAAACCGAGCTTTTATTTAAAAATAGAACAACACCACCACTTAAAACCATGAGTCCTTTATTTTCAAACCCCAAACACCATTTCTTTTTAAACTGAAAACACATAAGCAAAATTCTTTTAACACCAGCAAATCTCTGCCCCAAAACAAACCTAAAACTAGCTTCAAAATGCAAAGTTAGCATCAATATGAAAGCCTAATCATGTCACCTAAACCTAGCACTTTATGCCAAGTTCAATCCGAAAATAAGGCCTCATATCACACAAGAAATATTTGGCCTGAAAGGAAGGCTAGGTTCAGGGTGTGGAGTTCTATTTAGACTTACAAAGAGTGGTAAAAAAGGGTAAGAAAGCCTGAATATGTATATGTGATCGATGTATTTCATTTCAAATGCACAAGAGTGATAATTCAAATTCAGACTAAGGTTCTCACTTAGTAGGAAAGGATTCAATTCATGTCTGTTCAACTTAAGTCACGAAAATCATAACAAGTGATCCAAGCATGGTAAGAACTTACTTTCAAAGTATAAGCAAAGCATTAGAGAACTACTAACTAGGGCATTGAAACAATTCATGAGTTTAAAACCCCTTTTTAAGAAAAACTCTAACCCCTTATGCGAATATGAACAACCTAGATGCTTTAAGATTCTAGACTCAATCTTAAAATGCTTAATGAGATGAATGCAACTACATGAATCTTTGAAAAAAATTTTAAAAATTTTACCAATTTTTCATGTAATGAAGACTCAAGGATGCTAAAGGGAAAATAAGATCAGAAAACACAAGTCAAACCACACATATACTCCCCCAAACTTGCTTGACACCGTCCCGGTGGCAAACAAATTCAAAGGAGCATCAAAACACAAAGCAAAAAGAAGCAAACATGAGCGGTATGTACAATGGAAGAAGGTTGTTACCTCGGGTCTAGTCTCGGCTGGAACTTGCGGATGTTCCAGAGGAGCTAGATGCTACGGCTTTGCCTTTGGAGCCTGGCTCTTGAAGAGAGAGACGCGCCGGTTGAATGTTGCTGCCTTGAGTCTCACAGATGACAACTCCACCGGTTGAAAGCCTCCTCTTCTCGGGTTGTTGAACCTCTTCACTTGCATCTCTCTTAGGCGAGCCTCCTTGAAGCGATTTGACCTTCTTGGCAAGTTTCTTGAGCATTTTGCCTTGCCATTTGTTGATTTTCCATTGCATCTCCACAACAGATGCTAGGAACTTCTCCGTTTTGGTTCTCAGCTCAAAGTCTATCTTGGGAAGGGTGTAAGCCTCGGGCATCTCATCTTCCATGGTTGGGGACTCAGACCTTTGACGAGGAGCAATCGCTGGGGCAGGCGTTCCTCCTAGAGGAGCAAAGCACTCCTCCACTGTTGGCAAAAACTCGATGTTCCTAACACCAAGCAGCTCGGTCTCGTCCTTGTTTGGTAGGATGCATACTCTCTTCTCGTTTTCGTCGTTGATAAAAGATAAGCGTAGAACCCTTCTGCTGGCGTGCGTCCCAAGCTGTCTGTATTTCTCATGTAGACCTCATCCATGAAAGCTCTAACCGGGACGGGTGTGGAATCGTGTATAGGTACGCCAGCTTGTATGAATAGAGGAGTGAGGAAGCCGCCAATGAAAGAAGAGCTTGCCTTGCACCGCAAGGCATTAGCCTTGTACTTCACCAAAGAGGCAGCAAGTACGCATCCATAGTTCACCTCGTCGCCGAGTTCATCCTCCATAGGCTCTTCATTCTCCGCCGGATCACACAACAAATGCTTCACGCCTTGGAACAAGAAGCAAAGCTCGGTCTTCGTGACAGCTTCAAGGTGTACCTCAGCACCGGGCTTCTCACTCTCTTGATTTTGGCGGTGTTGGCCTTGTAGTCTTCGTTGCTGATCAGGTCCCAAAAATCGTTTGCTCGCGTGAAGGAGGGGAACTCGATCTTGGTGGCAGCTGCGTTGAGACCATATGCCTGACACAGCTCGGGGATTGAGAGGCTGAAGGCTTGACGTCCAACCTTGAAAGAGAGACAGCCTTGTGAAGGAACGGGGGCGCTAGGGTTCTCGTAACGAAACTCCAACGTGGCAAGGAAGTCTATTGTCACTTCTGGAATGGTTGGGCAATCCATTCGTGACAGACATCTTAAGCCAATGTTCTTGAGGAGTTGGTCAAAATCTCCAAGGATCCCTAGCTTGAACAGCAGCTCCCGGTCCGCAAACTTAGTAGGCTCGAACCGAAGCCTTTCCAGCCGCTTCTTATCCCTCTTCTCGTCCTTACTCCATCGGACCCTCTCTTGAACAGGCACTTCCTGACCTTATCCTTCTTGTGCCGTCTCCTCTATCGTTCTCTTGGGGGCCATCGTGCCTGAAACAGGTTTCTCAGGATACTAGAAAATCTAGGATTTTTCCTATTATTTAGCTAAATTTAAAAATTTAAAATTGCCCTAGCATCTAAAACAATCAATTGCGAAATAAAAGGGAATTTTTCTAGCGATTTTTATTAAATATCCGAAAATACCTTTTGCAAAGACTGTTAAGAAGTTTGTTAGCCTTTAGAAACAGAAAACTCTCACTCTCTTTGCTTAAAATTTCGAGAAAACAAGAATGAAAGAGTGTGAACTTGATAAAAACATTTAAAGGCCAACAAGAAACAAAACTATGGGTAAAAGGAGGTGGTTTCTGACACAAGTCTTGGTCAAGGCACATCTTTCATGGTCAAGGTGGTTGCCTTGACCAAGTTTTAAATTTAAAAACTGGAGGGAAAATAACAAAGGAGGGAAAGAAAATGTTACCTCGGCATGAGATCGAGTCCGTTTGGTCGATCTAGGACTCGATCGCATGCCCATAATGGATTTGATCGAGATGGTTACTCGATTTGTGACTCGATTCATGGTGAATCGAGTCCTGGATCGATTGACTCTCTCGATTGTTGAGATTTTGGCTCCATGGCTAAGTCCTCGTGATCGAGCTACGTCCTCGATTTGGGGGTCGATTTGGCTTAGATCGAGTGATGGATCGAGTCGAGTGATCGATCTGTCTTTTAAGGATTTCCCAAGAGAAATTAGATCTTATCACTCGTTCTCGTCTAGATCGACTGGCTTCTCTCGATTCACTAACTCGATCTAGCAAAGATCGAGTTAGGATTAGTCGATCTAGCACTCGATCTCTAGCCTTTTCGTAAGCCCTATCGCCTCTTTTGGACTTCAAGATCGAGGTTTAGACTCCTCATACCTGTTCCTACACACTTGCAAAATAAAACCATAAAACTGAAAGAGAAATAAAGCAGAAATATGTACAGGATAGACATGGGAATGCCTCCCAAGTGCGCTTTCTTTAACGTCTTTAGCTAGACTTTACTTGGTTTAGGCAGATGGTGGGTCTTGGAGAAGCACCGAGGTACTCTCCTTGTCATAGCTGTCCGCCAAGTAAGGCTTGACCCTGTGTCCGTTCACGGTGAATGCACTGCCACTCTTGCCCATCAATGTGACAGCTCCTTAAGGCAGCACTTCTTGGATCACAAACGGCCCGCTCCACCTTGACTTTAGCTTTCCCGGGAAGAGTTTGAGTCTTGAATTGTACAGCAACACCAAACCTCCTTCCTTAAGCTCCTTGGCAACCAACTTCTTGTCATGAGCTTCTTTAGTCCGCTCCTTGTATATCCGAGAGCTCTCATAAGCGTTCAACCTTAGTTCGTCCAGTTCATGTAGCTGGATGAGGCGCCTCTCTTGAGCAGTCTTGAGGTCGAAGTTTAGCCTCTTTACAACCCACAATGCACGGTGTTCCAGCTCAACTGGGAGGTGACAGCCTTTGCCATAGAGCTGAGTGAAAGGGGTCGTACCACTCGGTGTTTTAAAGGCGGTACGGTAGGCCCAAAGAGCGTCGTCCAACTTTACTGCCCTGTCTTTCCTTGTTGCTCCGACCGCCTTCTCCAGTATAGCCTTGATTTGCCGGTTGGAGATTTCCACTTGACCGCCCTTTTGAGGATGATACGGTGTAGCCACTTTATGCTTAACGCCGTACTTTCTCAAAAGGCTCTCAAAGATCTTGTTTATGAAGTGGCTTCCTCCATCGCTTATAACCACCTTTGGTACCCCAAACCTCGGGAAAATGATGCATTTAAACAGCTTGATCACCACCTTAGAATCGTTTTTAGGGGAAGCAACAGCCTCAACCCATTTGGAGACATAATCAACCGCTACTAAGATGTACTAGTTGCCGTATGAAGAAGGAAATGGCCCCATGAAGTCTATGCCCCACGCGTCAAACACGTCAACCTCGAAGATAGGAACCTAAGGCATCTCGTTCCTCTTAGTGATATTCCCTGCTCGTTGACACGCCTCACAGCTCTTCACAAACTCGTGTGCATCCTTGAAGATAGATGGCCACCAGAAACCAGCTTGCAACACTTTCGTGGCAGTCTTGAATGAAGCGAAGTGTCCTCCATAGGATGAGCCATGACAGTGAAAGAGGATGTCTTTAGCTTCTTCCTTTGTAAGACATCTCCGGTACAAACTGTCCACCCCTCTCTTGTACAAGTAGGGCTCGTCCCAAAAGTAGTCACTCGCCTCACTCATAAACCTCTTCTTCTGATAGCTGTTGAGATGTGTTGGCTCCTCACCACACGCTAAGTAGTTTACAACATCATCGTACCAGGGAAGATCCTCCTCCTTGAAGCTCAACACCTCCTCAAACTGCCCTTCTAGCTTTCCACAAACAGCCGTAGTGATCGCCATGAGTTGCTCTTCGGGGAGAGAATCATCTAAGGGCAGAGACTCATTGATCCTTAGCCGAGAGAGATGGTCAGCAACTCCGTTTTCTATCCCCTTCTTGTCTTTAATTTCCATATCAAACTCCTGGAGTAAGAGGATCCATCTCAAAAGCCTCGGCTTAGTGTCTTTCTTGGAATAGATGTAGCGCAAAGCTGCGTGATCCGTGTAAACTATGGTCTTGGAACCCATGAGGTAAGGTCTGAACTTCTCAAAGGCGAATACAACCGCCAATAGCTCCTTCTCAGTAGTGGTGTACCTCGTTTGCGTGTCATCCAAGGTCCTTGAAGCATAGTATATCACATGCAGATTTTTATCCTTCCTTTGGCCTAGGACAGCTCCCACGGCGTAGTCACTAGCATCGCACATAATCTCGAATGGGAGAGTCCAATCTGGTGCTTGCACTATAGGCGCGGATACTAGGGCTTCCTTGATTGTCACGAAATCTTGCAAACACTCCTCATCAAAGACGAATTCAGCCTCCTTGCACAACAGCCGAGTTAGAGGGCGTGCAATCTTAGAGAAGCCTTTAATAAAACGCCTGTAGAACCCGGCGTGTCCCAAGAAGCTTCTCACCCCTTTTATGTTAACTGGCGGCTCAAGGCTTGTCAACACATCAATCTTTGCCTTGTCGACTTCAATACCCTTCTCTGATATCTTATGTCCAAGCACGATCCCCTCCTTAACCATGAAATGGCATTTATCCCAGTTGAGCACCAAGTTTGTCTCCTCACAACACTTTAAAACCCTGCAAAGATTCAACAAACACGCAGAAAAGGACGCGCCATAGACCGAGAAGTCATCCATAAACACCTCTACCATCTCTTCTATTAGATCGGAGAAGATCGACATCATACACCGCTGAAACGTAGCCAGTGCGTTACACAACCCGAATGGCATCCTTCGATACGCGAAGGTACCATAAGGGCATGTAAAGGTCGTCTTCTCCTGATCGTTGGGATGGATTGGTATTTGGAAAAATCCACTATATCCATCAAGAAAGCAATAGTAGGGGTGATTAGCAAGTCTTTCAAGCATTTGATCAATAAAAGGTAAGGGAAAATGATCTTTTCTAGTAGCAAGATTAAGCTTCCTATAGTCAATACACATACGGTGTCCAGTAATAGTCCTAGTAGGTATAAGCTCATCTTTGTCATTCTTAACTGCCGTGATCCCTCCCTTCTTAGGCACCACATGTACGGGAGAAACCCACGTGCTGTCACTTATGGGATAGATCACGTCAGCCTCTAAAAGCTTAAGAATCTTCTTCTTGACTACCTCTTTCAAATTTGGATTCAAACGCCTCTGATGTTCTATAGAGAAGGCGTTCTCATTATCCAAGTGAATCCTATGAGTGCAAAGCATTGGTGAAAGGCCCTTGATGTCACTTAGAGAGTACTCAATGGCCTTCCTATACTTTTGCAGCTCAGTCAGGAGCGAGTGCAACTCATCATCACTTAAGTTTTCATTCACAATCACAGGATAGGTTTCGTTAAGCCCTAAGAAAGCATACCTTAGACCTTTTGGGAGCTCCTTAAGGTCCACCTTTGGGGCTAACAGCTCGCTCCAATCATCCTTGTGGCTGTTGTTGTAGTTCTCCTTCTTAGAACCCTCCTTGGAACCCGAGGTACGGCCCTTGAGGCTGCTTTCACCAACCGCTATCCTCAAGCAATCCTATTGGTAACCTCACACTCCTGTCAGCTAGTACCAATGAGATTCTACAGTCCTTGAAACGGGTAAAGCCGAGTTTCTTCGCCACGGAATGAGGCATCAGATTTATGCTAGCTCCGAGATTTTCTCATAAATCATCTCATTTCGCTTGGATTTGCATTGGTCCTTGTATTCTCTTTGCATTCTCTATCATCCTAGGACATGGATTGACTCTCTCTTGCTTGCTGTACTACAACATGTCTTGCATTTGAGTTTGATAACCTCATTGCATTTTCACCCTTGCTAAGAAAGTGTTTATCAAATGGCGCCGTTGCCATCCTAGGACTGTTTAGAGAACATAGAGATTTGGGACTTAGCAAAGACTAAGTCTTTACCTTTTTCAAGTTACTAATCATTCTACTCTCAAACGTGTGTTTTCAGGTACATGAATCTTCGTTCAAGGGGAGACAACAATCTACTACAACCCTTGGAAAACATTCATCAGCTTGGTCACTCACGGCAAAGGAGAGTCAGAGAACAAACAAGAGCCTTTGAGGAGATTGTTCAGCACGGTTTGGTTGACTTCCACTCGATCTTCGTCTCAATCATTTCCCTTGGATCGCCTGGGCTTCTCGATCTTCTTTTCGATCTCATCTAGATCGACCTGCCATGCTCGATCTGCTCCCCGATCTCTGGTCCTTAGCAAACATCCGACGTTCCACAAACCTCCACAACAGCTTCAGCACTTCCACGAACCTCCACGACTCCAAAGTAGCCAGAAACAACCTGAATATGATGCAAAATGCAAGGAACATGCGTATGCTGGTGCAAGAATGCTCTAGGATCTAAAGTGATGCAATCTAGCCTAAAGTGTGATGTCAATGCATGAAAAGCTAACTTATACGTATGCAAAATACATGCAATATGTAGTGACATCAACTCCCCCAAACTTACTTCTTGCTTGCCCTCAAGCAATAGAAAATAAGAAAGGAAGAGAGTTTTTAAAACAAACGGGGGTTTTAAGCTTCTTGCAAAGGTGCCTTTCAAATGAATCAATCTCAATGTCCTAGTTACTTGTTCTAAAATGCAATGCGCACACTCATACTCCAAAGAACTTAGCCATACTCATCACACAAAGAAATTCAGATCATGACTCTCCTATTCCTAACAATAAAGAAACTCATCCTTTAACATTCATTAAAGACCGAACCATGAATCAAACTTATGCACTTTAAAGCAGAACAAATTTGGCTAAGGGTGCAGACTATGAGCATAGAATGATCTCATTCGAAAAGGGTTTTTATTTTAAATAAGAAGTTCTCTCAAAAAATGGCAAGAACTTTATGCATAATGCTAAAGATGAAGGCAATTGATGCATACATGATCAGATTCTCATCTACCCATGTAAACTAACAATGATCCTAAATCCCTGTCATTTACCATCTTTTAAGCACACTCACCACTTAGAATCTACCATTTTCTCAAAGCAAAAGCTTAGCATTCCCCAATTCAAAACATAAAGCATTTTAGGCTAGTGAAAAGGCTGAAAATAATTTGTTCTTTACATATTTCTTATTGGTAGCTCTCTGTTTATTTATATTTATATATTATTTTTTTTCTTTTTCTTTTCTTTTATTTTTGGCACTTAGGCTCTTTTTTTTTTTTTTTTTTTTTTTTTGAGAGAGCTACCTTCTGAAATTGTTAGAGCATAAATTTTTTTTTAAACACAAACCTTTCACTTAAAACCTTTTTCTTTCTTTCAAACACCAAACTCTTTTAAACCGAGAGCATATAAACATGAAAACAACTCCTTAAACCCCCAAACTTATTCTAAGCCTAAGTCTAGCTTCAAAATGCAAAGCAATCCTACGGGTAACCTCCACTGATCTTCACTGGAAAGTCCTCAAGCAATCCTACGGGTAACCTCACACTACTGTCAGCTAGTACCAACGAGATTCTACAGTCCTTGAAACGGGTAAAGCCGAGTTTCTTCGCCACGGAATGAGGCATCAGATTTATGCTAGCTCCGAGATTTTCTCATAAATCATCTCATTTCGCTTGGATTTGCATTGGTCCTTGTATTCTCTTTGCATTCTCTATCATCCTAGGCATGGATTGACTCTCTCTTGCTTGCTGTACTACAACATGTCTTGCGTTTGAGTTTGATAACCTCATTGCATTTTCACCCTTGCTAAGAAAGTATTTATCAATGCTGAGTCGATCTCCGGATTGGACCTCAAATTGATCGGAAGGCCTTTCTCGATGTCGAACTCGATTGTTTTCCTAGATCGATCACCCTCCTCGATCTGACTGTCGATTTCTGCACTGGATCGAGTTGTGCTCTCGATTATCTTGTCGATTTGACCCCTGAATCAAGTAATGTCATCGATCTTGGAGTCGATCTCTAGGCAAACGCCTACATCTTCAAGCACAACTTTCCTCGAATCAAGCAAGTTGACGTACTCCTGAGTCCTCTGATCCACATAACCAAACTCTCCTGGCTCTTTAGTCAGTGCCAGCTTCAAATGATCTTCCTGAGCCAGCTCCTCCAGCAACTCATCCGCTAAGGCATCCAATGTATCAATGTAGAAAGCTTGCCCTTCTATCGTAAGCTGTTTCAAAACCTCATTGATATCGAAATCTAGCCTTATATCTTTACCCAAGTGCAAAGCAATCTTCCGGTTCTTGACGTCTATTATGGCGCTGGCGGTAGCTAAGAAGGGTCTACCGAGAATGAGTGGATCCTTTGGCTCTTCATCCATTTCCAAAACAACAAAGTCTGTAGGCACGTTCACTCCACTGATCTTCACTGCCAAGTCCTCAAGCAATCCTACGTGTAACCTCACACTCCTGTCAGCTAGTACCAACGAGATTCTACAGTCTTTGAAACGGGTAAAGCCGAGTTTCTTCGCCACGGAATGAGGCATCAGATTTATGCTAGCTCCGAGATCACAAAGCCAACTCTTGAACTCCAAATGACCTAAAGCGCAGGGTATAGTGAAGCTTCCAGGGTCTCCCAACTTCTTAGGGACTATTTCCTTGTGTATCACAGCACTACACTCCTCACTTAGAACAAGCACTTCCTTACTTTCCTTATTCTTCTTCACGAGAGTGTCTTTGAAGAATTTGGCGCATTTAGGCATCATTGCAAGATAGTCCACGAGAGGTAGCTTGATCTCTATGTCCTTAAGATGCTTCTCAAACAAGACTCTAGGCTTCTCTAAGAGTTTCTTCTTGAAACGGCCAGGAAAAGGCAGCTTAGGTACATACGGTGGAGGTGCATAAGCATCCTTCTCCTTAGTAGTTTGCTCCGCTTTCTTCTCAACAACCGCTTTGTCTCCTCTTCTTGGCCCTTGAATCCAGACATTGTTGAAGTTGATCTCATCATCAGCGGAAAGCTTACCCTCCCCCTCTTGAATTACAATGTCCTCGTTGTTCTTAGGAGTAACCGTAGGTGCTAGCTCTTTGCGCTTCTTAACGTGATGGCGTTGGTATATTCCTTATGGTTCTACTCACACTTGCCCGGGAGGCTATTCTGACCACTTGTACTCGCTTTCCCCTTCTCTAGCTGCTTGATCTTGTTGTTTAAGTTGGTGATCTGAGTGGAGAAGTCAGTGAGAGACGAGTCTAAACGAGTGTTCATCTCGGCGAACTTTTGGTTTGTAGAGGCTTGCCCTTGGATCAGCTGCTGAAACATGGCCTGAACCGGATCAACTTGTTGTTGCATCGGCTGTTGCTGCTGAGGTGCAAAGCCCGGAGGGTAGTTTGGCGTATAAACCTTGTTACCTTTATGTTGCCCTTGGAAGTTGTTCTGCCCTTGAGCTTGGAAGCCACCACTCGGCTGAAAACCTTTGTTGTAGGGTACGAAAGGCTTTGCTTGCTGAGCAGGGTACACTTGGTCCTTAGGGTTGGCGACGTTGGTACTATGGTAGGAGAGATTGTTGTTCTGGTTGTAGCCTTGTGTGTAGCCGTGAGGTTTGTAATTGTTCTGTCCCGCCACCCAATTGGCCTCTTCTTGGCTCAACTCAAGCTCCTCTTGACTCTCATCCGCTTCACCAACAAAGTGAACATGATTCTGGTTACCTAACACCAGCTTATCAATCTTCTCATGCAAGGATTTCAGCTCCTTTTTGTAAGACTCTAGCTCAGATCCTCTCGGTGCACGGTCATAATCTTCAGCATAGTTGCCGTCACTCAATGCCAAGCTCTCAATCAGCTCCATTCCCTCTTCTACCTCCTGACCAAGGAAGTTCCCTTTACTAGTCGTGTCAAGCAACAACCTAATCTTAGGTGAAGCTCCGCGGTAGATGGTGCTGAGTAAGGTCTCCTCACTGAAGCCGTGATGAGGACATTGGATCGTGTAATCTTTAAAACGTTCCATTGCTTCATTGAACGTTCATTGTTCCGCTGAGTTAAGCCGCTGATCTCGCCTCTCAACCGTGCTGTTCTGGTGCTAGAGAAGAATTTTAAGAGAAACGCCTTTTTACACTCGTCCCATGAGATGATGGTGCCTTGTGGAAGGGTTTTCTCACAATGCCTAGCTTTGTCTCCGAGTGAAAAGGGAAAGAGATGCAGTTTGAAAGCATCTTCTGATATGCCGTTTATCTTGATCATCCCACATACTTGCTCGAAATTGTCAAGGTGCTCCAAGGGATCTTCCATTGCTAAACCGTGGAACTCGTTGTTTTGCACCATGGAGATGAAACCTGGCTTAATCTCGAAGTTGCTGTTTTGTACAGGCGGAGGAGTGATCCCAAACCTATTGTGATGAGTATTGGGAGCATCTCCGGCTCCTATGATCCTTGGGGGTCTAGCCGTGTGTTGGGGGTTTCCATTGCTCCTTCACACTGCCCCATGAGCTGGAGGCGGTTCTTCTGGATGCTCGTGTTCGGCCATAGCTTCAAAGTCGACCAAACCGTGCTGAACAATCTCCACAAAGGCTTTGGCTTGTTCTCGTACTCTTCTTTGCCGTGAATGAACAAGTGATAAACACTTTGTTAGCAAGGGTGAAAATGCAATGAGGTTATCAAACTCAAATGCAAAACATGTTGTAGTACAGCAAGCAAGAGAGAATCAATCCATGCCTAGGATGATAGAGAATGCAAAGAGAATACAAGGACCAATGCAAATCCAAGCAAAATGAGATGATTTATAAGAAAATCTCTAAAAACTAGATGCAGCAACTTAAGTAGAATGCAACCTATTTTAAAATTACTAGAAATAAAGAAACTACCACGAGGAACAAACATATTAATTAAAGGACCAAGTTTCGAATTACTAAAATTCGACTAGTGGATCGACCATGAGATCGACCACTAGATCGAGCAATAACAATCGATCTCGTCTAAAAATGCAAGAACAGTAAGACTAACGACCAGGATGCTATCAAAGATCAAGCGAATGACGAGATAAGATGTAAAGATGCTAAAAGAAAGGGCCTAGGGTTGAGATTCATGGTCAGGGGTTTCAAAGGTTCGACCTTGGGTTAAAATCTTTAAATCGACTCACTTTGTGAGGATCTCTAAGCCTTGAAAACTAAGCAAGATCTATTTGTAGCTTTCGGTATAGATCACTACTTCATCCTCTCCTCCAAACCCATGGCTTTTGGTGGAAAGAGAGGTCGAAGGGCAAGGAAAACAGATTTCAAATGAATGGCTTAACTAATCCCCCAAACTTCCATGGCTTTTGGGAAGGGGTAACTAGTCTCTAAGGTGTGATCTTCCGAGGCTCCTGAATCCTGTCAAGGTAAGGAACCTCTCGGATCATGAAGCTCTTGGCGTGAGAGTCTTCAAGCATTGAGATCTCAACACCTTAGAAGAGATAGTCGTTGAAAGCGCTTAGAAAAACCCCAAGATCGAAACCTTTTAGACCCCTTAATCCTCTCAACCCCGAACCCAAGTAAACTACTCACTACACATAGAGTAAATCAAGCAAAGCATGTAAAAGGAAACGATGAACATCAAAAGAAAACTAGATTAAAACGGGAACGATTCGATTACAAAGCTTAAGAAAAATGCAAGTTCAACAATGGTGTTCTTCCCGAAAAACAGAGAGAAAACATAAAGAAAAAGATAAGGATTGAAAGTTCTCTGTGAAAAGGACGTCGCCGCCTTCCCAAAATGGCCAAAACAAGCTGATGGTCCCCCCCTCGCTAGCGGCCAAAAGTGGTTGAAAGGACAGAGATCGTCTCCAGGATCGAGCGGTTCTCTCGATCATATCCGGACATCGTGTCTTCGGCTCGATCTGGGTCTCGATCATCATCGGCGAATCGAGTGTTGCATCCGATCTCGGTATCGATCTTAGGGTGGATCGAGTGGTGTACTCGATCTATCTCTCGCTCTGCATGGCGTCATTTATGTCCGTACCGTTTGATCGACTGCTTCACTTGATCCTTGTCTCGATCATTCTCCTTGGATCGCCTGGTTGGCTCGATCTTCTGGTCGATCACCTCCTAGATCGACCGGCCATGCTCGATCTGCTCCTCGATCTCTGATCCTTAGCATATATCCGAGCTCCCACGAACTGCTACATCAGCCTCAACAAGTCCACGAACCTCCACGACACCAAAGCAGCCAGAAACAACCTGAATGTAATGCAAAATTCAAGGAATATGCGTATGCTGGTGCAAGAATGCTCTAGGACTCTAAGTGATGCAATCTAACCTAAAATGTGATACAAATGCATGAAAAGCTAACTAATGAGTATGCAAAATGTATGCAATATGCAGTAACATCAACTCCCCCAAACTTACTTCTTGCTTGCCCTCAAGCAACAGAAAATAAGCAAGGAAGAGAGGTTTTCCGAAAAACGAATGGGGTTTAAACTTCTTGCAAAGGTGCCTTTCAAATGAATCAATCTCAATGTCCTAGTTAACAGTTCTAAAATGCTATGCTTACACTCATACTCCAAAGAACTTAGCCATACTTATCACATAAAGAAATTCAAATCATGACTCTCCTATTCTTAACAATCAAAGAAACTCATCCTTTAACATTCATTAACAATAGAACCATGAATCAAACTTATGCACTTTAAAGCAAAACACATTTGGCTAAAGGTTAAGGTTATGAGCATTGAATGATCTCATTTGAAAGGGTTTATGATTAGAACAAGGGTTTCTCTCAAAAATGGTTGAACTTGTGCATAATGCTAAAGGTAAAGACAATTTATGCATACATGATTAGATTCTCATCTACCCATGTAAACTAACAAACGATCCTATACCCCTCTCATTTAACAAATTTTATTCTCACTCACCACTTAGAGTCTACCCTTTTTCTTCACAAAACTTAGCAATCCCCAATTCGAAACAAGAACATTTTTAAACTTTTTAGGCTAGTGAAAAGGTTTTGAAAATAATTTTGCTCTTTAGATATTTCTTATTGGTAGCTCTCTTATTTTTTTCTTTCTCTTTTTTTTTCTTTTCTTTTTATTTTTATTTGGCACTTAGGCTCTTTTATTTCTTTTTCTTTTCTTTTTCTCTTTATTTTTTTTTTTATTATGGGAGAGCTACCTCCTGAAATTTATTAGAGCATACTTAGTTTTTAAAACACAACCTTTCACTTAAAACCCATTTCTTTCTTTAAAACACAAAGTTCTTTGAAACCGAGAACAAATAGGAAAGGAAACAACCCCAATGATCCCCCAAACTTATCCTAAGCCTATACCTAGCTTCAAAATGCAAAGTTAGCAATCATATGAAAACCAAATCATGTCGCCTAAACCTAACACTTTATGCCAAGTTTAAACCGAAAGGAAGGCCTCACAAAGATATCACACAAGAACATTTGGCTTCAAAGAAGGGTAAGGTTCAAGGAGGGAGTTCTACTTAGGCTCACAAAGAGTGGTAAAAAGGAAGAAGAGAGCCTAAATATTTTAAAACCATGTGTTTATTTTCAAATGCATAAGGATGATAATTAGAATTTCAAATTAAGGTTCTCACTTATTAGGATGAGTTTCAAATCATGAGAGTTCAATTCAAGCCACGAAAATCCTAACAAGTGATCCAAGCATGGTAAGAACTTACTTTCAAAGCATAGACAAAGCATTAGAGATCTACTAACTAGGACATTGAAACAATTCATAAGTAAAAACACCTTTTTAATAAATTCCAACCCCTTATGCAAAATGCAAACAACCTAGATGCTATGAGAAACTCTAGACTCAATCCTAACATGTTTTGACAAGATGAATGCAACTACATGAATCCTTGAAAAAATTTTAAAACATTTTACCAATTTTTCATGAACTAAAGACTCAAGGATGCTAAAGGAAAATAAGATCACAAAACACAAGTCAAATCACACATGTACTCCCCCAAACTTGCTTGACACCGTCCCGGTGGCAAACTCATTCGATAGAGTAGCAAAACACAATGCAAAAAGAAGCAAATATGAGCGGTTATGTACAATGGAAGAAGGTTGTTACCTCTAGTCTAGTCTCGGCTGGAACTTGAGGATGTTCCAGAGGAGCTAGAGACTATGGTCTTGCCTTTGTCGGCTGGTTCTTGGAGAGAGTGGCGCGCCGGCTGAATGGTGTTTCCTTGGGTCTCGCGGATGATAACTCCACCGGTTGAGAGTCTTCTCTTCTCGGGTTGTTGCACCTCTTGACTTGCAGCTTTCTTAGGCGAGCCTCCCTGAAGTGCCTTGACTTTCTTTCCAAGCTTCTTGAGCATCTTGCCTTGCCACTTGTCGATCTTCCTTTGCATCTCCACAACAGATGCTAGGAACTTCTCGGTTTTTGTTCTCGGCTCGAAGTCTAGCATAGGAAGTGTGTATGCCTCGGGTATCTCATCTTCCGTGGCTGGAGACTCGGACCTTTGACGAGGGGCAATCGCTGAAGCAGTTGGTCCTCCGAGAGGGGCAAAGCATTCTTCCTCCGTGGGCAAGAACTGGATGTTCCCAACACCAAGCAACTCGGTTTTGTCTTTGTTGGGCAGGATGCACACTCTCTTCTTGTCTTCGTCGTCTATGAAGAGGTAGGCGTAGAACCCTTCCGCTGGCGTGCATCCCAAGCTGTCAGTATTCCTCATGTATGCCTCGTCCATGAAAGCTCTGGTTGGTACATGGGCGAAGTCGTGAATGGGCACACCAGCTTGCACGAACAGAGGAGTGAGGAAACCGCCAATGTAAGAGGAAGTTGCTTTGCGGTGCAAGGCATAAGCCTTGTATTTCACCAAGGAAGCCGCAAGCACACATCCGTAGTTCACTTCATCGCCGAGTTCATCCTCCATAGGCTCTTCATTTGCATCCGGATCACACACCAAGTGCTTCACACCTTGGAACAGGAAGCACAGCTCTGTCTTCGTGACCGTAGGAGCAACAGATCTTCCACTAAACGTGTTGGCGATCAGCTTCAAAGTGTACCTCAGCACCGGGCTTCTTACTCGCTTGATCTTGGCGGTGTTGGCTTTGTAGTGTTCATTGCTGATCAGGTCCCAAGAGTCGTCGGCTTTCTTGAAGACGGGGAACTCGACCTTGTAGGCATCCACGTTGAGACTATAAGCTTGGCATAGCTCAGGGATGGAGAGTGTATAGGCTTGACGGCCAACCTTGAAGTAGAAGCGACCTTGAGAAGGGACGGGTGTGCTAGGATTCTCGTAACGGAACTCCAACGTGGCAAGGAAGTCTATTGTCACTTCTGGAATGGTTGGGCAATCCATCCGTGACAGACATCTTAGGCCAATGTTCTTGAGGAGTTGGTCGAAATCCCCAAGAATCCCTAGCTTGGACAACAGCTCTAGATCAGCAAACTTGGTAGGCTCAAACCGAAGCCTTTCCAGCCGTTTCTTGTCCCTCTTCTCATCCTTAGTCCATCTGACCCTCTCTTGAACTGCCACCTCTTGTCCTTCTCCTTCTTGTGCTGTCTCTTCACTTGGTCTCTTTGGGGCCATTGTTCCTGAATAAAGTTTCTAAAGAAATTTGATAAGCAAACGGCGGTTTTGATGAGAATGAGAGAAGAGAAGGAGAGAACTTATAAAAACTACCCTAGAATTTTGGGGAATTAATAAAAATTATAGCTAAGTAAAGGAGAATCATATCTTTAGATACTGAAAAATCTAGAATTATTCCTTTTACTTAGCTAGTTTTTTAAAAATCACAACCGACCCTATAATCTAGAACAATATCTTCCGAATTTAAAGGAAATTTTCCTAAAAATAAATCATTAAATACCTTTGCAAGAAATGCAGAAGATCTTTGCTAGTTTTTGAAAACCGAAACTCTCACTCTCTTTGTTTAAAATTACTCGAGAAAAACAGGACTGAGAGGGTGAGAGGTTGTTGAAATATTTAAAGACTAGCAAAGAGCAAAACAATGGGTAGTAAAAGTGGTTTTTCTGACAAAGTCTTGGTCAAGGCACATCTTTCATGGTCAAAGATGTTTGCCTTGACCAAGTTTTGAATTATTAAAGTTGGAGGGAAAAGAGTAAAGGAGGGAAAGAAAATGTTACCTCGGCATGAGATCGAGTCCATTTGGTCGATCTAGGACTCGATCTCATGCCCATAATGGCTTAGATCGAGAGGGTTACTCGATTTGAGACTCGATTCATGGTGAATCGAGTCTTGGAACGATTGGCTCTCTCGATCATTGAGATATTGGCTCCACGGCTAAGTCCTCATGATCGAGCTATGTCGTCGATTTAGGGGTCGATTTGGCACACATCGAGTGATGGATCGAGTCGAGTGATCGATCTGTTTTCAACAAATTTCCCCGAGAGAAATTAGATCGGTCGATCTGTTTTGGATCGATCGATCCTTTTTCGTCAAGGTCGATCTTGTCACTTGTTCTCGTCTAGATCGACTGGCTCCTCTCGATTCACAGACTCGATCTAGCAAAGATCGAGCCAGGATCAGACGATCTAGCACTCGATCTCTAGCCTTATCTTAACCCCTATCGCCTCTCTTAGCCTTCAAGATCAAGGTTTAGACTCCTCATACCTGTTCCTACACACTTGCAGAATAAAAACATAAAACTAAAAGGGAAATAAAGCAAAAATATGTACAAGATAAACATGGGAATGCCTCCTAAGTGCGCTTTCTTTAACCTCTCTAGCTAGACCTTACTTGGTTTAAGCGGATGGTGGGTCTTGGAGAAGCACAGAGGTACTCTCCTTGTCATAGCCGTCTGCCAAGTAAGGCTTGACTCTGTGTCCGTTGACGGTGAATGCACTGCCACTTTTTTCCCATCAGAGTAATAGCTCCATAAGGCAACACTTCTTGAATCACGAACGGTCCGCTCCACCTTGATTTCAGCTTGCCTGGGAAGAGTTTGAGCCTCGAGTTGTACAGCAACACTAACCCTCCTTCCTTAAGCTCCTTGGCAACCAACTTCTTGTCATGAGTCTCCTTAGTCCGCTCCTTGTATATCCGAGAGCTCTCGTAAGCGTTCAGTCTTAACTCATCCAGTTCGTGTAGCTGAATAAGGCGCCTCTCCTGAGCAGTCTTGAGGTCAAAGTTCAGCCTCTTCACAGCCCACAACGCACGGTGTTCCAGCTCAACCGGGAGATGACAGCCCTTGCCATAGAGTAGAGTGAAAGGAGTTGTACCAATCGGCGTTTTGAAGGCGGTACGGTAGGCCCAAAGAGCATCATCCAGCTTCACTGCCCAGTCTTTCCTTGTTGCTCCGACAGTCTTCTCTAGTATAGCCTTGATTTGCCGGTTGGAGGCTTCCACTTGACCGCTTGTTTGAGGATGATACGGTGTAGCCACCTTATGCTTAACTCCATACTTTCTCAAGAGGTTCTCAAAGACCTTGTTTATGAAGTGGCTTCCTCCATCGCTTATAACAACCATGGGTACCCCAAACCTCGGGAAGATGATACTCTTGAACAGCTTGATTACCACCTTAGAGTCATTTGTAGGGGAAGCAACAGCCTCAACCCATTTAGAGACATAATCCACTGCTACTAACATGTATTTGTTGCCATATGAAGAAGGAAATGGCCCCATGAAGTCTATGCCCCACGCGTCGAACACGTCCACCTCGAAGATGGGAACTTGAGGCATTTCGTTCCTCTTAGTGATATTCCCTGCTTGTTGACATGCCTCACAGCTCTTCACAAACTCGTGTGCATCTTTAAAAATGGACGGCCAACAGAAACCAGCTTGCAACACTTTCGTGGCAGTCTTGAAAGAGGCGAAGTGTCCTCCGTAGGAAGAGCCATGGCAATGATAGAGGATGTCCCTGGCTTCTTCCTTTGTAACACATCTCCGGTACAAACTGTCTACTCCTCTCTTGTATAAGTAGGGCTCGTCCCAAAAGTAGTCACTAGCCTCCCTCATAAACCGCTTATTGTGATAGCTGTTGAGATGTGTTGGCTCCTTACCACACGCTAGATAGTTCACTACATCAGCATACCACGGTAGATCCTCCTCTTTGAAACTCAACACCTCCTCAAACCTCCCTTCTAGCTTTCCACAAACAGCCGTGGTAATCGCCATAAGCTGCTCTTCTGGAAGAGAGTCATCTAAGGGGAGAGACTCGTTGATCCTTAGCCGTGAGAGATGGTCAGCGACTCCGTTTTCTATTCCTTTCTTGTCTTTAATCTCCATATCAAACTCCTGTAGTAAGACAATCCATCTTAAGAGCCGAGGCTTTGTGTCTTTCTTCGAGTAGATGTATCGCAAGGCAGCGTGATCCGTGTATACAATAGCCTTGGAACCAACGAGGTATGATCTGAACTTCTCAAAGGCGAACACTACTGCAAGCAACTCCTTCTCTGTAGTGGTGTACCTTGTTTGCGTGTCATCCAAGGTTCTTGAAGCTTAGTAGATCACGTGCAGCTTCTTGTCTTTCTTCTGACCAAGAACGGCTCCTACGGCGTAGTCACTAGCATCACACATGATCTCAAAGGGAAGAGACCAGTCTGGTGCTTGGACTATACGAGCTGATGTAAGGGCTTCCTTGATGGTCACGAAAGCTTTCAAACACTCCTCATCAAACACAAACACAGCTTCCTTGCACTACAACCGTGTAAGAGGGCGTGCAATCTTGGAGAAATCTTTGATGAAGCGCCTATAGAACCCTGCGTGTCCCAAGAAGCTTCTGACTCCCTTAACATTAACCGACGGCTCAAGACCCATCATGACTTCCACTTTAGCCTGATCAACCTCAATGTCCTTCTCTGATATCTTATGACCAAGCACAATCCCTTCCTTAACCATAATGTGGCATTTCTCCCAGTTCAGCACCAAGTTCGTCTCTTCACAACGTTTTAGTACCCTGCAAAGATTCAACAAACACGCAGAAAAGGACGCACCATAGACAGAGAAGTCATCCATGAACACCTCTACCATCTCCTCTATTAGATCGGAGAAGATCGACATCATCCACCGCTGAAACGTAGCCGGTGCATTACACAATCCAAACGGCATCCTTCGATATGCGAAGGTACCGTAGGGACATGTGAAGGTCGTCTTCTCCTGATCATTTGGGTGAATTGGTGTCAGAAAGAAACCGCTATACCCATCGAGAAAACAGTAGTAAGGGTGATTAGCAAGTCTCTCAAGCATTTGATCAATAAAAGGCAAAGGGAAATGGTCTTTCCTAGTCGCAAGGTTAAGTTTCCTATAATCAATACACATCCTATGACCAGTAATGGTTCTAGTAGGGATAAGCTCATCCTTTTCATTCCTTATGACTGTGATCCCTCCCTTCTTAGGCACCACGTGTACAGGAGAAACCCACGTGCTGTCACTTATGGGATAGATCACGTCAGCCTCTAAAAGCATAAGGATTTCTTTCTTAACAACCTCTTTCAAATTAGGATTCAAACGCCTTTGATGTTCTATAGAAGAGGCGTTCTCATTATCCAAGTGAATCCTATGAGTGCAAAGCATTGGTGAAAGGCCCTTGATGTCACGTAAAGAGTACCCAATGGCCTTCCTAAACTTTCTCAGCTCAGTTAGGAGCGAGTGCAACTCATCATCACTTAGGTTTTCATTCACAATCACGGGATATGTGTTATTAGGCCCTAAGAAAGCATACCTTAGCCCTTTTGGGAGCTCCTTAAGGTCCACCTTTGGGGCTAGCAGCTCACTCCAGTCATCCTCGTGGCTGTTGTTGTTGCTTTCCTCCTTGGAACCCTCCTTAGACCCCGAGGCATGGCCCTTTAGACTACTTTCCTCCATCGCTATCCCTTCTGAAATCGAGTCCTCCAGTCGATTCTCCTCTCGATGTCGTCTAGATCGAGCCATTTCACTCGATTCACTTACTCGATTTGATGTGGATCGAGTAAGGGATGGAGACGATGAGTCGATCTCTTAATTGGATCCCAAAATGATTGGGAGGTCCCTCTCGATCGTCGACTCGATTGTTTTTCCTGATCGAGCATTCCTCTCGATCTGTCCGTCGATTGTTGCACCGGATCGAGTTGTGTTCTCGATTGCCTTGTCGATCTGACTCCTGGATCGAGTGATAGCGTCGATCTCAGGGTCGATCTCTAGGCAGCAACCTTCATCATTCTTAACAATTCTCCTAGAATCCAGCAGGTTGACATACTCCTGGGTCCTTTGATCCACATAGCCAAACTCTCCTGGCTCCTTAGTCAGTGCTAGCTTCAGATGGTCTTCTAGAGCCAGCTCTTCTAGCAACTCATCCGCTAAAGCATCCATCGTTTCAATATAGAAAGCTTGCCCTTCAATGGTCGGCTTCTTTAGAACCTCATTGATGTCGAAGTCAAGCCTTATCTCCTTTCCCAAATGCAAGGCAATCTTCCCATTCTTAACATCTATGATAGCCCCGGCGGTTGCTAGGAAGGGTCTCCCTAAGATGAGTGGATTCTTAGGCTCTTCATCCATCTCCAACACGACGAGTCCGTAGGCACGTTCACACCACTGATTCGCACCGGTAAATCTTCAAGCAGCCCCACTCGTAGCCTCACACTCCTATCAGCCAGTACCAACGAGATCCGACAGTCTTTGAAACGAGTAAAGCGAAGCTTCTTAGCCACGGAGTGAGGCATCAGGTTTATGCTAGCTCCGAGATCACATAAGCAACTCTTGAACTCTAGAGGACCTAAAGCGCAGGGTATAGTGAAGCTTCCAGGGTCTCCCAACTTCTTAGGGACTATCTCCTTATGTATCACAGCACTACACTCTTCACTTAGAACAAGTACCTCCTTGCTTTCCTTATTCTTCTTCTCGAGAGTGTCTTTGAAGAATTTGGCGCATTTAGGCATCATTGCAAGGCAGTCAACGAGAGGTAGCTTGATCTCCATGTCCTTAAGATGCTTCTCAAAGAGGATTCTATGCTTCTCTATGAGTTGCTTCTTGCAGCGGCCAGGAAAAGGCAGCTTAGGTACATACGGTGGAGGCACATAAGCATTCTTCTCCTTAGTGGTTTGCTCAGCTTTCTTCTCAGCAACTGCTTTGTCTCCTCTTCTTGGCCCTTGGATCCCAACGTTGTCAGAGTTAATCTCATCATCATCAGCCGAAGGTTTACCCTCCCCCTCTTGAATTACAACGTCCTCGTTGTTCTTGGTAAAGACCGGAGGTTCGAGCTCTCTGCCGCTTCTCAAGGTTATGGCATTAGCATACTCCTTGGGATTCTGCTCACACTTTCGCGGAAGACTATTCTGACCACTCGTACTCGCTTTCCCTTTCTCTAGCTGCTTGATCTTGTTATTTAAGTTGGTGATCTGAGTGGAGAAGTCAGTGAGAGACGAGTCTAGACGAGTGTTCATCTCGGCGAACTTCTGGTTTGTAGAGGCTTGCCCTTGTATCAGCTGTTGAAACATTGCTTGAACCGGATCAACTTGTTGTTGCATCGGTTGTTGCTGCTGAGGTGCAAAGCCTGAAGCGTAGTTAGGTGTATAACCCTTGTTATTTTGATGTTGCCCTTGGAAGTTGGTCTGCCCTTGACCATGGAAACCACCACTCGGTTGAAAACCTTTGTTGTAAGGGATGAAAGGTTTTGCTTGCTGAGCAGGGTACACTTGATCTTTAGGGTTGGCTACGTTGGTGCTTCGGTAAGAGAGGTTGTTGTTCTGGTTGTAGCCTTGAGGTTTGTAGTTGTTCTGTCCCGCCACCCAATTGGCTTCTTCTTGGCTCAACTCTAACTCCTCTAGGTTCTCATCAGCTTTACCAACAAAGTGAACATGCTTCTGATTGGCTAACACCAGCTTATCTATCTTCTCATGCAAAGATTTCAGCTCCTTCTTGTGAGACTCTAGCTCTGATCCTCTCGGTGCACGGTCGTAATCCTCAGCGTAGTTGCCATCACTCAATGCCAGGTTTTCTATCAGCTCCATACCCTCTTCTACCTCCTGACCGAGGAAGTTCCCTTTGCTAGTTGTGTCAAGCAACAACCTGATCTTTGGTGAAGCTCCACGGTATATGGTACTGAGTAATGTCTCTCGCTGAACCCGTGATGAGGACATTGGATCGTGTAGTCTTTGAAACGCTCCATTGCCTCGTTGAATGTCTCATTGTTCCTTTGAGTGAAACCGCTGATTTCGCTTCTCAACCGTGATGTCCTGGTGCTTGAGAAGAACTTTGAGAGAAAAGCCTTCTTACACTCGGCCCATGATATGATGCTGCCTTGTGGGAGGGTCTTCTCCCAATGTCTGGCTTTGTCTCCGAAGTGAAAAGGGGAAGAGACGCAGCTTGAAAGCATCTTCGGATATGTCATTGATCTTTATCATCCCACATACTTGCTCGAAGTTGTCTAGGTGCTCCAAGGGGTCTTCTATTGCTAAGCCGTGGAACTTGTTGTTTTGCACCATTGAGATGAAACCTGGCTTGATCTCGAAGTTATTGTTTTGCACAGGAGGAGGAGTGATCCCAAACCTATTGTGATGAGTATTGGGAGCATCTCCGGCTCCTATGATCCTTGGGGGTCTAGCCGCGTGTTGGGGGTTTCCATTGCCTCTTCCTGCTGCCCCGTGAGCTGGAGGAGGTCCTTCTGGATGCTCCCGTTCAGCCATAGCTTCAAAGTCAACTAAACCGTGCTGAACAATCTCCTCAAAGGCTCTTGTTTGTTCTATGACTCTCCTTTGCCGTGATTGACCAAGTTGATGAATGTTGTCTAAGGGTTGTAGTAGATTGTTGTCTCCCCTTGAACGAAGATTCATGTACCTGAAAACACACGTTTGAGAGTAGAATGATTAGTAACTTGAAAAAGGTAAAGACTTAGTCTTTGCTAAGTCCCAAATCTCTATGTTCTCTAAACAGTCCTAGGATGGCAACGGCGCCATTTGATAAACACTTTGTTAGCAAGGGTGAAAATGCAATGAGGTTATCAAACTCAAATGTAAGACATGTTGTAGTACAGTAAGCAAGAGAGAATCAATCCATGCCTAGGATGATAGAGAATGCAAAGAGAATACAAGGACCAATGCAAATCCAAGCGAAATGAGATGATTTATAAGAAAATCTCTAAAAACTAGATGCAGCAACTTAAGTAGAATGCAACCTATTTTAAAATTACTAGAAATGAAGAAACTACCACGAGGAACAAACAGATTAATTAAAGGACCAAGCTTCGAATTACTAAAATTCGACTAGTGGATCGACCATGAGATCAACCACTAGATCGAGCAATAACAATCGATCTCGTCTAAAAATGCAAGAGCAGTAAGACTAACGACCAGGATGCTATCAAAGATCAAGCGAATGACGAGATAAGATGTAAAGATGCTAAAAGAAAGGGCCTAGGGTTGAGATTCATGGTCAGGGGTTTCAAAGGTTCGACCTTGGGTTAAAAACTTTAAACCGACTCACTTTGTGAGGATCTCTAAGCCTTGAAGACTAAGCAAGATCTATCCGTGGCTTTTAGGTATAGATCACTCCTTCATCCTCTCCTCCAAACCCATGGCTTTTGGTGGAAAGAGAGGTCGAAGGGCAAGGAAAATAGATTTCAAATGAATGGCTTAACTAATCCCCCAAACTTCCATGGCTTTTGGGAAGGGGTAACTAGTCTCTAAGGTGTGATCTTCCGAGGCTCCTGAATCCTGTCAAGGTAAGGAACCTCTCGGATTATGAAGCTCTTGGCGTGAGAGTCTTCAAGCATTGAGATCTCAACACCTTAGAAGAGATAGTCGTTGAAAACGCTTAGAAAAACCCCGAGATCGAAACCTTTTAGACCCCTTAATCCTCTCAACCCCGAACCCAAGTAAACTACTCACTACACATAGAGTAAATCAAGCAAAGCATGTAAAAGGAAACGATGAACATCAAAAGAAAACTAGATTAAAACGGGAACGATTCGATTACAAAGCTTAAGAAAAACGCAAGTTCAACAATGGTGTTCTTCCCGAAAAACAGAGAGAAAACATAAAGAAAAAGATAAGGATTGAAAGTTCTCTGTGAAAAGGACGTCGCCGCCTTCCCAAAATGGCCAAAACAAGCTGATGGTCCCCCCCCTCGCTAGCGGCTAAAAGTGTTTGAAAGGACAGAGATCGACTCCAGGATCGAGCGGTTTTCTCGATCATATCCGGACATCGTGTCTTCGGCTCGATCTGGGTCTCGATCATCATCGGCGAATCGAGTGTTGCATCCGATCTCGGTATCGATCTTAGGGTGGATCGAGTGGTGTACTCGATCTGTCTCTCGCTCTGCATGGCGTCATTTACGTCTGTACCGTTTGATCGTCTGCTTCACTCGATCCTTGTCTCCATCATTCTCCTTGGATCGCCTGGTTGGCTCGATCTTCTGGGCGATCACCTCCTAGATCGACTGGCCATGCTCGATCTGCTCCTCGATCTCTGGTCCTTAGCATATATCCGAGCTCCCACGAACTGCTACATCAGCCTCGACATGTCCACGAACCTCCACGACTCCAAAGCAGCCAGAAACAACCTGAATGTAATGCAAAATGCAAGGAACATGCGTATGCTGGTGCAAGAATGCTCTAGGACTCTAAGTGATGCAATCTAACCTAAAATGTGATACAAATGCATGAAAAGCTAACTAATGAGTATGCAAAATGTATGCAATATGCAGTAACATCAACTCTCCCAAACTTACTTCTTGCTTGCCCTCAAGCAACAGAAAATAAGCAAGGAAGAGAGGTTTTCCGAAAAACGAATGGGGGTTTAAACTTCTTGCAAAGGTGCCTTTCAAATGAATCAATCTCAATGTCCTAGTTAACAGTTCTAAAATGCTATGCTTACACTCATACTCCAAAGAACTTAGCCATACTCATCACACAAAGAAATTCAAATCATGACTCTCCTATTCTTAACAATCAAAGAAACTCATCCTTTAACATTCATTAACAATAGAACCATGAATCAAACTTATGCACTTTAAAGCAAAACACATTTGGCTAAGGGTTAAGGTTATGAGCATTGAATGATCTCATTTGAAAGGGTTTATGATTAGAACAAGGGTTTCTCTCAAAAATGGTTGAACTTGTGCATAATGCTAAAGGTAAAGACAATTTATGCATACATGATTAGATTCTCATCTACCCATGTAAACTAACAAATGATCCTATACCCCTCTCATTTAACAAATTTTATTCTCACTCACCACTTAGAGTCTACCCTTTTTCTTCACAAAACTTAGCAATCCCCAATTCGAAACAAGAACATTTTTAAACTTTTTAGGCTAGTGAAAAGGTTTTGAAAATAATTTTGCTCTTTAGATATTTCTTATTGGTAGCTCTCTTATTTTTTTCTTTCTCTTATTTTTTTCTTTTCTTTTTATTTTTATTTGGCACTTAGGGTCTTTTATTTCTTTTTCTTTTCTTTTTCTCTTTATTTTTTATTTTTACAATGGGAGAGCTACCCCCTGAAATTTATTAGAGCATACTTAGTTTTTAAAACACAACCTTTCACTTAAAACCCATTTCTTTCTTTAAAACACAAAGTTCTTTGAAACCGAGAACAAATTGGAAAGGAAACAACCCCAATGATCCCCCAAACTTATCCTAAGCCTATACCTAGCTTCAAAATGCAAAGCTAGCAATCATATGAAAACCAAATCATGTCGCCTAAACCTAACACTTTATGCCAAGTTTAAACCGAAAGGAAGGCCTCACAAAGATGTCACACAAGAACATTTGGCTTCAAAGAAGGGTAAGGTTCAAGGAGGGAGTTCTACTTAGGCTCACAAAGAGTGGTAAAAAGGAAGAAGAGAGCCTAAATATTTTAAAACCATGTGTTTATTTTCAAATGCATAAGGATGATAATTAGAATTTCAAATTAAGGTTCTCACTTATTAGGATGAGTTTCAAATCATGAGAGTTCAATTCAAGCCACGAAAATCCTAACAAGTGATCCAAGCATGGTAAGAACTTACTTTCAAAGCATAGACAAAGCATTAGAGAACTACTAACTAGGGCATTGAAACAATTCATAAGTAAAAACACCTTTTTAATAAATTCCAACCCCTTATGCAAAATGCAAACAACCTAGATGCTATGAGAAACTCTTGACTCAATCCTAACATGTTTTGACAAGATGAATGCAACTACATGAATCCTTGAAAATGTTTTAAAAAATATTACCAAATTTTCATGAACTAAAGACTCAAGGATGCTAAAGGAAAATAAGATCACAAAACACAAGTCAAATCACACATGTACTCTCCCAAACTTGCTTGACACCGTCCCGGTGGCAAACTCATTCGAAGGAGTAGCAAAACACAAAGCAAAAAGAAGCAAATATGAGCGGTTATGTACAATGGAAGAAGGTTGTTACCTCTGGTCTAGTCTCGGCTGGAACTTGAGGATGTTCCTGAGGAGCTAGAGACTATGGTCTTGCCTTTGTCGGCTGGTTCTTAGAGAGAGTGGCGCGCCGGCTGAATGGTGTTTCCCTGGGTCTCGCAGATGACAACTCCACCGGGTTAGAGCCTTCTCTTCTCGGGTTGTTGCACCTCTTGACTTGCAGCTTTCTTAGGCGAGCCTCCCTGAAGTGCCTTGACTTTCTTTCCAAGCTTCTTAAGCATCTTGCCTTGCCACTTGTTGATCTTCCTTTGCATCTCCACAACAGAAGCTAGGAACTTCTCGGTCTTTGTTCTCGGCTCGAAGTCTAGCATGGGAAGTGTGTATGCCTCGGGTATCTCATCTTCCGTGGCTGGAGACTCGGACCTTTGACGAGGGGCAATCGTTGAAGCAGGTGGTCCTCCGAGAGGGGCAAAGCATTCTTCCTCCGTGGGCAAGAACTCGATGTTCCCAACACCAAGCAGCTCGGTTTCGTCTTTGTTGGGCAGGATACACACTCTCTTCTTGTCTTCGTCGTCTATGAAGAGGTAGGCGTAGAACCCTTCCGCTGGCGTGCATCCCAAGCTGTCAGTATTCCTCATGTATGCCTCGTCCATGATAGCTCTGGTTGGTACATGGGCGAAGTCGTGAATGGGCACACCAGCTTGCACGATCAGAGGATTGAGGAAACCGTCAATGTAAGAGGAAGTTGCCTTGCACCGCAAGGCATAAGCCTTGTATTTCACCAAGGAAGCCGCAAGCACATATCTGTAGTTCACTTCATCGCCGAGTTCATCCTCCATAGGCTCTTCGTTTGCATCCGGATCACACACCAAGTGCTTCACACCTTGGAACAGGAAGCACAGCTCTGTCTTCGTGACCGTAGGAGCAACAGATCTTCCACTAAACGTGTTGGCGATCAGCTTCAGAGTGTACCTCAGCACCGGGCTTCTTACTCGCTTGATCTTGGCGGTGTTGGCTTTGTAGTCTTCATTGCTGATCAGGTCCCAAGAGTCGTCGGCTTTCTTGAAGGCGGGGAACTCGACCTTGTAGGCATCCACGTTGAGACCATAAGCTTGGCATAGCTCAGGGATGGAGAGTGTATAGGCTTGACGGCCAACCTTGAAGTAGAGGCGACCTTGAGAAGGGACGGGTGTGCTAGCATTCTCGTAACGGAACTCCAACGTGGCAAGGAAGTCTATTGTCACTTCTGGAATGGTTGGGCAATCCATCCGTGACAGACATCTTAGGCCAATGTTCTTGAGGAGTTGGCCGAAATCCCCAAGAATCCCTAGCTTGGACAACAGCTCTCGATCAGCAAACATGGTAGGCTCAAACCGAAGCCTTTCCAGCCATTTCTTATCCCTCTTCTCATCCCTAGTCCATCTGACCCTCTCTTGAACTGCCACCTCTTATCCTTCTCCTTCTTGTGCTGTCTCTTCTCTTGTTCTCTTTGGGGCCATTGTTCCTGAATAAAGTTTCTAAAGAAATTTGATAAGCAAACGGCGGTTTTGATGAGAATGAGAGAAGAGAATGAGAGAACTTATAAAAACTACCCTAGAATTTTGGGGAATTAATAAAAATTATAGCTAAGTAAAGGAGAATCATATCTTTAGATACTGAAAAATCTAGAATTATTCCTTTTACTTAGCTAGTTTTTTAAAAATCACAACCAACCCTATAATCTAGAACAATATCTTGCGAATTTAAAGGAAATTTTCCTAAAAATAAATCATTAAATACCTTTGCAAGAAATGCAGAAGATCTTTGCTAGCTTTTGAAAACCGAAACTCTCACTCTCTTTGTTTAAAATTTTTGAGAAAAACAGGACTGAGAGGGTGAGAGGTTGTTGAAATATTTAAAGACTAGCAAAGAGCAAAACAATGGGTATTAAAAGTGCCTTTTCTGACAAAGTCTTGGTCAAGGCACATCTTTCATGGTCAAAGATGCTTGCCCTGACCAAGTTTTGAATTTAAAAGTAGGAGGGAAAAGAGTAAAAGAGGGAAAGAAAATGTTACCTCGGCATGAGATTGAGTCCATTTGGTCGATCTAGGACTCGATCTCATGCCCATAATGGCTTAGATCGAGAGGGTTACTCGAGTTGAGACTCGATTCATGGTGAATCGAGTCTTGGATCGATTGGCTCTCTTGATCATTGAGATATTGGCTCCACGGCTAAGTCCTCATGATCGAGCTATGTCCTCGATTTAGGGGTCGATTTGGCACAGATCTAGTGATGGATCGAGTCGAGTGATCGATCTGTTTTCAACAAATTTCCCCGAGAGAAATTAGATCGGTCGATCCTTTTTGGATCGATCGATCCTTTTTCGTCAAGGTTGATCTTGTCACTCGTTCTCGTCTAGATCGACTGGCTCCTCTCGATTCACTGACTCGATCTAGCAAAGATCGAGCCAGGATCAGTCGATCTAGCACTCGATCTCTAGCCTTATCTTAACCCCTATCGCCTCTCTTAGACTTCAAAATCAAGTTTTAGACTCCTCATACCTGTTCCTACACACTTGCAGAATAAAAACATAAAACTGAAAGGGAAATAAAGCAAAAATATGTACAAGATAAACATGGGAATGCCTCCCAAGTGCGCTTTCTTTAACGACTTTAGCTAGACCTTACTTGGTTTAAGCGGATGGTGGGTCTTGGAGAAGCACAGAGGTACTCTCCTTGTCATAGCCGTCTGCCAAGTAAGGCTTGACTCTGTGTCCGTTGATGGTGAATGCACTGCCACTTTTTTCCCATCAGAGTAACAGCTCCATAAGGCAACACTTCTTGAATCACGAACGGTCCGCTCCACCTTGATTTCAGCTTGCCCGGGAAGAGTTTGAGCCTCGAGTTGTACAGCAACACTAACCCTCCTTCCTTAAGCTCCTTGACAACCAACTTCTTGTCATGAGTCTCCTTAGTCCGCTCCTTGTATATCCGAGAGCTCTCGTAAGCGTTCAGTCTTAACTCATCCAGTTCGTGTAGCTGAATAAGGCGCCTCTCCTGAGCAGTCTTGAGGTCAAAGTTCAGCCTCTTCACAGCCCACAACGCACGGTGTTCCAGCTCAACCGGGAGATGACAGCCCTTGCCATAGAGTAGAGTGAAAGGAGTTGTACCAATCGGCGTTTTGAAGGCGGTACGGTAGGCCCTAAGAGCGTCATCCAGCTTCACTGCCCAGTCTTTCCTTGTTGCTCCGACAGTCTTCTCTAGTATAGCCTTGATTTGCCGGTTGGAGCCTTCCACTTGACCGATTGTTTGAGGATGATACGGTGTAGCCACCTTATGCTTAACTCCATACTTTCTCAAGAGGTTCTCAAAGACCTTGTTTATGAAGTGGCTTCCTCCATCGCTTATAACAACCTTGGGTACCCCAAACCTCGGGAAGATGATACTCTTGAACAGCTTGATTACCACCTTAAAGTCATTTGTAGGGGAAGCAACAGCCTCAACCCATTTAGAGACATAATCCACTGCTACTAAGATGTATTTGTTGCCATATGAAGAAGGAAATGGCCCCATGAAGTCTATGCCCCACGCGTCGAACACGTCCACCTCGAAGATGGGAACTTGAGGCATTTCGTTCCTCTCAGTGATATTCCCTGCTCGTTGACATGCCTCACAGCTCTTCACAAACTCGTGTGCATCTTTAAAAATGGACGGCCACCAGAAACAGCTTGCAACACTTTCGTGGCAGTCTTGAAAGAGGCGAAGTGTCTTCCGTAGGAAGAGCCATGGCAATGATAGAGGATGTCCCTGGCTTCTTCCTTTGTAACACATCTCCGGTACAAACTGTCTAATCCTCTCTTGTATAAGTAGGGCTCGTCCCAAAAGTAGTCACTAGCCTCCCTCATAAACCGCTTCTTGTGATAGCTGTTGAGATGTGTTGGCTCCTTACCACACACTAGATAGTTCACTACATCAGCATACCACGGTAGATCCTCCTCTTTGAAACTCAACACCTCCTCAAACCTCCCTTCTAGCTTTCCACAAACAGCCGTGGTAATCGCCATAAGCTGCTCTTCTGGAAGAGAGTCATCTAAGGGGAGAGACTCGTTGATCCTTAGCCGTGAGAGATGGTCAGCGACTCCGTTTTCTATTCCTTTCTTGTCTTTAATCTCCATGTCAAACTCCTGGAGTAAGGGAATCCATCTTAAGAGCCGAGGCTTTGTGTCTTTCTTCGAGTAGATGTATCGCAAGGCAGCGTGATCCGTGTATACAATAGCCTTGGAACCAACGAGGTATGATCTGAACTTCTCAAAGGCGAACACTACTGCAAGCAACTCCTTCTCCGTAGTGGTGTACCTTGTTTGCGTGTCATCCAAGGTTCTTGAAGCATAGTAGATCATGTGCAGCTTCTTGTCTTTCTTCTGACCAAGAACGGCTCCTACGGCGTAGTCACTAGCATCACACATGATCTCAAAGGGAAGAGACCAGTCTGGTGCTTGGACTATACGAGCTGATGTAAGGGCTTCCTTGATGGTCACGAAAGCTTTCAAACACTCCTCATCAAACACAAACTCAGCTTCCTTGCACAACAACCGTGTAAGAGGGAGTGCAATCTTGGAGAAATCTTTGATGAAGCGCCTATAGAACCCTGCGTGTCCCAAGAAGCTTCTGACTCCCTTAACATTAACCGGCGGCTCAAGACCCATCATGACTTCCACTTTAGCCTGATCAACCTCAATGCCCTTCTCTGATATCTTATGACCAAGCACAATCCCTTCCTTAACCATAAAGTGGCATTTCTCCCAGTTCAGCACCAAGTTCGTCTCTTCACAACGTTTTAGTACCCTGCAAAGATTCAACAAACACGCAGAAAAGGACGCAGCATAGACAGAGAAGTCATCCATGAACACCTCTACCATCTCCTCTATTAGATCGGAGAAGATCGACATCATCCACCGCTGAAACGTAGCCGGTGCATTACACAATCCAAACGGCATCCTTCGATATGCGAAGGTACCGTAGGGACATGTGAAGGTCGTCTTCTCCTGATCATTTGGGTGAATTGGTATATGAAAGAAACCGCTATACCCATCGAGAAAGCAGTAGTAAGGGTGATTAGCAAGTCTCTCAAGCATTTGATCAATAAAAGGCAAAGGGAAATGGTCTTTCCTAGTCGGAAGGTTAAGTTTCCTATAATCAATACACATCCTATGACCAGTAATGGTTCTAGTAGGGATAAGCTCATCCTTTTCATTCCTTATGACTGTGATCCCTTCCTTCTTAGGCACCACGTGTACAGGAGAAACCCACGTGCTGTCACTTATGGGATAGATCACGTCAGCCTCTAAAAGCTTAAGGATTTCTTTCTTAACAACCTCTTTCAAAATAGGATTCAAACGCCTTTGATGTTCTATAGAAGAGGCGTTCTCATTATCCAAGAGAATCCTATGAGTGCAAAGCATTGGTGAAAGGCCCTTGATGTCACTTATAGAGTACCTAATGGCCTTTCTATACTTTCTTAGCTCAGTTAGGAGCGAGTGCAACTCATCATCACTTAGGTTTTCATTCACAATCACGGGATAGGTGTTATTAGGCCCTAAGAAAGCATACCTTAGCCCTTTTGGGAGCTCCTCAAGGTCCACCTTTGGGGCTAGCAGCTCACTCCAGTCATCCTCGTGGCTGTTGTTGTTGCTTTCCTCCTTGGAACCCTCCTTAGACCCCGAGGCATGGCCCTTTAGACTACTTTCCTCCATCGCTATCCCTTCTGAAATCGAGTCCTCCAGTCGATTCTCCTCTCGATGTCGTCTAGATCGAGCCATTTCACTCGATTCACTTACTCGATTCACGCTGAGTCGATCTCTTGATTGGACCCCGAAATGATCGGGAGGTCCCTCTCGATCGTCGACTAGATTGTTTTTCCTGATCGAGCATTCTTCTCGATCTGTCTGTCGATTGTTGCACCGGATCGAGTTGTGTTCTCGATTGCCTTGTCGATCTGACTCCTGGATCGAGTGATAGCATCGATCTCGGGGTCGACCTCTAGGCAGCAACCTTCATCATTCTTAACAATCCTCCTAGAATCCAGCAGGTTGACGTACTCCTGGGTCCTTTGATCCACATAGCCAAACTCCCCTGGCTCCTTAGTCAGTGCTAGCTTCAGATGGTCTTCTAGAGCCAGCTCTTCCAGCAACTCATCCGCTAAAGCATCCATCGTTTCAATATAGAAAGCTTGCCCTTCAATGGTCGGCTTCTTCAGAACCTCATTGATGTTGAAGTCAAGCCTTATCTCCTTTCCCAAATGCAAGGCAATCTTCCCATTCTTCACATCTATGATAGCCCCGGCGGTTGCTAGGAAGGGTCTCCCTAAGATGAGTGGATTATTAGGCTCTTCATCCATCTCCAACACGACGAAGTCCGTAGGCACGTTCACACCACTGATTCGCACCGGTAAATCTTCAAGCAGCCCCACTGGTAGCCTCACACTCCTATCAGCCAGTACCAACGAGATCCGACAGTCTTTGAAACGAGTAAAGCCAAGCTTCTTAGCCACAGAGTGAGGCATCAGGTTTATGCTAGCTCCGTGATCACATAAGCAACTCTTGAACTCTAGAGGACCTAAAGCGCAGTGTATAGTGAAGCTTCCAGGGTCTCCCAACTTCTTAGGGACTATCTCCTTATGTATCACAGCACTACACTCTTCACTTAGAACAAGTACCTCCTTGCTTTCCTTATTCTTCTTCACGAGAGTGTCTTTGAAGAATTTGGCGCATTTAGGCATCATTGCAAGGCAGTCAACGAGAGGTAGCTTGATCTCCACGCCCTTAAGATGCTTCTCAAAGAGGATTCTATGATTCTCTATGAGTTGCTTTTTGAAGCGGCCAGGAAAAGGCAGCTTAGGTACATACGGTGGAGGAGGTACTCAGCTTTCTTCTCAGCAACTGCTTTGTCTCCTCTTCTTTGCCCTTGGATCCAAACGTTGTCAAAGTTAATATCATCATCATCAGCCGAAGGTTTACCCTCCCCCTCTTGAATTACAACGTCCTCGTTGTTCTTGGTAGAGACCGGAGGTTCGAGCTCTATGCCGCTTCTCAACGTTATGGCATTAGCATACTCCTTGGGATTCTGGTCACACTTTCCCGGAAGACTATTCTGACCACTCGTACTCGCTTTCCCTTTCTCTAGCTGCTTGATCTTGTTATTTAAGTTGGTGATCTGCGTGGAGAAGTCAGTGAGAGACGAGTCTAGACGAGTGTTCATCTCGGCGAACTTCTGGTTTGTAGAGGCTTGCCCTTGTATCAGCTGTTGAAACATTGCTTGAACCGGATCAACTTGTTGTTGCATCGGTTGTTGCTGCTGAAGTGCAAAGCCCGAAGGGTAGTTAGGTGTATAACCCTTGTTATTTTGATGTTGCCCTTGGAAGTTGGTCTGCCCTTGACCTTGGAAACCACCACTCGGTTGAAAACCTTTGTTGTAAGGGATGAAAGGTTTTGCTTGCTGAGCAGGGTACACTTGATATTTAGGGTTGGCTACGTTGGTGCTTCGGTAAGAGAGGTTGTTGTTCTGGTAGCCTTGGTTGTAGCCTTGAGGTTTGTAGTTGTTCTGTCCCGCCACCCAATTGGCTTCTTCTTGGCTCAACTCTAACTCCTCTTGGTTCTCATCAGCTTCACCAACAAAGTGAACATGCTTCTGATTGGCTAACACCAGCTTATCTATCTTCTCATGCAAAGATTTCAGCTCCTTCTTGTGAGACTCTAGCTCTGATCCTCTCGGTGCACGGTCGTAATCCTCAGCGTAGTTGCCATCAATCAATGCCAGGTTTTCTATCAGCTCCATACCCTTTTCTACCTCCTGACCGAGGAAGTTCCCTTTGCTAGTTGTGTCAAGCAACTACCTGATCTTTGGTGAAGCTCCACGGTATATGGTACTGAGTAGTGTCTCTCGCTGAACCCGTGATGAGGACATTGGATCGTGTAGTCTTTGAAACGCTCCATTGCCTCATTGAATGTCTCATTGTTCCTTTGAGTGAAACCGCTGATTTCGCTTCTCAACCGTGCTGTCCTGGTGCTTGAGAAGAACTTTGAGAGAAAAGCCTTCTTACACTCGGCCCATGATGTGATGGTGCCTTGTGGGAGGGTCTTCTCCCAATGTCTGGCTTTGTCTCCGAAGTGAAAAGGGGAAGAGACGCAGCTTGAAAGCATCTTCGGATATGCCATTGATCTTTATCATCCCACATACTTGCTCGAAGTTGTCTAGATGCTCCAAGGGGTCTTCTATTGCTAAGCCGTGGAACTTGTTGTTTTGCACCATTGAGATGAAACTTGGCTTGATCTCGAAGTTATTGTTTTGCACAGGAGGAGGAGTGATCCCAAACCTATTGTGATGAGTATTGGGAGCATCTCCGGCTCCTATGATCCTTGGGGGTCTAGCCGCGTGTTGGGGGTTTCCATTGCCTCTTCCTGCTGCCCCGTGAGCTGGAGGAGGTCCTTCTGGATGCTCGTGTTCAGCCATAGCTTCAAAGTCAACTAAACCGTGCTGAACAATCTCCTCAAAGGCACTTGTTTGTTCTCTGACTCTCCTTTGCCATGAGTGACCAAGTTTATAAATGTTGTCTAAGGGTTGTAGTAGATTGTTGTCTCCCCTTGAACGAAGATTCATGTACCTGAAAACACACGTTTGAGAGTAGAATGATTAGTAACTTGAAAAAGGTAAAGACTTAGTCTTTGCTAAGTCCCAAATCTCTATGTTCTCTAAACAGTCCTAGGATGACAACGGCGCCATTTGATAAACACTTTGTTAGCAAGGGTGAAAATGCAATGAGAATATCAAACTCAAATGCAAGACATGTTGTAGTACAGCAAGCAAGAGAGAATCAATCCATGCCTAGGATGATAGAGAATGCAAAGAGAATACAAGGACCAATGCAAATCCAAGCGAAATGAGATGATTTATAAGAAAATCTCTAAAAACTAGATGCAGCAACTTAAGTAGAATGCAACCTATTTTAAAATTACTAGAAATGAAGAAACTACCACGAGGAACAAACAGATTAATTAAAGGACTTCGAATTACTAAAATTCGACTAGTGGATCGACCATGAGATCGACCACTAGATCGAGCAATAACAATCGATCTCGTCTAAAAATGCAAGAACAGTAAGACTAACGACCAGGATGCTATCAAAGATCAAGCGAATGACGAGATAAGATGTAAAGATGCTAAAAGAAAGGGCCTAGGGTTGAGATTCATGGTCAGGGGTTTCAAAGGTTCGACCTTGGGTTAAAAACTTTAAATCGACTCACTTTGTGAGGATCTCTAAGCCTTGAAAACTAAGCAAGATCTATCTGTGGCTTTTGGTATAGATCACTCCTTCATCCTCTCCTCCAAACCCATTGCTTTTGGTGGAAAGATAGGTCGAAGGGCAAGGAAAATAGATTTCAAATGAATGGCTTAACTAATCCCCCAAACTTCCATGGCTTTTGGGAAGGGGTAACTAGTCTCTAAGGTGTGATCTTCCGAGGCTCCTGAATCCTATCAAGGTAAGGAACCTCTCGGATCATGAAGCTCTTGGCGTGAGAGTCTTCAAGCATTGAGATCTCAACACCTTAGAAGAGATAGTCGTTGAAAACGCTTAGAAAAACCCCAAGATCGAAACCTTTTAGACCCCTTAATCCTCTCAACCCCGAACCCAAGTAAACTACTCACTACACATAGAGTAAATCAAGCAAAGCATGTAAAAGGAAACGATGAACATCAAAAGAAAACTAGATTAAAACGGGAACGATTCGATTACAAAGCTTAAGAAAAACGCAAGTTCAACAAGGGTGTTCTTCCCGAAAAACAGAGAGAAAAGATAAAGAAAAAGATGAGGATTGAAAGTTCTCTGTGAAAAGGACGTCGCCGCCTTCCCAAAATGGCCAAAACAAGCTGATGGTCCCCCGCTCGCTAGCGGCCAAAAGTGGTTGAAAGGATAGAGATCGACTCCAGGATCGAGCGGTTCTCTCGATCATATCCGGACATCGTGTCTTCGGCTCGATCTAGGTCTCGATCATCATCGGCGAATTGAGTGTTGCATCCGATCTCGGTATCGATCTTAGGGTGGATCGAGTGGTGTACTCGATCTGTCTCTCAATCTGCATGGCATCATTTACGTTCGTACCGTTTGATCGACTGCTTCACTCGATCCTTGTCTCGATCATTCTCCTTGGATCGCCTGGTTGGCTCGATCTTCTGGTCGATCACCTCCTAGATCGACCGGCCATGCTTGATCTGCTCCTCGATCTCTGATCCTTAGCATATATCCGAGCTCCCACGAACTGCTACATCAGCCTCAACAAGTCCACGAACCTCCACGACTCCAAAGCAGCCAGAAACAACCTGAATGTAATGCAAAATGCAAGGAACATGCGTATGCTGGTGCAAGAATGCTCTAAGTGATGCAATCTAACCTAAAATGTGCTACAAATGTATGAAAAGCTAACTAATGAGTATGCAAAATGTATGCAATATGCAGTAACATCACCAAGCTGATGAATGTTGTCCAAGGGTTGAAGTAGATTGTTGTCTCCCCTTGAACGAAGATTCATGTACCTGAGAGACACACGTTTGAGAGTAGAAAAATTAGTAACTAAAACAAGGTAAAGGCTTAGGCTTTACTAAGCCCCAAATCTCTATGCTTTCTAACACTCCTAGAATGGCAACATCGCCATTTGATAACTACTTTCTTTCGCAGGGGTGAGGATGCAATGAGGCTATCAAACTCAAATGCAACACTTAGGTTGTAGTACAGTATGCAAGTGAGAGTCAATCCATTTCTAGGAGCTAGGAAGATCAAAGAGAATGCAAGAGCAGTGTAAAGCTAAGCGAATAACTGGCGATATTGTGAAAATCCTAAAAACTATATGCAACGACCGAATGGAATGCAAAATTATTTTAAAATTACCAAGAGTGATTGAACTACTGCAAGGAAGAAACAGAAAAATTAAAATGCAAGGCTATGATTTAACAAAAATCGACTAGTTGATCGACCACAGGATCGACCACTAGATCGAGCAGTTTGGATCGATCTCGTCTAAAAATGCAAGTATGAAGAAACTAATGACCAGGATGCGGCGAATATCAAGCGAATGACTAACGAAGATGTAAGAATGCTAAGAAAGAAGGGTCTAGGGTTGAGATTCATGGTCCGGGGTTTCAAGGGTCCAAGTTGGGATTGAAAACTTTAAATCGACTCACTTTGTGAGATTCCCTAAGCCTTGAAAACGAAAACAAGATCCATCCGTGGCTTTCAGTATGGATCACTCCTTCATTCTCTCCTCCAAACCCATGGCTTCTGGTGGAAAGAGAGGTCGAAGGGCAATGAACTCAGATTTCAAACACACGGCCTAACTAGTCCCCTAAACTTCTATGGCTTTTGGGAAAGGGTAACTAGTCTCTAGGATGTGATTTTCAGAGATCTCTGGATCCTGTCAAGGTAAGAGACCTCTCTGATCATAAAGATCTTGGCGTGAGAGTCATTAAGCCTTAGGGACTCAACATCCTAGAAGAGAAAGCCATTAAGAAAAAGAAAACTACCAACTTGAAAACCCCTTAGACCCCGTGAATCCTCTCAACCCCCGAGACCCAAATGAAACTACTCGCTACACATGAGAATAACCGAAATAAACATGAAAGATGAAGCGATGAACATGAAAACGATTACTTAAAACTAAAATTATTCAAAATATTCAAGAACAAAGCTCAAAATCAAACAATGGCGGAGAGTCTCCAAACCGGAGAGAAAAAGCATAAAAAGATAAGAATGAAAAGTGTGTGCCAAAAAATCATCGCCGCCTTCCCAAAATGGTAAAAACAGCTCGATGGTCTCCCCCTCGCTAGCGGCCAAAAACGGTTGAAAGGACAGAGATCGACTTCGGACATCGTGTCTTCTACCCGATCTGGGTCTCGATCTTCTTCGGCGGATCGAGTGTTGCATCCGATCTTGGTATCGATCTTCGGTCGGATCGAGTGGTGGACTCGATCCGGCTCTCGCTCTGCATGGCGTCATTTACGTCCGTACCACTTGATCGATTACTCCACTCGATCTTTGTCTCGATCATTTCCCTTGGATCGCCTGGGCTTCTCGATCTTTTGGTCGATCTCATCTAGATCGACCGGCCGTGCTCGATCTGCTCCCCGATCTCTGGTCCTTAGCAAACATTCGTTGTTCCTGCGAACCTTCACATTAACCTCAGCACGTCCACGAACTCCACGACTCCAAAGTAGCCAGAAACAACCTGAATATGATGCAAAATGCAAGGAACATGCGTATGCTGGTGCAAGAATACTCTAGGACCTAAAGTGATGCAATCTAGCATAAAGTGTGATGTAAATGCATGAAAAGCTAACTTATATGTATGCAAAATACATGCAATATGCAGTAACATCACCGCTTTGTCTCCTCTTCTTGGCCCTTGAATCCAGACATTGTCAAAGTTGATCTCATCATCAGCTGAAAGCTTATCCTCCTCTCTTGAATTACAACGTTCTCGTTGTTCTTCGGAGTAACCGTAGGTACAAGCTCTTTTCCGCTTCTTAGCGTGATGGTGTTGGCATATTCCTTAGGGTTCTGCTCACACTTGCCCGGGAGGCTATTCTGACCACTTGTACTCGCTTTCCCCTTCTCTAGCTGCTTGATCTTGTTGTTTAAGTTGGTGATCTGAGTTGAGAAGTCAGTGAGAGACGAGTCTAAACGAGTGTTCATCTCGGCAAACTTTTGGTTTGTAGAGGCTTGCCCTTGGATCAGCTGCTGAAACATGGCCTGAACCGGATCAACTTGTTGTTGCATCGGCTGTTGCTGCTGATGTGCAAAGCCCGGAGGGTAGTTTGGCGTATAAACCTTGTTACCGTGTGTTGCCCTTCGAAGTTGTTCTACCCTTAACCTTGGAAGCCACCACTCGGCTGAAAACCTTTGTTGCAAGGTATGAAAGGTTTTGCTTGCTGAGCAGGGTACACTTGGTCCTTAGGATTGGCGACGTTGGTACTACGGTAGGAGAGATTGTTGTTCTGGTTGTAGCCTTGGGTCTAGCCGTGAGTTTGTAATTGTTATGTCCTGCCACCCAATTGGCTTCTTCCTTGCTCAACTCAAGCTCCTCTTGATTCTCATCTGCTTCACCAACAAAGTGAACATGCTTTAGGTTGGCTAACACCAGCTTATCAATCTTCTCATGCAAGGATTTCAGCTCCTTTTTATGAGACTCTAGCTCAGATCCTCTCGGTGCACGGTTATAATCTTCAGCATAGTTGCCGTCACTCAATGCCAAGTTCTCAATCAGCTCCATGCCCTCTTCTACCTCCTGACCAAGGAAATTCCCTTTACTAGCCGTGTCAAGAAACAACCTGATCTTTGGTGAAGCTATGCGGTAGATGGTGCTGAGTAAGGTCTCCTCACTGAAACCGTGATGAGGATATTGGATCGTGTAATCTTTAAAACGTTCCATCGCTTCATTGAACGTCTCATTGTTCCGCTGAGTGAAGCCGCTGATTTCGCTTCTCAACCGTGCTGTCCTGGTGCTAGAGAAGAATTTTGAGAGAAACGCCTTTTTACACTCGGCCCATGAGGTGATGGTACCTTGTGGAAGGGTCTTCTCCCAATGCCTAGCTTTGTCTCCGAGTGAAAAGGGAAAGAGACGCAGCTTGAAAGCATCTTCTGATATGTCGTTTATCTTGATCATCCCACATACTTGCTCGAAATTGTCAAGGTGCTCCAACGGATCTTCCATTGCTAAGCCGTGGAACTTGTTGTTTTGCACCATGGAGATGAAACCCGGCTTTATCTCAAAATTGTTGTTCTGTAAAGGAGGAGGAGTGATCCCAAACCTATTATGGTGAGTGTTGGGAGCATCTCCGGCTCCTATAATCCTTGGGGGTCTAGCCGCGTGGTGGGGGTTTCCATTGCACTGCCCCACTGCCCCATGAGCTGGAGGAGGTCCCTCTGGATGTTCCTGCTCGGCCTTAGCTTCAAAGTCAACCAAACCGTGCTGAACAATCTCCTCAAAGGCTCTGGCTTGTTCTCGTACTCTTCTTTGCCGTGAATGACCAAGCTGATGAATGTTGTCCAAGGGTTGAAGTAGATTGTTGTCTCCCCTTGAACGAAGATTCATGTACCTGAGAGACACACGTTTGAGAGTAGAGAAATTAGTAACTAAAACAAGGTAAACGCTTAGTCTTTACTAAGCCCCAAATCTCTATGCTTTCTAAATACTCCTAGGATGGCAACGACACCATTTGATAACTGCTTTCTTTTGCAAGGGTGAAAGAGAGTGTCAATAGTATAGTGTGCAAGAGAGTGTCAATCCATTCCTAGAAGCTAGAAAGGTCAGCAAGAATGCAAGGGCAATGCAAGGCTAAGCAAATGACAGGGGATTTTGTAAAAGTTCTAAAAACTATATGCAGCAGCCAAATGGAACGCAAAACTATTTTAAAATTACCAGGAATGATTAAACTATAATGAGGAACAAACAGAATAATTAAAATGCAAAGCTGTGAATTACTAAAAATCCACTAGTGGATCGACCACAGGATCGACCACTAGATCGAGCAACAATGATCGATCTCTTCTAAAAATGCAAGTGCAATGAAACTAATGACCAGGATGCTATGAATATCAAGCGAATGATTGACGAAGATGTAAGAATGCTAGGAAAGAAGGGTCTAGGCTTGAGATTGATAACTGCTTTCTTTTGCAAAGGCGAGGATGCAATGAGGCTATCAAAACTCAAATGCAAACCAGGTTGTAGTATAGTGTGCAAGAGAGTGTCAATCCATTCCTAGAAGCTAGAAAGGTCAGAGAGAATGCAAGGGCAATGCAAGGCTAAGCGAATAACAGGCGATATTGTGAAAATCCTAAAAACTATATGCAACGACCGAATGGAATACAAAACTATTTTAAAATTACCAAGAGTGATTGAACTACTGCAAGGAACAAACAGAAAAATTAAAATGCAAGGCTATGATTTAACAAAAATCGACTAGTGGATCGACCACTAGATCGAGCAGTTTGGATCGATCTCGTCAAAAATGCAAGTATGAAGAAACTAATGACCAGGATGCGGCGAATATCAAGCGAATGACTAACGAAGATGTAAGAATGCTAAGAAAGAAGGGTCTAGGGTTGAGATTCATGGTCCGGGGTTTCAAGGGTCCAAGTTGGGATTGAAAACTTTAAATCGACTCACTTTGTGAGATTCCCTAAGCCTTGAAAACGAAAACAAGATCCATCCGTGGCTTTCGGTATGGATCACTCATTCATCCTCTCCTCTAAACCCAAGGCTTCTGGTGGAAAGAGAGGCTAAAGGGCAATGAACTCAGATTTCAAACACACGGCCTAACTAATCCCCTAAACTTCCATGGCTTTTGGGAAAGGGTAACTAGTCTCTAGGATATGATTTTCAGAGATCTCTGGATCCTGTCAAGGAAAGAGACCTCTCTGATCATAAAGATCTTGGCGTGAGAGTCTTTAAGCCTTAGGAACTCAACATCCTAGAAGAGAAAACCATTAAGAACAATAATGTCTCTCAACCCCTTAGACCCCGTGAATCCTCTCAACCCCGAGACCCAAATGAAACTACTCGTTACACATGAGAATAACCGAAATAAACATGAAAGATGAAGCGATGAACATGAAAACGATTACTTAAAACTTAAACGATTCAAAATATTCAAGAACAAAGCTCAAGGTCTAACAATGGCGGATCATCTCCAAACCAGAGAGAAAAAGCATAAAAAGATAAGAATGAAAAAGTGTCCTCGTAAAAGATCATCGCCGCCTTCTCAAATGTGCCAAAAACGCTTGATGGTCCCCCCTTCACTAGCGGCCAAAATCGGTTGAAAGGACAGAGATCGACTTTGGGATCGAGCGGCTCTCTCGATCACTTTCGAACATCGTGTCTTCTACTCGATTTGGGTCTAGATCTTATTCGGTGGATCGAGTGTTGTATCCGATCTTGGTATCGATCTTTGGTTAGATCGAGTGGTGGACTCGATCCGGCCCTCGCTCTGCATGGCGTCATTTACGTCTGTACCATTTGATTGATTGCTTCACTCGATCTTCTTCTCGATCAATTCCCTAGGATCGCCTGAGCTACTCGATCTTCTGGTCGATCTCGTCTAGATCGACCGGCCGTGCTCGATCTGCTCCCCGATCTCCGGTCCTTAGCAAACATCCGTTGTTCCCACGAACCTCCATACTAGCCTCAGCACGTTCACGAACTCCATGACTCGAAAGTACCAGGAAACAACCTGAATATGATGCAAAATGCAAGGAACATGCGTATGCTGGTGCGAGAATGCTCTAGGACCCTAAGTGACGCAATCTAGCCTAAAGTGTGATGTAAATGCATGAAAAGCTAACTAATATGTATGCAAAACACATGCAATATGCAGTAACATCAGTTCGCGTTTGTGGATGGGCGTGTCTTTCAAGGGAATGCATGGATCCACCTACTCATAAGTCCGCTATGAGTGAGTGATGCATCCCCTGTGCATTGAACGGGCTGGTGGTGTAGTGCCATTACTTTCACTCTTGCCTAGGTTTGATGGTAATGTTCTTTGTTGGGAAGTCATGGATCTACCTAGGCATAAGGGGGGCTTTGCTGGATGGTGTCGCCCATGGACACTTATTCAGCCGCGATGATCCGACAAAGTTTTAGTTCGGGGAATCGGCTAGTAGGATACCTAAAGAGTCTGCTGAGAAATATGTAAAATCAAGGGCGGTGTCAGGGACGGAATGAAGCATCGAAGCCTTACTGATGATTCAAAAGTCTTGAAGGGGCTGGTTAGGAAGTAAGACCTTGCAGTCGTTGTTCAGAACAACTTCATAGCTTGGTTCTTTCCTTCTTGACTAGTTGTCCCGTAGGTGTCCGAAATGTATATACCTTCAAGATTTGAATTCGGATGTTTGGATTTGAGATGTTTTGCACTTTCCCGCAGCACTGTCTTTGATCCCATTCTCTCACTTACTTTTTAAGGGGTCCTAAAAGTAAACCCGTCTTCACCGACGGGGAAAAGGACGGTTAATTCAATATATCGTCTGTCCCATGGGTTCGCGTTTGTGGATGGGCGTGTCTTTCAGGGGAATGCATGGATCCACCTACGCATAAGTCCGCTATGAGTGAGTGATGCATCCCCTGTGCATTGAACGGGCTGGTGGCGTAATGCCATTACTTTCACTCTTGCCTAGGTTTGATGGTCATTTTCTTTGTTGGG